>REGL01000256.1:255964-272027 GCA_004194395.1 Aurelia aurita complex sp. Pacific
GATTTAAGGGAATGGGATTCCCCCCCCCCCACTGCAAGATGAGAACTCTGCATTCTGCTTGGTGCCGAAATTTTGACAAGAAATATACCCAGAACTGTGATGGTAACCTCTTTTAGTCTGCTTCAGACAAAATGAAGGGGAAATATGCAATTAGAAGAATCATTTAGAAGAAAAACCGAACTATTTTTGTTAAATCGAGTAAAAAATGTTCATGCTCGATTAAATTTTGTGGCTCTTCGAGTTTGGCCTGAATCATCCATCGCACAGGCCTATAAATGTATCTGGTTGAGTTTGAAAGGGGCCTAGAATTGAAGCTAAAACGGATTGATAGCAACGTTTTGCTGGAAATTGTGAAATAAGCTACAAATAATCAGTTGATCAGTCAGTTCTTCCTTTTATATCTCGGCTGTTTATGAAGATAGTTTTCAATCAGTTTTATGAATATCTGGACGCAAATAAATCACTATATGACCATCAGTCTGGTTTTCGACTCTTGCATTCGGTTGCCACAGCCCTTATGGCAAGCACAAACGATTTGTACCTGAATATAGATAAAGAAATTTACACTGGTCTAATTCTCATTGACTTGAAGAAGGCTTTCGATACGGTTGATCATGAAATCCTACTAAAAAAACTGAAGATGTATGGAGTGGCTGGCCTGGAACATGACCGGTTCATATCATACTTGGATAATCGTAAACAATTCTGCAGGGTAGATGGCACTTCCTCTGATGTAAAGGGAATAAATTGTGGAGTTCCCCAAGGCTCTTGTCTTGGTCCACTCTCATTTCTGATTTACATCAATGATTTCCCTTTTTCCCTGCAGAATTCTCATGTCAGCATGTATGCTGATGATACGACCATTTCCCTCTCTTCAAAAAGCATCGAAAGCTAGGATTGGTTGCATGCAGACAAACTTTCTCTGAACGTTTTGAAAACGCAGGCACTTATCATAGGCTCTGATCCAAACATTCGTAAGATCGAAAGCCAGCATGATGCTCAACCATCTTTTTCAATAGGTGATCAGGACATTGAAATGATTACTAATACAAGATACCTAGATGTTCAGATAGACAGTCAACTTAATTGGGACAAACATCTCGATACTATCAAAACCAAGGCAAATCGAGCCCTTGGATTTATGATTTATTAAGTATTCTAAGAAATATCTTCCATCTGATGTACTCAATAAGATGTATAGAGGAATTGTTGAGCCCCATTTGAGTTACTGTTGTTCCGTTTGGGGCTGCTGTAGTGAATCAAAAATCGACGCCTTGCAAAAGATCCAAAATAGAGCTGCAAGAATTGTAACGAGCAGCCCATACGATGCTTCTGCTGCTCCGATAATTTAAAATCTTGGCTGGTCAAATATCAGTAATTTTGTAAGAAAAGAGACAGCCACGCTAACTTACAAATCTTTGAATTGGCTTGCCCCAGACTACTTGAACAAATTATTGATAAAATATTCGGACGGTAGAGGGCGGTTTCTGCGCTCATCAGAAACTGATTTCAAGATACTGCTCCAAAAAACTATCAATGGCCAAAAGGCTTTTTCTTATCCCGGTGCGAAATTGTGGAATAATCTAGAACAAGAGAGACAAAATTGGCACCCTCCCTGAAAACCTTCAAAGAACAACTATAGACGGGGACAACTTTTATCTTATAAATAGACTTAGTTTTGTATAATATTGTAAATTAGGCACGTAAATTTCTTTTGTTCTTAGGATTTTCGTTGAAGTGTTAATGCTTAGGATTTTCGTTTAAACAGGCCAGATTGAAAAATATATTTATATATGAAACCTATTATAACCTGTATAAATATTGTAAAATGAAAACATGAAATGAGTTCTTCATTTCTATCGTCTGCTGCTAGCTATAGCATCAGCTGATTTAATTTCTGCTTTCCATTGTTGTGATTATCACGTGATCAGTTCGCCTCGTATACAGGAGCCATGCATGACGCTTCTGCGCGCGCATAAGAAACATATCTGCTCTTTGCTCAGCATATTATGAAATCATGCTACAGTTTAGATCACGTACGAAATCTCATGTAAGAAATTGCAAAGTGAACAGTGAAATGAGTTTGTTCCAGTTTCCAAGATCTTCTTTTCTTTACAGAATAGCATTTTAGGGGTTTAACCAACAACATTCAGACAGATACATAATGTTATAAATAAATGATTTAAGTACCAAAAATAGGTGAAATGTTACCAAACGCGACGCTTCGAGCGTATGCTCGCTATCAGGACTTGATAACGAGTATACGCTCGAAAAGTCGTTTTTTAAACATAGCTATTTTTGCGGTACTTTAATCATATATTCATAAACGTATCGTTCACTTACTATAGACTTATACTATCACACGTAACGAACATATTTTTATTGAACGTTCAGACAGGCCTCAGTGTGCTAAGTATCTCGTTTTTTTTTGCGACCAAAATGTGTCAGTATAATTCATTCGACAGCTCTCTATCATTGCCATGATAAAGGTTTGGTTTGCATAGCAACACTAGACAGGTCTACTTGAATTAAAATGCACTACGACTCTCATTGACGATTCTCCTCGTTGATCAATCTAAAATTCATATAAAATTTCAATTCTCATTTCGTATACAATAGTGTGAATTTTAATGTAGGCCTATAAATATTCATTGCGAATTGAATATGAACTTCATTAATTAATGATGGCCGAACGATGATTTTGAATGCGATTAGCAGCTGCCTCCAGTGATTTCATGTTGTCATGGCCTATATTTTGCCGTTGCTAATTCTTCCTTGTTGACAATTGTAATTTGACAAAATGCTGAAAAGCTTATAACTGGCGACAATGAAAGAGGTTATTAATACAAGATAAATCCAACGCAACTCAAAATGATTGGTTGATATGAACAACATAGAGATTAGAGATAGACTGCAAGACGACAAAGCAGCATGTCAAGAAGAGGAATCTAAAGCGAAAGACCGCAGCTACAATTTGACAAAATGCCTTGTAGGGAAGGAAGGAGCTACTAGCATACTATTTCAGGGCAATTAGTTGTTTGCTGACATGAAGAACAAAATAGAGCCAGAGACTCCTTTGATTGACTTCAAGACTGTCAAGAAAGATGTCGAGAGAAAGATTCGACGAAGAACTCGGTCTTCACCATCGACATCAGATGTTGCTGAAGCAGTCAATCAACTAAGTCCTGATTCTGATTTGCAACCTAAACGCAAAGAATCATCAACATACTTGACCAGACATGGACACGAATCGCAAGGACTGAATATAAATCGAACAAACAATGACAGACAGTCAGCGAGTTTCGGTGATGTAGTAGATTTTTCTAGAACGGCTGGGCAGCCCAATGATTTAGTAAAAGAAGGAGGGCGAAAACCGAAAAATGTATCTACAATGCGCAAGAATACTTTGAAAGAACGCGAGTATCACAACAAGGGCAGTTTTAAGTTGCAGAAATTTGACAGGCAACAACTTGAGAATGACGAAAAGTTATCTCACAGAACAAGGAGACAACGCAATGCAAGAGATGAAGAACAGGGTGATATGGATTTTCAGCCACTTACATTTACACTGCGAGATAAGGCGAGCGAGAAATTATCGCAACTTAAAAGCAAAATGCAGCTACACAACGGAGGCTCATCTAAAAACAGCGATTCGGAAATTAATGATGATAATGATACTTCAAGTGAGCTCAGGACGAAGAAGATACAGACAGTTGTTCCTGGTTTATTCAGAATGAACACAACAAAATTTGCTGCATCAAAGTGGAAACATTTTGTCGCAACCAGACGCACTAAATACAACATTCTGAAAAATTTTGAGAGGCTTTATCTGAAGCAGCTTTGCGATAGCGACGAAGGTCAACGAAACATGCTGAATGACGAATGTTTTGGGTTTCTTGAAGAAGATATTGATGGCAACGATGGCTTGAAAACTGATTTCAGTGAAGATTCTCAACGTATACAAACAAAAAGTAAAGACCTTATTCGATATTTCGTAAATTTGTCGAAATCAAAAGGAGAAGATAAAAGCATCGATCTAGACTATGTTGAAGATCTCATAACTGGTGGCGCCGATCCTAACTGGGGTGACAAGTATGGCCAAACCGTGTTACATGAAGTGGCTAGAATCTGGCACACTGATGTTGCTCAGTTTCTTTTGGACCATGGTAAGCTTGTTCTATCGGGTGTCCCGAAGAAACGAAACCCTGTTTGAAAAATTGCCATGAATATATGTATGTATGTATACATTTGCCACAAAGAAATAAATAAAATTTGCAAGTTTAAAAAGCTAAAAGTCGATGAAAGACAATGACAATGAACATTAGATAAATACCTGTAAAAAAACACCCCTAATTGTAGTGGCAGGGATAGCATTAAAAAGTCATATTGACGTTATTTCCATAATGGTCCCCTTAGAGGTGGTTGTAAGCAATGAACAATACATTTCTAAGTGCTTTTTTGGATAAAGCATTATTTGGTAAGGCCGAATCATGAATGTGAGAGAAGACGCGCGGTTTTAGTAGAACACATATACATTGTTTTCTTCTCTCTGTATATTTTGGAAAAATTGTGTTTAAACCAAAACTCAATTAATACCAAAATTACCACAACTGTTGTAAGATTTTCTTTTTGATCTGTTTTGTCAGTGATAAAGCTTTAAATGTAGCTGATAATATGTTTTATTTCGTTACGTACTTGAGGGAAATAAAATATAGCTCATTGAAAAATGTATTCTGAGCTCTTTTCTTTACACTTCAAGCGGCATTTTAAATCTTGCCCAAGAGCCAAAGAACTTCGGGAAATTTCACTGTTCTTGGAATATTTTTCAGTCAAGTGCTAGTGGGTGTTTCTTTATGGCACTTCTGACCAAACTAAGCACAAAGAAATTAATCTGGTAATCATCAATGCTTTTTTGCAATATTCTTCAAAAGGAGGCAGCCTAAAAAGAGCTAAATTTGCTAATCATTAAAGCAATCCAATCAGAAGTTCAGCTATAACTGAGAAAATGATCAGGCCTTGGTTCTACCTGACAAAAATTCATTCAAAGATCGGCTTGGTTATCTAATTTTGGTGATTTTTCATGCAGAGGGATTTCTTTTTGGGACTCCCAGTATGATTTTACCTCTTATCAAGATGATATGATTTGAAATGACATCAGAATGAAGTCTGCAAATTTGTGATGACTGGCCTCGTCGCTTTGCTTAAGCCGTAAAACATTCCTCTAGCTGACATTCCATATCTTTTGAATTTAGTGTACCAACTGCTAAAAGCTGTTTTAACCAGTAGGGGGGATCCTTTAAGTTTTTTCATTGTTTTTGTGCAATACCTTCCTTGATAATTTGCATGTTGATAATGTGCATGGTCTACAAACTAGAGGGTACAATAGACACAGTTCAATGCATTTNCCCTTTGTCGGCAATCAGAACTTGCTTTGTATCTAGGTGTCAATGAAGAGTAGCGAGTTCTATTGTAACATTATCTGTCCTTGTTGTGCTAGTGGGTGTTTCTTTATGGCACTTCTGACCAAACTAAGCACAAAGAAATTAATCTGGTAATCATCAATGCTTTTTTGCAATATGCTTCAAAAGGAGGCAGCCCAAAAAGAGCTAAATTTGCTAATCATTAAAGCAATCCAATCAAAAGTTCAGCTATAACTGAGAAAATGATCAGGCCTTGGTTCTACCTGACAAAAATTCATTTAAAGATCGGCTTGGTTATCTAATTTTGGTGATTTTTCATGCAGAGGGATTTCTTTTTGGGACTCCCAGTATGATTTTACCTCTTATCAAGATGATATGATTTGAAATGACATCAGAATGAAGTCTGCAAATTTGTGATGACTGGCCTCGTCGCTTTGCTTAAGCCGTAAAACATTCCTCTAGCTGACATTCCATATCTTTTGAATTTTAGTGTACCAACTGCTAAAAGCTATTTTAACCAGTAGGGGGGATCCTTTAAGTTTTTTCATTGTTTTTGTGCAATACCTTCCTTGATAATTTGCATGTTGATAATGTGCATGGTCTACAAACTAGAGGGTACAATAGACACAGTTCAATGCATTTTATTGCATTGGCATCGTGTAATCTCTCAAAAAAAGATCTGTTCAATTTCACGTATGAGGTCCTCCCAAAACTCTCTAGTTCCCACTTATTTTCAGTTTTGTTATTTCCTTTTTTCCTGTAAAACAAATAAGAGAATTGATCAATTTGTTCCCTAAAATGATGATTTTCTACAAGCTTTTTTTCCTATTCCCAGACATTTCACGAATGTTTCCTTGTTTCCATGTTTACAAATTCCGAGTATCTCCGTAAACTCCCTGGGAGGGCCTCGTAAGAACGTAAGAAATTTGAAACGAACTAAATATTGTAGACCATGCATGACTCTATTGTCAACTTGCTTTCAGGTGCAAAGATCGACAGAGTAGACAAATATGGAAGAAGTCCATTGCACGTGGCATCTGCTGTCGATTATTCTGACATGGTAGAATTTCTGGTATCTAAAGGAGCAGACATTCATGCAAGAACCCTTGGTGAAGATCAAACACCCATTCATTATGCTGCCAAAAACGATGCTTGTAACTCTTTGGCAACTCTCCTCAATAAAGGTGCTTCGATTGAGGATAGAGATTTCAAGGAGAGAACACCATTACAGGTAGGACTGATTTTGAAAACCTATTATCAATCCAGCAGAGGCGGTACCTGCCCTGAAAAGTGGAGGGGGGGGCAAGGGATACGATGGATTATTGCCAAAAAAGGTTTACCAAATTTTTCTCACACCGCTTTTTCTTAAAAATAGATACCAACTTGAGTAAGTGGGATAAACATTTCAATCTCCGTCCTTCATCCACTGGCACCGCCCTTGTCCCAATGCAATCCTTACTGATCCCAAACTTCACTCTGCAATCATGACTATTCAAAGTTTGGAGCTCCTACGCAGCGATACGTCTCATTTCAAAAGTTTGAAATGAGACGTATCGCTGCGTAGGAGCTCCAACCGATTTAACCGTATTTGAATAATGTCAGCATTCGATTCCTTGCTCTGACGAATAGCAACATTATCAAGCTTTACTCGCAATCCCGTGGAAGAGAAACAACACAGTGAGTAAAAATACAATTTTGATCACAATATAAGCCACATCAACGGTGAATTATTGCCCATGGTCACAATGTGCATTGCTCAAAACATGAGGACAAGTCTGAGAATTGCTGACAAATAGAGCCTGCACATAATCTGGTGCTAGCTTATTCAGTGACTTGAAAACTAGTTTTGCAGATTCTTCTTTTACGAGGCTAGAAACATATATGGGTTACATTGCAACACTGCTTTACCTGTGTCTGGATGATGATATTTTAAGAATAAAAAAACATAGTTTTTTTTCATTTACTCTTATCTAGCTTGGAGCAGAACTGGACAGATCAGAGACTTGCAAAATTCTGTTACACGAAGGAGCTCCAGTCGGTGTTTGGGATGATAGCGGAATGTCTGCCCTGAGTCTTATGATACTGAAGATGCCTCCAGTGGTAAGCAATTACCCATTTTTGTTATACCACAAAACTCATAAAGCAACTTCAAATACGTCTTGACAGAGTCTGCAAGGGATAAAATGGATAGTGTTGAAGGCCCTCCTGTGAAAAATTCATCGGTTCAAATTCACTTCGGAAGAAGTCAAATTTTAATGAATCAATTTTTCTTTCATAGTTTCCTCTCAATCTTTGAACGTTGTATCATCTTCTTTCCTGATCCAATGTGTCCAGTCACTATTTTCACCGATTTTC
Source organism: Aurelia aurita complex sp. Pacific (assembly GCA_004194395.1). Lineage (NCBI taxonomy): Eukaryota > Metazoa > Cnidaria > Scyphozoa > Semaeostomeae > Ulmaridae > Aurelia > Aurelia aurita complex sp. Pacific. Next base: position 263,740 of record REGL01000256.1, read on the forward strand.
GCAGTTCCTGATCGTTCCTTTAAAGCCTGGTTTCCATTTTAACTTTTACTTATTAATCGTGTTGGCGTTTGTTCCTCGTATTCTTTGCTCGTTCTGATTCCAAAGCTCGCTGAATTCCATTGTTCTGATTTCCATTGTTTTAAAGGTAATAGACACGAGTATATACGTCCATCTAAAAAAAGAACAAAGGAAAACCCACGCACTNGAAGAAGTCAAATTTTAATGAATCAATTTTTCTTTCATAGTTTCCTCTCAATCTTTGAACGTTGTATCATCTTCTTTCCTGATCCAATGTGTCCAGTCACTATTTTCACCGATTTTCGCAGTTCCTGATCGTTCCTTTAAAGCCTGGTTTCCATTTTAACTTTTACTTATTAATCGTGTTGGCGTTTGTTCCTCGTATTCTTTGCTCGTTCTGATTCCAAAGCTCGCTGAATTCCATTGTTCTGATTTCCATTGTTTTAAAGGTAATAGACACGAGTATATACGTCCATCTAAAAAAAGAACAAAGGAAAACCCACGCACTCTTTGTTTCCTAAGCTCTTGCCTGTGTCAATTTAATCCATTTCAATTGTTTTTTACTCATGCCTAACACCTAGTTCATGACCACATCTTTTAACCCTGCCGATTACCTTTAATCACTCATTCTCGCACATTGTTGTTCGTTGTTGTGTTCATCGCGTTGGTTTTTGGAGTGCGTTTCGATTTGGTAGGCACTCGTGTTTCTCTTCTTTTTTCTTTTTTTAACGCGTAAACACGTAACATAAAACAAAACGAGTGGAAACAAAGTTTAAGTGGAAACCAAGCCTGAAACCAAAACTAACAACAGCGAGCAAGAACACACATTTCGAATTCCAAATGCACTGCGCGAGTGAAAGTAGATAACAAAATGGCTGTCAGTCGTCCAAATGGCTGGCTGGTTGGCGCTGGATGCAGCGTTCTTGTGGGTGCTTTCTCCGGCGGCGGCTGCGGTTCGGAATATGGGTTGCAAAATATGTAAATAGGGTATTTTACGTTACTATTCATGAACTGTAATGTCCTTTGCTTTTGTAAATAGTTGGTCTTTATCATTTCTTGTGTTAGAGCCATTTTTTACAACCAAATTTAAAGAATTTGAAAACAAATAATAAATAATGGGTCTGGGGGTTCCTTCGCGCGGTGTGTCTGCCGTCTTCCTGGGAGATGTGCGTCACTCTGAGCCTCTTTGGGATCAGACTTAATTTTACATTGTTCTTTGTTCTTTGCAACTCCGTAGCAAGTCTGTGCCGTCCGTCTACGGAATAATTCTAATGATTGTCTACGGACAAAAGCTGAACCGATACAGTGCAAACGTAGTCTTCATTTCATTTTTTTTTTATCAATATTTGTACACGAAAAAAACCTTTCAGCGTATTTACAAATTATTTCAAAGAAAAAAATTAAAAGAAAAATTTGTAAATAACTTAAATATGCTGCTCTACCAAGGGGTCGTATTTGGGTCTTGTAGGTTCAAAAGATACTTTCTAAAACCTGTTTTAAAACGAGCGATTGATTCTTCTTAATTGAGAACTGTGTTTTGTCCATACTTCTATGGTTTTGTCAAAGGTCAAAGCAGCACAGCATAAATTTTTATGGTTTTTGTGCTCTTACTGGATATTTTCCCTTCTTTATTTACTGAAAAATTAACCTGTATAAATATGAAAGATTATTATTATCATTTTAGGCATTGCAGGCTTTGGATCAATTTCACATCAAAGACAGAGCTAACAGAAAACAATACTTTTATCTAAATTACCTTGAAGCACCCATGTCATCATTCAAAACCAAAGCAAAATCTTCACTCAAAGTCGCCGTGGAGGAGAATCAATTTTCGATAATAATGCATCCAGTGATGCAGAGATTGACTGAAGTAAAATGGAGCTGGTTTGGTAAGATGGGAGCCTGTTTTCATTTCCTAACAAACCTGATATTTTGCATCGTATGGACGGTGCTTATCTGTACATTACCAAACGATGTACGAAAATTACATTCCCCTGGTTCTCATGAGGCCTACCGTATTGTACTCGATGTATTCGTAGTTGCAGTGCTGTTTTATTGGATTTTGAATGAAGCTCTCGAATATAGAAACTCGTTACGTGAACGTGATGCGTTCGTTCGTTGGCGCGAGGAAGAACTGACGCGCGATATCAAATATTGTCACCCTCGTTGGCCGGAAGAACGCGCATATATCGAACGTGAGATCGCTGAACTTGCAGAGCAGAAGCCAAGCTATTTTGTCGACTGGTGGAATTTGTTTGATTGGTTTACTTATGCTTTCATAGTTGCTACGATGATTTGCCATATAGTCACTGTTGTCGCGCAATCGGAACGTGCATTTTATGCAGAGAAATCAACAGGATCACTCATGCTAATCTTGCAATGGACACGGCTGTTAAAGTTTGTTCGCGCATTTCAACCGTTGGGTCCATTTGTCGTGATCCTGAGACACGTCATATCGGATACTGCACGATTCGCCTTCTTGTTCTTCATATTCTACATACCGTATGCGGCAGCCTTGTGGGTTTTGTTTGGCAAAAGAGCCGTTAACGGTTATAAAAATTTCGGGGAGCTTTGTTACAACTTGTTACAGATATCAGTGGTTGGCGACTTTGGTTTCAGTGATCTTTCGTCAACGGACGGAGCAATGGCGCGGTTTCTTTGCGGCTCGTACATTATCGTAAGCGGCATTGTCTGCTTGAATTTGTTCATAGCACTTCTCTCAGATACTTTCCAACGCGTATACGACAACGTCAAAGCAAACGCGCAAATGCTCAGAGCTTCAAGAGTTCTCAACTTCGAAGATAATTTCTCAAAAAAGCGACGAGAACGATATCAGCGGAGAATCCAAAAACGGTGCGCACCGGAGATCAGTTACTATGACGATGACATGACAGATGCGTCAGACACAGAGCTAAAACGTATGACGCATCAAATTAAGCAAGATGTGGACGAAATGAAAACATTCCTAGACGAGAGACTAGGTCCACATGAAGGTGACGCGTTAGACAATATTAATCATGATCATTATCATCGACAGGGACATTCTGACCGAGAAGAGATAGAGCAGGTAAGAGAAGAAATTAATCTTCTCAGGTCGAACTATGATCATTCAATGAAGATTGTAAACATGCAGTTATTATCGATTAATTCAATGTTGTCTGAATATGTGAACAGGAGAAAAAAGAAGCGAGGTAGCAGAGACATGGGAACTTTAAGCACTGGAAATGGGTCACAAATCGATAAAAGTAAGGTGGTTGTAGTTGCACCAATATCTTTTGACAGGGATGACTCGCAAGCATAAATCCGACAAAACGGCACAAGTTGTAGCATAGGTTCCAAATCTTTAAAAAGGCTGGTGTAAAATTGAGTGACCTATTTCTTTGTACTGAATGACTTCAAAGAAACTTTAGCTAATTCTCTATAATTCTCCCGTTGGAATTTTCTGAAATCTTTAATATTTTCAGAGTTGGAGTGTTCTTCTTCTTTTTCGTGAATTCAAGAAAAATTTTCAAAAAAACTTAAAACCATCGTAATTTCTAAACCGTTTGACGCACAACATGAAGTAATTTCGAAGAAAACCATCTGAAATGAAATGTAGAATACGCTGTAATTTTGAAAAATATTCAAAGTTTCTGGAAAGTCCAACGGTAGAATTATAAATAAGTATCTAAAGTTTCTTTCAAGCCATTTAATCAGAAGAAATAGGTCATTGAATTTTACACCCACCTTCTTACGCCCAGCTAAAGATTTGGAACCTATGCTACACGTTGTGATACGTTAGATGTATTTACAAGTATATCAGAGGTCATTACGTGGTGTGACAATACTGTTTGAAGTAAAACGCTTTTGCTTGGGCTAATAATTTTGCTGTCAAAAATTTTACCGAGTTAAAAAGTTCGAAATTGCAGAATCGATAAAAACACACAATGTTGTGTTTGTGACAGTGCCAACAATCCCTTACAAAAATGTGATCACAGTTTTGGTTTTGCAAAAATGTTTTATAAATACTTATCAATATAAATTTTGGGACATTCCACGGTGTTTGGTGTTCATTAGTTTAACAGAAAAAATATTGGTTTAAGTACGTTTCTAATGTTTGCTTAATTTTTTCACGGTGTACACGAACAACTGCAAACTGCAAATCCTCTGACATGTACATGTAACAATTTAAGGCATAGAATGTGACATTTTCTCTCAAAACTAGAGGGTGAAACAAAGTATTGAAAATGTAGTACAAAACTATAAGAGGTCATGCAGTGCAAAATTTTACAGAAAATCGCTTTATCAAATAAACTATTTGTACCAAAGCAATTAAATACTCTATTCTGAAGGCTATTTNTAATAATTTGAGTATCAATTTGAAACAGCTTGCGCCAGAATTTTTTGAATCTGTTGCGTTTTTTTTGGGACATCCGGTATATCAGAGGTCATTATGTGGTGTGACAATACTGTTTGAAGTAAAACGCTTTTGTCTGGGCTAATAATTTTGCTGTCAAAAAATTTTACCGAGTTAAAAACCTCGAAATTGCAGAATCGATAAAAACACACAATGTTGTGTTTGTGACAGTGCCAAAAATCCCTTACAAAAATGTGATCACAGTCTTGGTTTTGCAAAAATATTTTATAAATACGTATCAATATAAATTTTGGGACATTCCACGGTGTTTGGTGTTCATTAGTTTGATAGAAAAAAAGTATTGGTTTAAGTGCGTTTCTAATACTTGCTTAATTTTTTCACAGTGTACACGAACAACTGTAAACTGCAAATCCTCTGACATGTACATGTAACAATTTAGGGTATAGATTGTAATGAAACAAAGTTCTCTCAAAACTAGAGGGTGAAACAAAGTATTGAAAATGTAGTACAAAATTATAAGCAGTCATGCAGTGCAAAATTTTACAGAAAATCGCTTTATCAAATAAACTATTTGTACCAAAGCAATTAAATACTCTATTCTGAAGGCTATTTTATTTCTGAACAAGAAGTAAAGTGAAATTCAAATTTTGTATAAAGATTGATCCCATGAGAATCGGACACTGCAGTGAATATTGACAAAAAACCGATAACAACTCACGCAGCAATGATGAAGGTGTGGACTACTAATTGAGGTACATATACTGTTTTCATTCTGGCAAGATCTCCGGTATCGTTTGATTTGCAAAGAAGTTACTTCTTAGCAAGAGTAACCAGGATGACAAGGTTGAAATACATGCGGTACCTCCTCTCGAGCTATCCTTTATACTTATGGCTACTTTTCTATAACTGGCTGAACTGTTGTCACTAAGGAAAAGAGGCAGAACATTTAGGGGGTCATTTTCGAACAAAGATCGTTCATGTCTTCCTGTTCAAGTTTATAATCTTTCATGGAAGAAACAAATATAGCAACCGTAATTGGTATGTAACTCTTTGAAACGAGGACAGATTTTGTAACTGAATTGACACCACAATTCAAAGCGATTAGGGGCTGCCGACAAAGGAAATTCTCTCCGCAAATAAAAATAAAGAACGCCGCAAAAGTTGTCCGGAAACCAGTGGAGCAAAAACTGTCTCCATGTGAAAGCAAAGGGTGGCGTTTAAGACAAGTCTGGGACAGTAATTGTCTTTCGCTCCCCTTGGTTTCGTTCCTGTGGTGTTGTATAGTAATTAGATAAGTATAGTAGAATGTAAGATTTATAGTAAATATTATATGAATAGAAAAAAAATGAATGATGATTTTATAACGAAAGCAGTAGGATAAAATCTAAAGATCCGCCATGCGGATTTGTTTATTTGCCAAGCCAAGCAGAAGGCATTACAATTCTCGCATATCTTGGGGGCTGAAATGAAACAATTAGTACTCAACTCCTGAATAAAATAAACAGAATCCGCGCGGCAGATCTTTACATTTATTCTTCTTCTTTCGTTATCAACTCATGGCATCTCTCAAACACCACTTATAGCGTGCAAAAGGCGACAATTTGCCCTACTGTTTTCAGCACAACTTTTGAGTCTTTATTGTTTTGAATAACTGGTGGAGAGAATTTTTTTGTCTATTAAAAAGCAGCAAATGTTATTGTGCTACAAAATTTGTCCTTGTTCTTCTTTGATGGACCAATGAACGTGATGTAGTTGCCTTATTTTCAGCAACCATTCGGAAATAATGAAAACAAAAACTTTTATCAGTTGGTCAAAGCTTCAAATTCATGACATTTTAATGGAATGTTACAGCAGAAAAAAGCGTTTGACGCACCTGAAAACGTATAATACAATGCAAAATGCATTCAAAATCCTACAAATCTTAGTTTAATTCTATAATGTTAATAACTGACCTAACTTTGAAAGAATCTTATCAACTTGCTCTGGGAATGTTTTTAAATAACTTTTAACATCTTCATCGTCCTCTTGTTGTATTTCATTATTGTACCTGCTTTTAATATCATATAATGTACCTCTAAGATCGTTCTTGTTGAAGCTTCGTTTGCAGGCATCAGTCGAAGCATTTATTGCAGCCAATACCTTTTCAATGCTGTCATGGTCTTTGAGGCTCAGTTGCTTTCGAAGTAACTCACACCACCTTTGCTTCACAAGGGCTATCATCAATGGAGTCCTACGAATGAGGGAGAAAAACCTCATGCCAAATTTGAAGAAAATTTATTCGAATTAGCATGTACGATCTCAGTTCTTAAAGGGGCTAGGTCACGTAACCGTAAACAAACCTGTTATGTCTATAATCTATAGTGTTTTGCACGTGTACATTGTTTTATGCACACATTTTGGTGGATGGTGTGAATCCACAATAAAGGTATTCTTAGAAATCCATCGATGTCTGTGTAATCTAATTACATATGAATATTTGTTTGTTTCTCTACGAAATTCGAAAGTCCATCTTCAAAATAACACTTTCATTTTGAGAAAATGGTGGAAAATCTGTGTGATAAGACCAGTCAAAAACTGTAGAATCATCGTTTCGAATCATCGAATCATCGTTTCAGTTTTTTACTTTATTACCCTGCAGAAACCCTGGAGATAAAATCAATACCACTAAACGGCCAGATTATTCCCTATCCAGATCAAAAGTTATATTAAAGCATACTGGCAGAGGCGGCTCAGTGGTAATGCGCTTGACCAAAGGGCATATCACTCTGTCAAAATCTCGTACAATTTTGGCAAAAGTCCTTCTGTTTCCAAGGAAAATCCCTAAAAATCCCTTAAAAAGGACAAGTCTGGGGCCTCTGCAATTAATGTCTAAAAGCAACCTTACCAACTGCCGAGCACCATGTGAGTTCTTCCCAAGTTTTAAGACGTTTTTCTGTTGTAAATTCGTACAACATTTTTAGTAAGTTAGCATTTGATCTATGTTAGGAGGGCGCTTATTAGAGAGGGGGCGTATCTAAAATTTGGCTCAGAAGGGAGAGGCTTATAAGAGAGGGGGCTTGACTAAAGAGAGGGCTGAACCAGAGGCACTTTAATGAAGGTACGAAACTCTGTTCATACCTCTCATTTTCAGCCATCTTCCCTTGCTTTACAAGTGACTTCTTCGCATCTTCTTGTTCAACAATCAAATCAGAAATAAGTGTAACTGCTTTAATTTTCAATGATTTCGATGAATCAGCATCTAGGCATTTGAGAATATGATTCAAGCCGTCAAGCTTGAGAAACACGATCTGGGCCTTTGAGTTCGTTCTTATGAGTGCAGACAATGCAAATAATGCTGTTTTGCGCAGTCTCTCAAGCGATGAGTATGAAATGATTCTCAACAGAAAGGGCATTGCACCATGTTCCAAGGCGGCCAATTGTGCTTTCGGATTGCTGAAATTTCAATAAAAAATAGAGATCATAAAAACAATGGTGGACATTTTACCAAATATTGGGAGAGATGCTATTGTTTCAGTTAAAAAGCATTGTTTATTTTTATTGTTTTCGAACAAAAGCTCTTTGTTCTTGCTAACGTGGGGGGGGGGGGGGGCGAACGCACCTCCTTGCCCCCCCCCCCAAATTTCCCCCACTGCATAAAAATAACTGCATCTTGAAAGCCAAATGAAAGTCAAAATTAAGGGACGAGACTTTCATTATTCAAACCTCAAGTTAGCACCATAGATGGATTATAAGTTTGATAATTATTCTCTGGTTACTGAAACTCTGCTGTTGGTACCTAATAGGGGTGCTTATTTGGGGGCTTCAAATAGAGAGGGCTAAAATAGAGGGGGCTAAGTAGAGCTAGATGGATAGATAGATAAACTTTATTTACAGAGGATAAACTAGGTTAGCCTAACAACTAATCTTCCCCTGG
>REGL01000256.1:272163-289936 GCA_004194395.1 Aurelia aurita complex sp. Pacific
TTTTTTTGGGAGGGGGGGGGGGGGGCGAACGCACCTCCTTGCCCCCCGCAAATGTCCACCACTGCATAAAAATAACTGCATCTTGAAAGCCAAATGAAAGTCAAAATTAAGGGACGAGACTTTCATTATTCAAACCTCAAGTTAGCACCATAGATGGATTATAAGTTTGATAATTATTCTCTGGTTACTGAAACTCTGCTGTTGGTACCTAATAGGGGTGCTTATTTGGGGGCTTCAAATAGAGAGGGCTAAAATAGAGGGGGCTAAGTAGAGCTAGATGGATAGATAGATAAACTTTATTTACAGAGGATAAACTAGGTTAGCCTAACAACTAATCTTCCCCTGGATCCTCTCTACTAACTATGATATAAGAATATACTACAGTTGTTAAAATAGTGTCCTTTACGTTTTTAAGAAGCTTAGTAACATTTTTCATTTAAAGTAAAGTTTTAGTATTTAAATCTGAAAGTCAAGATAGTGCTGATACACTTTTTTCTTGAAAATGTCTTGTGTGTTGACTAGCTTTCACGGTTTGCATACGCTTGCCCCACTATTTTCGCAAATTTTACATTAAAATCATTGAAATATTGTAGCAAGAGTTCGTACCTTTGAACTGCAGCGCCAACGACTTTCGCTGCTTGCTCTTGCAATTCAACGTTTGAATTATTCAAATACTTGATAACGACTTCCATTCCATGGATCTTGTCTAAATCCACTGCATTATCAATTTGATGCACGTAATATTCCAAATCATCTAAAGCAGTTAAAACTTCTTTTTCTGTTGCATTTTCCGCTTTCAAAATTTCCACTTTGATTTTCATAATTTGAGCATCAGACTTTGTATGCATGATATGGGAATCTTCTAGTTCTTTCCGAATTTCTTCAATTGATCGGAATTTCTTTTTAACTGCAGAAGAAAGAAATGTGTGGAATTAGGATCAAAAATAACTGAAATCTATCATATACCGGGGAAGCTAGAAGAAAGTTTCCACATTTGAAAATAGATAGCACCTAGAGTACAAGATGGATTGAAATGAATTTAATTCTGCTTGATAGCGAAGAGATTGTAGTATTTTTGTCATGTTTCTCGCGTCTTTATAAGCATTGGAAATATAAGTAAATTCGTCTTTACGAGCATCTCATGGTTGTAAAATGCCTGGGAAGGCCCTAAGACACTTCATCAAATCATGGAAAACTTCTTGTGCAGAACATGATCCTCTAAACATTTATTGGCATGGCATTACAAAAATCTTCAATATTTGTTTGAAAATCTATTTCTTACAACTCCTGAGGGAGGTGAAAAGCATTTAATTACTGTTCTGCAAGAGGAGATTCTGTAAGATTTAATCAAGTGTTGTAGGCCCTTTTCATCATTTAACAACCAATACATTTTCGTACATTTCATTTTGATCCTTCAATTAACATTCTTTAATGGTAGGGGAGACCGGGGACAATTGTAACACGGGGCAATCGTAACACTGACTCTCACGCCTTGCAGAAAAATTCAAAAAATCTGATTTTTGCACAGGACATGCTCATTCTAACCCCCTACATACGACTTGAGATACAGGAATATTCAGCCATGTTTGCAAGATTTTCGGCGGAAAAACATGTTTTTTTTAGTACGAAAGGAAATACGTGCTTTCACTGTAAATTTGTGTCTAAAAGATTTTGCTCTTGAGTAAAAAATGTCACTTTCACATCACAGACATGGCATCTATTTAGGATCAAAACTACGTTAAAATGTTTAAGCTCCACAGCTCATGAGATGTGAAAATGGAAAATAACGATAGCTGAATAGGTCTGGGGCAATCGTAACACGCTGTTACAATTGCCTCAGTGTAAGCTGTCCAATGCTTTGGTTTTGATTCATTTCCAATGTGGTCCAACAATGTGCATCTATGCAGTATTACAGAGTTCGGAATTCAAATTTGTAAAAATAGAAAAAAATTTTCTCAATTTATTCATTTTTTTTCAACTGATGTGCTCAAATTTACAAAGAATTAAAAATTACATCTTATTTTTAATTTGTTCCTTTGAAAGCCATGGATAATCTGCCACCTGGTGCTACATTTTGTGTAAGGAAAAAGCAGAGTCGTGCAATAATCTTCTGTGATAATTTTAAAGGTATGTAACAATTGCTCAAACCATCTGTTACAATTGCCCCGTGCTACCGGGGCAATTTTAACACTTTACCACTAATTCTGAAACTATGACAGCGTCACAAAAATTGGTTCCATGTGATGGAAACTACTATCTATTTTATTGTAAGGGATGCAAATATAATTTACCTTCAAGAGCACAATTAATCATTATTTAGACGATATGACTGATTTTCCAAAAAGTGTTACAACTGACCCCGGTCTCCCCTACTTTATCAAGTTTTAGGCTGAAAGTTTTTAAATTTCCAATTTCTTTTCTGGAAATTCCTGAAAAATAGCTTATTAAATATAAGATTGCCTATAGATTCAATAACCCCTTATGTATGACAGCAATGATTGTCGGGAAAAATCAGCTAAAATGTATGCAAAAATATGTGTAAACTCTGTGTGAACTGGAATGCCCCCAGACCATCAGACCAGGACCTATAATGGACCAAAAATACAAGAAATTATATCTTGGGTGTGAGCCTCGTGCGTCGAGGGCTTATTTTTCAGCAGCCTAAAAGTTTCTTTCAAATAGTTTCTTAAATGCAGGACCTTACTGTAATGCAAACCAGTTACAAACTAAAAATAATTACATTATACAAAGTATAATATAATGTCCTATTTACAACATAAATCACAGCTGCAGTTTGCCACTTTCCATGTTTTGAGTTTCTTTTTGAAAGCTGCTACACAATCACACATTTTGATGTCGTCATTCAGAGCATTTCAAAGGATGCTCCCTCTGAAGGTAACAGAGTTTAGGCCAAAAGTTTGAGTTGAGGCAATTTTAACAAATTTCTAATCCTCAGATTGTATTCAATTTGATTTGTGCTGAAAAAAATCACAAAGGTATGATGATTTCAGCGAATTCAGAGTTTTGAATACCTCTAACATTGGTTTTTGAAGATACTTGATATAAATTGATGTAACTGCCTCTCTCAGTAGAGACACATCAAATGATGCATCATAATCCACATGGAGCAATCGGAGTGCACGTTGGTGTTCTATTTACCTCTTTGTTCGCAACTTTAGGATAGAACATTCCAATTAAAGGGCAATAATCAAAATTGGCCAACACTTTTGTACTACATACCTTGCGCATCATCAAGATAGTTCTTAGTCTTGAGAATGCACTTAATTTTTTGTTTACTTTACCGCCCAGTTCTAGAAGATACTTGTCAAATTCAGTTTAGAAGCAATACTGTTACTCCTAAGCGTTTGACTTGTTAGCATTGATTTTTGAACTGATCATCAATACTTAGACACATTTGCCGATCACTGTTAAGCCCTAGTAGGACCATGAGCTGGAATTTTTCAGGGTTTACTACCATCCCGTTTGCGGCAAACCACTGTAAAACCAAGCTCAGGTCATTTTCCAGTTTACTTACACTTTAAAAAGTGGAAATTTTTTCTTGATTGTATGGGTTGATAATAAATCATGAACGATTCTAAATGTAAAGGAAAATGATCAAGTTTTCCCTATTTTTGGCCTCAGGCCACAAAGTTAATGCTTAGATGTTGAAATAATGTCTTCATAAATAATGTCTTCATAAATAGCTTTTTGCAAATGAATAATACGAATCAGAGAAAATGTGTTTATTGCCTTTGATTTTCATTTAGTATTATTTGACAAAGTTGAGTTCCTACTGGACAGATTTATTTCTGAGAATGCTAGATCGCACTTGTTGAATTTGCATCAACTCATCAGCAGACTACTTCCCAACTTTCGAGGGGTTTTTACCAAAAATTTCTGCTTTGGAAACAGCTTGAATCGATTGAAAAATGTCAGAATTGTAAAGGCAAATGCACAATAAAGAATACAAAAGGACTATTACATTTACCAAAACAAAGACTTACTTGAAGTTATAAATAAAAGAAGATTTTTGCATTGAGAATGATACTATCAAATTTGAGAAAGCGCTTTGACAGCTGCCAACAGATCCTAGCTTCATCCATTTCTAGCTTTATCAGTCATTTCAGAGATCTTTCATGTCATTTTGCTTAATTCAGTCCTTAAATAAGCTAGTGTCCATCAAACAACTTTTCAGTGTTTATTGACCAATTTAGACTGTTTCTAGATAGGAATTTTTGAGAAATGACTTTCACTTCTAGATGTATAGGTGGACATACATGAACATTCTAAAAAACAGCATCCTACCTGCTTCAGCTCTGGAGATTTCCTGCTCATCAGGTTGCAAGTCATCATGGTGGAATTTGTCTCTGAAATCTTTCAATGCATCTTTCAAATGCTGCTTGGTGAAATATATTTTGTTAGGATCAGGATGTTCTTCAGTTCCTTTTATTTTGTCACCTGTGACAATCTTTGGACCATCCCTTTGTGTTGCACGATCAACCGCTTCAATGTGCTTCTCTTCTAAATGTACAAAAACAAAGTCTTAAATAAACAGTAAAAAGATTTCAGAATAGCATTGACAAAATTAGATTTTTATTTCACATGAAAAAATCAAAGCCACCACACCAGGTAGGACTCATGGATTACCACAGTGCTAGTCCTACGATCACTTCCTTGAAGGTATAGTGAAATAACAAAACATTGATGGTATAACAAAATAATCAAAAGACCAGTGTACTCAATGGACCCCAACCAGAATCAACTGCCTGGCTTTAAGCAATCCAACCTATTCCATTTTTCTGGCTTTATGCAAAGCCACCATCAGGGCTTATTATATTCAATGAAACGAAACAAAACCGAATGAAACCGAACGAAACTGAGCAAAACCGAACGAAACCGAACGAAACCGAACAAAACTGAAACAATTTTACTGATTTATAGATTGAAATAGTATTATTTCTTTTTGTTCTGACGGATGTAAACAATTAATAAAGATCAAAAACCAACAATTTAGCTTTGTTTCATTCCCAAGAGAACGAAAAAAATTGTTTTCAAAACATGAAATTGCTTTCAAATTTTTTATGCTAAAACTTTAATTTTTTCAAAGATGGAATATCTTGTGAATTTTGAATGGGGTATCTTTAACAGTGAAAATGAGACTCCGAATTCTATCAATGATGAATCACGAGAAACATCCATTGAGTCGATAAAAGTTGGAGTTTACGTTGCCTTGTGTTTACGATAGAGATTGGTTTGTTGGCATGGTGTTGGGTATTTATGCTGAGTACAGTGAAGTTAGAGTTAAAATTAACATCCGAAAGGTCCAGCAAAGAGCTTTGTATCGAAAGATGATTTCAATTTGAGTTTGGCACCTTCTGAAACGAATGTCATGCCCAGGAACAACGTTGACAAAGCGCTCCTACATATACTCAAAAACTGAACTCAACGAGGAAGATATTAATTTTTGAAGTCTTGTCAGATGAATCAATCCAGTGGAAGTAGAGTAAACCACTTCGTTACTCCTAGTATCTTTTCGCATGATATTCCGTCTTTGGAAAAAACTCTATGCCAATAGATGCCAGTTTAGTCTTGGACAGATAAGAGGATACCCCCTGTTTTGAACAACTATCTAACACAACCATAAAATGTGTCTCTGTTTGGAAGAAATCAATATTCTTATACAACTCTCCTAAACAGATTTCTCCTGAAAAAAAGCGTAAATAATGCACCATGAAAAAAAAATTTATCGCAAAAACCTTAAGTTGTCACGTTGCCCCCCCCCCGTGTTGGCAGATGTTGCTGTTTGACACTCCTCCAGCCCCCGTTTAGATTTCATACTTGCAAGAGCATCAGTTCTAAGGTGCAGGAGTCTATGTAAAAACTTTGCAGGAACGTACCTCCTTGGAACACCAGATTTCTAGCCCGTTGAAGTTGGCCGAATTTAACTGTTCTGATCGTCCATGCATTTTAATAGAGCTATTTTTCTCATGTCAGATCAACATTTTCTTGGTTTCTACAATTTTTCAGAACTTTTGCAGGGGCAAATTTGAATGATATGAATAGCTATTTGCAGTGTTGCAAGATTTTTGCAAGATATTGCCTGAAAATATGGAGAAAATACATTCGGCCTTTAGGTAAAAATTGAGAGAATCTGCTTTCTTGGATGACGTAATTTTTGCGAAAAGCATTTGGTCATTTAAAATATAGCATTGGGTGTAGATCGATATCCTATTCCATAAAACTGAAAAGTGCCAGGGCATGTATTGATCAGAAAACAACACAAAATCCCTCGCCCAAACATATTTTGGAGTCAATATCATACTTGGTTCAAACTTTGAGGCACCCAAACTTTGGGTACCCTTGGTTAAAATTAGAAGGACTTTTGAAAACATCACCTGACAGGCATATGTTGTGCTTTGTTGGAATGGCCCGAAAGCCTAAGGTGGGCGGCTCCCCTGTGAACTTACATCGAGGCGATAGATGAGTAGCTCCCCTCACCAACCCGAGGCGAACGTGGAGGCACAAAATGGCGATCACCTGCCTTAAGGTGCTGTTTATATGAGGAGGGCCAGCCCTCCTAGGAGGGCTAGCCCTCCTAAGAGAGCTGGATTTTATTTTGCGTTTACATGGAAAGTTAGCCCTTCTAGGAGGGCTAGACATGATGGCGCCATCCGTTCTAATCCTATTGTTCTACGTTGATTCTATTGTTTCCGCCAGCCCGCCTAGGAGGGCTAGCCCTCTTGATTGCGTTTACATGGGAAATTTCCAGCCCTCCTAGGCGAGATCTCGGGTATTCACTAGCGAGATCTCGCCTAGGCGGGCTGGCCCTCCTCTCATAAACGAAAAAGAATTTTATGAAGGATTATAACAGAGTGGTGAGATCTCGGCAAAGAGGGCTAGCCCTGCTAGGAGGGCTGGCCCTCCTCCATATAAACAGCACCTAAATGACAAGGCCTGATTTACAGTGAACCATTAAAATAACTTACTGCCAGGCCAGGTCGAAAACTCGTACTTCCCGGACATCTCGGACTTCTTGGACCAAATTGTGCGATTTTTTAAGTCCGAGTTTTCGTATTAGCCCTGTGTTCAAATATGAAAACGCGGACTTCTCGGACAAAGTTGTCCGAGTTTTTCATTGTCCGAGTTATTGAATTTCTCCTATGCTCCAGACGAAAACTCGGACATTACCAACGACATTATCAATTTTGATGTTTAAGCATGATTTTGATTCCATAGGCAATACATGTCGGTGCCGATGCTTGCTTATTCTAAATGGACTTTCAGAAAGAAGGACCTCTCTGTTTGCTTCCCTTAATTTTATGTTTCTTTAAGTGAATAACGCGATAGCAGCTGAGGCCAGCAAGTATAATAATAATAATAATAATAATAATTATTTATTTATTTACAGTTGGTGGGAGCAATAGTTTAAAGAAAACTAATAAATACCAACTATTTACAATACAAACTTCAAACATAATATAAACGTAAAATATAAACATGAGTCTATGTACACATCATCTGCAGATGTTGCAACTGCAACTGCAAGTGTCTCCTTTCCAGCTCTTAATCATATTTTTGAATTGCTTTGTGTTTTGAGCAGCTTTTATCGTGCTTCCTCTAAATGATAAAGAATTGTTCCCATAAACTAACGTATTGGTTTAGGGAGCTGCAGGAGGTTATTTGTTCGTAGGTCATATTGAATGTCC
This sequence comes from Aurelia aurita complex sp. Pacific, assembly GCA_004194395.1. Lineage (NCBI taxonomy): Eukaryota > Metazoa > Cnidaria > Scyphozoa > Semaeostomeae > Ulmaridae > Aurelia > Aurelia aurita complex sp. Pacific. The sequence goes on from REGL01000256.1 coordinate 279,870, forward strand.
TTTGGTGTGAAGAACTCAAACATGAAGGAGGGGCAAGCCGCATTAATGCATTTATATATTTCAAGCATTAGTTTTTGCAAATTTTGGCAGTGGATTGTTAGCTCACCCGACCTTCTCAAGAGATCTTCAAACGATGCATCATAGTCACTATACGGAACTCTCAGTGCACGTTTATGCAAACGGTTGATTGTGTTGTTTGCAGTCTTCCCACAGAACATCCAAATTAACGGGCAGTAGTTGAAGTTTGAGAGAATAAATGCATGGTAGGGTATTTTAGCCTTACAAGTAACCAGCAGAATGTGCACAAAATGATGGGACATAGTGTAAGATTGCATTGNCAAACATGAAGGAGGGGCAAGCCGCATTAATGCATTTATATATTTCAAGCATTAGTTTTTGCAAATTTTGGCAGTGGATTGTTAGCTCACCCGACCTTCTCAAGAGATCTTCAAACGATGCATCATAGTCACTATACGGAACTCTCAGTGCACGTTTATGCAAACGGTTGATTGTGTTGTTTGCAGTCTTCCCACAGAACATCCAAATTAACGGGCAGTATTTGAAGTTTGAGAGAATAAATGCATGGTAGAGTATTTTGGCCTTACAAGTAACCAGCAGAATGTGCACAAAATGATGGGACATAGTGTAAGATTGCATTGAAATCGTCCCTGAAAATGGAATGGTGCAAAAAATCCATAATCCTCTCATTGACATGTGTAAATGCCGTGTGAAAATGCCGTGTGCAAATGTTGTGTGAACTATGAATGCTCAAAACCTCAGTGATAATTCTAAGAAACTTTCAGTACTGGCTCAGATTCTAAGAAAGTTTCTGATGAAAATAATTTGTGTACAATAATCAATCTCGCATGCTGCATGAGCTTTATATTGCAGTTGTCAGTAGGTGAAACTACAAATATGGCTCTGCATATCATTAAATCCTATCATGAACTTCGTTTGGCAAGCATTTGAACTACTTTCTAAGAAATTCAAATTGCAGGTCACCGACAAATTAAAAACCCGAGCAATGTAAAACTATTTCTGAAGTGTAGAAACGTTTTTCTTTCTGTCTGACACTTGTTCATTTCGCATGAATGCTTCCCCTTGTTTATTGTAATTTGTTACTCGGTAGTATTTGAGAATGGAGAGCCCGTATAGAGGAGGAGTGGTTCCATAAGACTGGCTGTGAAATATTCACAAAGATCCCCTATCGATATATGTACAACGTGCATTTGATGAACTTCCTTGTCAAGAAACTGTCGGTTTCTGTACTCAAAATCTGATGATTTCAGAAACTTAGTTTCTTAGTTTCTAGTGAGTATCAGTTCATTGGTGAGTAAATGCTTTCTAAAACATTAACTTACAAAACAAGTAAGAAAGTAAACGTTCTTTCAGTTATAACGAATGGCTAAGTCCGACATGTCTGAGTTTTCGTCTGGAGCATAGGAGAAATTTGAAAACTTGGACAATGAAAAATTTGCACAATTTTGTCCGAGAAGAGAACATCAATGACATCAATGAGAACAAATTATCTGCAACAGATCATGTTAAATTGCTAGGGATTGAAATTGACAACAAATTAAAGTTTAACAAACACGTTAAAACGCTATGTTCTAAAGTTAACAAGAAAATCAATGCCTTTCCTAGACTTAATGCATATCTTTCTAGAGAGCAGGCATTAACAATTTGCAACGCGGTTATCTTATCGAATTTCCATTATTGCCCTTTGACATGGCTATTTTGCAACAAAGGTGCATACAGAGAGATTGACCGCACACATAAACGTGCTCTTCGGATCCTCTATAAAGAATACGAATGTCCCTTTGAAACATTGCTCACTCGAAGTGGCAGCTTTTGTTTACATGTTAGAAACTTGCAGAAGTTGATGACAGAAATGTACAAGTCCATGAATCATCTTAACCCATCGCTTGTATGGGAGTTTCATGAAAGAAGCATGTAGCTTATGAACTAAGGATACAAAATCTTTGCAAACTGCCACAAATAAAGACACAAGGCTATAGGCGAGAATCACTGTCCTTTAGAGGGAGTTTCCTCTGGAACACCCTAGATGACAGTGTTAAAAATGAGCCAACACTTTCTGCTTTTAAAAAGAGGATCAAAGACTGGGCTGGCGATAAATGCACCTGCAAAATATGCCGCTAATTTTTTCTATAAAGTATATTTTTTGTAAATAGTTGGTTTGAATTAGTATGTTCTTAGTTACTATTGTGAATACCAACTTTAAATATGGATTAAATGAAAAAAAAATGAAAAAATGAAAAAAGTCTGTGTTTTCGTATTTGAACATTTATTTTACAGGTGTAGGGCTAATACAAAAACTCGGACATAGAAAACTCGGACAATTTGGTATGAGAAGTCCGAGTTTTCAACATGACCCTTACTGCCAGGCCTGAAATTACTGTTTCATTAATATAAACGATGTGCAGCACGCACCACAACATGATTGTATTCTATCACAGCCTGACGTCACCTTCATACACATATTAGTCACTATGACTTGATAACTTAGTCCAATGTCAGCCCGTCCCTGAATTAACAAGCAATATTAATTGCATGAAGGTGTCGTCCGGCTCTGATGATGGCTTTAGATAAAGCCACAGCACGCAATAGGCTGGATAGCCTAAGGCCTATAACAAACTCTTGGGGTTTATGAATTATTTGAGAATGATTAAAGTCTCTGGTTTTGATATATACCTTTACTAAGTTGGTCATTATGTTTCAGTTTCTTTTGAAATCTTGCTCCATCATCTCCATCCATCAATTTTGCCTCCTTCAAGTGTGTTTGAAAATTCATTCTTATATGCAGGCCAGCTGGGACACTTTGTCCCTCTTTCACAATTTGCCATTCCTTTGTTGGTATAAATGGTTCTGCATTAGCATCCAAGAAGTTTTCACTACTTTGCTCCACAGTTGTTGATACCAAATCATTATCTTGCGACCCTACGTCCTCAGGAGTTTCCACTAGGATGAGTCCTTTCTCATCATTTCCTGTTTTGAACAAAACATATGTCAATAACAGAGGGGGCTTTGATGGGTACCAGAAACTGCACTGGACCAAAATCAGCAAAAAACCTGGAAGAAAAAAGCCCCAAGCCCCAGACTGGAATTTCAAACAAAAATCTTCAATGTTCATCATTAATTTCAATCCAACATTTAATTTTCTGTGACTCAAAAAAAATATGATTTTCTCAGCAAATACATATTATCATGGTCTTTTGATAGACCATCTCTGGAAATGGAGCTATTAAGCCTTATTCATTCATAAAAAACTATTTCAAGATTACAATTTAGAGCTCTTTAAAAAGATTCGTTACAAATCCTTTTCATTTTCTTGGGCATATGAGCGAGATCAAACATTCAAGATTTTAATACTGTATCTTGGATATTTTTCTCACATTTCAAACAGGTACGAATTTTGAACCGACTGGTAATAACAGGATAAAGTTTGAAAAATGCCCAACAACCAAAAATTAGGAAATACGGATGTTTGCATGTTTCTAATGAAGAGGCACGCCAGCAGAAAAATTGTCTTGCCCTCTCTTTTTCATGGCTCGCTATTGAACCTACAGTAAATCAAAAATTATCAAATGCTTCTATCGTTCTGTTTGAAAAGCAAGTTGAATAAGCAAAAAAGGAACTGGTCAAAGAAGCAATTCTGCAGCTTCAAGTAATATTACATCATGCAGGATTGTCTTTGGGTTTTGGATGAAGGATTTCCTGATTGCTAACATTTGGTTACTGAGAGATACGATATTTTGATCCTTTTTAGCGCCAAGTGCTGGGACCACAGAAGTAAATAGCTAAGCGCTGCTGAGTCTGCAACCCCTTGTCATGACGCTCAAGTGGTGGGGCTCTACCAAGTATCAGACTCTGTCCACCTGACTGTTCACGCAACTCCCGGTAAGGCTTGAACCTGGTCCAGTATGGATTCACTTTAATGATGGAGCCAGATTGGAAAGTTTGGGTTTTGCATATGCAAGTTGAGATGGCCTAAACAAGACTAATTGTAATTTTGGTAAGCATGAATAAGTTACGCATCCATGCGTAAGAAGATGCGTAAGATGGTGCGTAAGATTGCTTCTATGCATTAGATGGTGTGTAAGATTACGTTTCATGCGTAAGATTATGTGTAAGATAGCTTTTATCCGTTAGATGATGCATCAGATGAAGATACCATCATCCAAAGGAGAATATCGCAGATGGGAGTGGCAAAAGCCATTCAGATGTCATTCATAGGAGCAAAACATTGACTGCCTGTCAAATCAAAACTTCTTTTTAGAATAGAACCTATCAGATTTTGAAGAAATCGCATCAAATGCTAATTTAGGCCTCTTGACAGGCAATGTGATCAGGATTGCTTCGTGAAGAGAGGTAAAAATAACACAGATAACTGAGCAAAGTCAACAGGAAAAGAGCTTATCCGTTAAAACTGTGTGAAAGGGCCTATTGTCATTTGGTCTCGTTTCTCTGGAAGTCTGATAGTTCCAATCCTGAAAAGCTAATTTGACATCTTGTGCCTATGGATGACATTTGAACATTGGCCTTTGCCGTTCCTATCTGCTACATTCTCCTCTGGGTGATGATATCTTTATCTTACGCATCATCTTATGCATAAAGACCATCTTACGCATCATCTTACACGTAAAAGCTATCGTACTCATCATCTTACGCATAGAAGCAATCTTACGCATTTTTTTGTAAAATGCATAACTTGCGCATGGATGCCTAACTTAATGCATGCTGAAGCAAATTACAATAAGCCCCTAAACAAGATTTCCATTGGACATTTTGAAAATTCTTCAGTTGAGAACAATCTGCATGCCCACTCACTACCTTGTGTCCACTCTACAAATTTCCCAGTCTGGATGGCCATATGGAGATATTTGTCTCCTCAATGGATTTAGGGGTCATCGAAAAAATATTTTTGTCCCCATTAATGGATTTGGTCCGTTAGGAGGAGGGGTCTCACCTAAATCCGTTAAAATTGTCGTTTTGGGGACAAAAATCCTGATAAGAAAAGTTGCTAACTATTTAAGAGTTAAGATTGTAAATATGCTGCTTTCATCGCATTTGTACTTACAACTTTGATAATTTACATTACTTACTGTATACTCAACCTTTCTCGAAAAAACTGAAAGGTAGTTGGGTTGGCAACAAGGTGAAGGTGTTGTGGCGCAGTGGTGTAATCCTCTGACTTTGCAGCCAGAACGGTCAGGCGGAGTGGGTTCTATACCCGGTAGGACCCCACCACTTGAGCGTCATGACAAGGGGTCATGGACTCGATTAGGTCTGCTCTATTTCTGCGATCCCAGCGCTTGGCGCTGAAAAACACAACTTCACCTTCACCTTCACAAGAAAATAAATTGAGATAACATAGGTATTTGTAGGCTTAGGAGAGCCTAGGAAACTTTTACCAAAGGCAAAAAAAGTGTATCCATTAAGCAGGGGGGGAGGGGGTCAGATCTTAACAGACAAACTCTGTTAATGGGGACTAAAGTCTTTTGTCAATGACCCCTTGAATCAAACGGTTTCCACCCCACCATCTATATGGTCAAATTAGTTTATTTTTCCAATATCTATTTGCCTTAAATTTTTACAGAGAGGGCTGTCTTTGATTTTGCGTGAATCTCGACTTTGATCAGGCCCGCCCAGCCTATTATTCCTCTTTTTCCGGCCCAATCCCTTGGTTGGAATCCATGCAAAGTCCACGCCGGAGATTTTTGCCAAAACAATGGAAGAACAAAGAAGAACAATAGATTATCATGACTCCATGCTGGAAATCTCCAGTGTAGGCTGCATGGATTCCACCCTGGGCCCAATCCCCGCAGAATAAAAATTGGCAAAATCGCCATACGGTAATAGAGTATAGTCAAATCTATGGTGAAATTAGTTTATTTTTCCAACATCTATGTGTATTACATCTTAGTTTATTAGATGATTTGTTAGACAATTGCAAATCTTGTTCTGAATCTGAATCTTGTTCTGGAGAATGAGAAATATACATACGGTATGAATATACGCTATTAGCTGCTGAATTTTGTTCTATGGACATTTGTGAAAAATTAAAGCAAAATAAAGATTGTTATTCAGATAGTAGGGCTTGTGATAGTAGGTTACGCTAAATTACGCCGAAAACGCTTTTCTAAAACTAACCCTAACCCTTACCGTATGCCAACAACAACAAAACATTCGAATGCCGCCCGCTAAACTGCACTCTAGCCGGGCTTGTTTTAACAGGAGGGTAGTGGAATGGTCTATTGTAACGCATGTTAGCTGCGTGATTAGTCAGTGGATTAGTCCCACCGATAGCGCTACCTATGTATATAATTATAGGCCTAGGCCGCTGTTTGTGAGGTTCAACAAAAGATCACTAATTTACTGAAAGAAATGCATTCAAATTACCTGAAACATATGTCATCAGGAGAAAAAGTCCCACAAAAATGGTGATTGGTTTCCCGATTGTCGGCATCTTGTGTATTCGTAGTTCCAGCCTCGTTTCTTTTTAAGTTCCACTGCTGAATAAAATTACATTTGTGCGGCCATTTTATAATGATCAATAACGCCTTTGTGCCCTGTGTCCCGTGCGATTTGGAGGGATGGGATTGGATGATATTCTCGTGACGTAATAATTATACCTGACGAAATGATAGGTAAGTTTGGGAATAATGGTTTGCAAACAAATTGCCACGTTTGCCCGGGGGGACCACTTCTATACTTTCCTATAGTATCATGCTCGTACAAAGGTTTAACATATGTACCCTAAACGCCGACCTGTTTTAGCGGAATACATACCCTAATCGCGGAAAATTTTCTTCAGAAGATACCCTTTCCCGCGTCCAATTTTAGGTACCCTACTCGCTGATAAGTCAGTCATTAAAATTGCTAATATTGCAGGTGTGATTTGAAGGTACCAGACTCTCTAAGAGATCATTTTATAGATGCTACCTAGACTTATGACGATGAGTCTCTTGTTTCCCTGTGCTCTTTGACTTCTTGATGGCGCTTCAGTCAACAGAGACTCATAATATTACTCTGAAAAAGTTGACCCTATTTAGGCCTAATATGCTGGGATTCCTAGCATACCAATCAGATTGCGAGATTTGTCAAAGAACAATCAATTTCGAACCTTCAATTCGATTGACGCAGTTGACTAAATTTGAAGGAAGTTGCTGCAGCAGGTACTTGAAGATTTCTCTGATATGTCTTGGTCTTAAAAACATGGAAATTGCAGCATTAAAAGACTTATTTTGCACTCACCAGGTAAAATAAACTTTCTTCTTCAGATGAATACCAAGTTTTGTTGATTAAGTGTCTGCTTACCGTGGTTTCTATCGCATTTCCTTTCTGAGGAGTGACTGTTGAACATAGAGCCGAAGCAGTCGTTCGATCCAGATTCGATCAATCGAATGCAAAAGATAGGGTCAGGTTTTCAACTGTTTCATTATGAGTCCCTGTGAGCAAGGTACTGCAGGGATACAAGGGACTCACCGTCATAAATCTAGATGCTACCACAGTGGCTTGGCTAAGGTAAGTTAAGTGAGGGGTATTGAGATGAGAGGGTCTGGCGGCGAAGTCCTCAGGAATTTTTTTGGGACATGCCCTTTACTTTGGCTGAGAATGCATCTCCTAATATCATGCTTACCAATAGCGACAAAAGGAAACTTTGTTAGTTTTGTGACAGTTGTCCAATAAAGTAGAGCACGAGGAATTTTTTTGTTGAAACATCTTTTACTTTGGCTTAGAAAGCGTCTCCCAACATCATGCTTGCCATTAGTGGCAAGAAAACCTTTGTAGTTTTGTGACATTTATCCTATACATCGGAACACGAGGAAAATTTTGAAGATGCATCCTTTACTTTGGCAAAGAATGCATCCCCTGATTCCATTTTTGCCAGTGCTAATAAAATAGAAGCTTTGACATTTATCAGAAAATTCTTACCCAATCTATGCCATATGCCAAGCTATTTTCTCTTCGGTTTTGAAGGAATCTCGAGAACCATCTTTCGAAAAAAGTGGTTGGGGCAATGACCCCCCATACCCATACCCCCGTGGCCATGTCACTGTGCTGCCACCATGTTAATGTTAAAATGATGTTACAGATGCTATTTCATAGAGTCTGGTACCCAGGGTAGAAGAGGAAGAAACTGCTCCCGAATTCCTACCCCATCTGGTGCTGGTCTGCTTTTCAAGTTCTTTGACTCGTTACAAATTCTATTTTTAGAAATTTTGATTAGAATATCATTGCACAGGAGTTTAGGAACTTATCAAATGCAAAATAAGACACCCTTTTTTGAAATTATGGTCGATTTGGCACCCCTAAACACGGGCCCGCGCGGGCCCGTGCCTACTTTGAAGAAAGGCACCCTTTCCCGCGTTTTTTTGTACGCGCATGATAACACATCAGGTACCAAGTGGCCCCCCCGGGCACGTTTGGTGCGAAAACAATGATTACTGGGGTGATTACTTCTCTGATGAAAATTGAAAATGAGTTCATAAGCTGTAAGCTGCATATGTTTGCTGCTATTTCCAAACGAACTTAACCATTTTATCATTACACCTTGCATAGAGCCTGCACACAGTACTACAAAATGACTGTATGCAGGCTTCATACAATGCACAATGCATACATAAGTACAACCAAACACATGTAGAGTAAACTGTTTTTGGTCATAGTCTCATAGAACAATGATCATTTCCCAAAATAATGCAAACTAGATATCATTCGAAAGAGCTCAGCGATGGAAAGTTGATTCTTGCAAGCATTGTAAAATCTTGTTTACTACAGGGGGCTTTTGGGAATTTTAGGAAGTTTTTTGCTTCCTACATTTTTCAAACCTCCTATACATCTTATAAAGTACAGGTCTTTGCAAACAGTAATATGAAGCTAAATTTTGCATAAAGTGATTGGTTCCACTGTCGCCTGTCACAGAATGCGCTGTGGTCAGATTGACAGAAATAATCTGCTTGCAGATTCCTAATCAGAAGACGTCAGTTTGATAGGATGCCAAATTTATTTTTCAAGAAAGATAAACAAAGACTTCAAATAATTCCCAAGGGGCTGAGCCTCCCCTAAGTCAACAAAATTTCAAACACTTGAAAAATTTAAATTCCGCTCTCAAATGTTTTAATGATACCGAGCATGCAATGTTTTGCAATATAATGATAGTTCTATGACCAAAACCCATTTTACTCTACGTAGTTTTTGGTTGTACTTTAGTGGCATAGTGTAACCCATAGAAATATGGTTTAATCTTGTTTAACCAACCTTTCACGTAAAGTTTACTGTTCCCTATTCTCTATCCTTTTCACCAAAACCTCATTGATTTATGACGAGTGTGCATGGGTGGTGTGTTGATCTCATCGACCACAGCCTGAGAGCCTGACCGTATATTCTCATTCAGCCTTTCCGTCTCCAGCAACAAGGAATTATTCATATATAATATTGTAATTAGGTTTTTTCTCACAGTTTTATATTTGATTTTATGTGTGCATGCAGGGCCCTCTGCCTTGGCCTTACTGATTGATATGTTGTGTAGATGTACAAACGAAGTGTTTCTCATTTAAAAAGCCCAATTTTTGCTTCCTAAATTTTTCAAACCTCCTATACATCTTAGAAAGTACAGGTCTTTGCAAACAGTAATATGAAGCTAAATTTTGCATAAAGTGATTGGTTCCACCGTCGCCTGTCACAGAATGCGCTGTGGTCAGATTGACAGAAATAATCTGCTTGCAGATTCCTAATCAGAAGACGTCAGACATTGAAATCATTTAATGAACAATTAAAGGCCCCCACTAGTCATGTATGAAGAATGAGATTATGCACATAGCTTGCCTCAAAGTAGTAGAATATCTACTTGCAATTGCAATGCACGATTTAGTTCATATCGAAATGGCTGTAGCCTAATAACGAACCCACTTGATGAAGCAGACCAGATTTCTTGATATGCATCAGAACTATCAAATTCGATGTAGCAAGAGTCCAAAGACGTAGGGAACCGGGGGCACTGGTGGCATGTGCCCCCCAAGATTTTGTAACAAACCAAAAGGTGC
>REGL01000256.1:293548-304189 GCA_004194395.1 Aurelia aurita complex sp. Pacific
CTGAAAACGATCAAAAAACGTCGATCAAGCCTTCTAAAGAATCGATATGAATGGACAAAGAGAAAACTTTTTCGTGGTGATTTGGGATTTAGAAATCGACTAATTGTAAGCTGCTTTATGAGAGTTCGTACTATCTTGGGAGAAATGTAATAATATTTTCAAGGATGTAAAGGAATGTCTTTTCTTTTGTAATGTCATTGAATTTATGCTTTGGTGCAAGTTGTGTTCCTGTGTCAAGGGGGTTAAAAAGACAAGCGAGGCCGAGTCATGGGGCCAGCAAGCATGGAGTCTTGTAACGTTTTTGATTTTGTGACGGCTTTTGGGGCGGTACTTTATTGTAACTACTACAGAATTTCGCAACAGGCCAATCGTTGAAATAAAGCTCATGCAGAAGTTTACAATAATCAATTTCCAAATCTCCAAATCACGCTGAAAACGTTTTCTCTTTGTCCATTCATGTTGATTCTTTAGAAAATTTGATCAACGTTTTTTGATGGTTTTCAGTGTTTTCGAAAACGAAAATGTTAAGAAACTCGCTTGTAGCTCTAAAAAGTGAAAACGGAAAAATTTGTAAAAAATCCTAGGATCCAATTCAGGCTTTCTGTTAGATTAAGTCATAAATCTTCAAAATCGGTCCAGTGTACGATTTATCGTGGCCTGCCAAAAATGCATAGTTTATTTTGGCGCACTGTAATCAAATTGTGGTCTCGCATATAACGTATACGTCTGATCAAGAACGTCCCTGGAGACATACTTAGAGAGGTATCTTATCATGCCAATGCCTTTTCGTGCCTTAAAAATTGTCGCCCTGCAATGCGATTGAAAGCAAAATTTTGCATCGAGGATCACGCCAAGATGCTTGTTTTCAACTTCCTTTCTACCACCGTTGTTCCTAACATTAGCACAGGATGATCTAATGTAGCCCTCTGTGGAGAAAAGAAACTCCTCCGTCTTTTCAGAATTGAAGTGCATCATCCACTGCCATGACCACCAACGCAATCTTTCTAAGTCCCGATTTAGCTCGTCAGCAGATGTCTTCCCTTTCTTAACAGCAGAAAAGTTCGACGTATCATTCGCAAACAGCCTAAAGGCACTTGCAATATTTCAAACGATATCGTAGATATAAAGAAGAAAGAATAGGGGGCCCAATACTGAGCCGAGAGGTACCCCCGCAATTATATTTTTCCAATCATAACTTTTACCATTTGATAGTACACATTGCTCCCTGTTGGCACGAAAATTATTTAATAGTGCCAGAAGTTTCCTGATATTCTGCTAGACTCAACTCTATACAGAAGACCCCCATGCCCCCATTCTATCGAAGGCCTTAGACAGGTCAAGAAATACTGCACGGGTTTCCTTATTTGGAATGTTAAAGTTAATCTAACAAGTGGTAACTGATTTATGGCAGCGGAAGGCGAAAAATGCTATCCCTGCCACTACAATTAGGGGTGTTTTACAGGTACTTATTTGATTTATATAAAAAATGTAATTATGTATCTATTTTTAGCTCTTAAAATGTTGTAAATCTTTAATCATTCTTGTGGCAAATTGATATATGCATATAAGTGATTGCTTCAAAAACAGCATATCTGTTGTCTCCAGCAATGTCAAAATCAAGTAATGCTTGCAAGAAAGGCTTCTAGCGTCATTTTCAAATTTTCTTTACATTTTTAAAAGGGCTAACAGTGTCGTCTCACAGATAAACAACATTATTAACCCTTTCAAAGATGCAGAAAATTTTTTGATAAAAAGCTGGAACCCTTTCTCAGACAATATATTCAATTTTGACATTGCTGGAGAACAACAGAAAAGCTTTTTTGAAGCAACTACTTATTTTGCCAAACCCCTGCCATTAATCAGCAATCACACGTGTCAGATACTCCGACAAGGTCTTAAAACAAGGTCTGACATATGCAACTGTGTAAAAACCGAGACAATTAAAGCAACAGCTCCTCCATGGCAGCTACGAAACGGGGTACATGACCCTGTACATGACCTCCCTAAAAAGGCGTCAGGCAGCTTTTAAAAAGTCAACTTTATCTTAATCATGTCCTGGATCTTTCAAAACTCAGCATTTAACCATGCCATCAAACTATGTCAAATTGCCAAAACACAACCATGAAATCTTCCATTTAGAAATCTGCATCTTTTAAATATGATTTACAAAATTATCTTCAGGCCGTCTCAAATTAGATGTCAAGTCAAAATGCCTGCGAATAACAAAAATTGAAGTGATTTTCATACATAATTTTGCGTTGTCGCAAATATCACGTGACAACTAATTTGAGACAGACATTAACTCTCTTATTGAGCCCTAGTAAAACCGTTTAGCCGAGTCTTTCTGTTTCTTTTGGTAAAAGAAAAAAGCACCGACAGCGCCAGCGACACCAAACAGCATAAATGCGAATATCCAGCCATATGCTCTTTGAGTCCGAGTAGTTGCTTGTGGTCCATAAATGTGCTCTGGAGAGAAGAGGAAAGAGTTTGGTTATGGAAGGCAAGTAAAATTTATTCCAGCCCAATAACGAAAGCACGAGTCAAATCACGAATAGGATTTGCTTGGAATTTCCGCTTTTACAGCGAAGCGACGATACAAGAAAATCAAAATCATTTCACGATTAAAATCCTTCACCAAGTAATAGGATCATTATTACTAAAACGGGCGCCTCAAAAACTGCATGCTCGTTTGAAAAATCTGACGCAAAGAGTTTTAGCAAAATCACCCCCAAAAGTATTTTTAAGTAAATCTTCCATGGCTAAATTAAATTTTGGTATTTTTTTGACATCGTCAGAATTTCTAAATCTAATTGAACGGAGTTTGGAATTACACAAGATATACCGGGTGAGTCAGAAAAAACGTGGGGTGTTTGGCGGACTGTGACGTCGCGTTCAGCCACCCGATTGAAGTGAACTAAATTTTTTTCTTGCAGCAAGAGGTTTAACTTAGATCATAAGCCTTTTCCCATCGAAATCAGTCACTTGATGTATTAATCAAAACATTTTTCTTCTTAAGACGTTGTATGGGAGTCTTGCAAAATGATGAAATCTTTAACAAAGCCCCTTCAACATTTTACCCTTGCCAAAGCTGCAAGTACACGCGGCATTATCAGGGGAGAATGAAATAGTTTGGTTATGATACAGCGCGTTGAACTTGTTGAAAGAAAGCTCTTGGAAACGCAAAGAAGCATGCGTTTTTACTGTCTCTCAAACATATTCTCTGCGCAGCACAAGTTATGACAAGGCATCCCCAGGGAGACAACACTATTTCTGAACTGTTTCATTCTCCCCTGATAATGCCACATGTACCTGTACCTTTGGCAAGGCTAAAATGTTCACTTTGATTCTCTTTTTGACTGACTTTCTTCGTGTTTTTTCAACGTACTCGGGCTTAGATATTGTCTCGAAAACATTATATCCCAATAGATCTGCTGTTTTAAGCATATTCTAAGCATATTGACTGTTTTAAGCATATTGACAAGCCTAAAGTAAAAGAAGAAAATTAGTGATCGTAATATTTTTGGCTGCTGCTAAATGAGACCCCCACCTCGAATAAGCCCACACCCCAAAATAGTTCTGCAAAATAAGCCTCCGGGGGCTTATTCAAGGACTTACGGTATGATAAAAGCGATGCTCGCAGTGGAATATCCATTTCAGTTCTACGTCTGTGGGATGCTTCCTTTAAGTATTTTCCAAAGCCCTTGTATTTTCCATACTGTTATCAGTAAATATTTGTTCATTTCTATCAATTTTGGACTTTCTAATGTCAAAATTCAAATAAAGCTACCTTAACTCGTCATAAGCAGGGCATTCGGCGAGGCGAGGAAATGACTCTCATCTTCGACAGTTTAAGGTTAACATCCGGGAATACATTAAATTTCAAGGTAGGGGTTCTAAAACAGGCAATACTAAGAGTTTAGCATCTTAAATGCGTTAAGGGCATTTTCTAAATATTATCAATTACGTACATAGTGGAACCTCCATAAAACGGACACCTGTGGGGCCAATGTTATTGACCATTGTAGAGAGGTGTCCGCTGTATGGAGGTGTCTTCTTTGTCATATTGTATTTTGGGAAGAAAACATTTGTCCGTTGTTTGGAGGTGTTCGTTGTATAGAGGTGTCCGTTAATGGAGGCTCCACTGTAGCTTTCTAAAATGTCAGCTACTTTGAAAATTTAAACACGTAGAGGCAGTAACGTGGAAAAGCGGTATTATTGATTGATTACGTACAGTCCTCGAAGACCATGATAAATGCTATGTGTTCACGGAAGAATATTCTTCCCAGTGTTTCTAATTTTACAAAAGCTTATAAATCCCCCTACCATGAATTACCTGTCCGAAAAGCTTACCTCTGTATGCTGCAGCTTTTATTGCGCGTGGTACTATATTGGCAGTTTCTTCTTGGTTTTCATGAGGTTCTCCATCTTTATCCAAATCGAAGAGTTTCATCGATAATATATCGTGGTTATCTGCATAAAAACATACATCATAAGCATATGACGTAAACCTGGACGCAGTTAAGACCCAAGTAACAATGCTCATCTACATTTGGAGAATCCTTGTGAAGTACCGAATGAAATACCAAAAACGATTTTGAACACAGATTACTGAGAATATCTTGAGCATTTTTAGTCAAGAAAAAAGTGCCAATGTACCTGAGGCATGTACCGAGAAAATCACCAGTAAACATTCTCAGCAACTTAAATTTGTTTAAAAATCTTTCACAAACAATAAAAAGGTTGTAGCGCTCTGTAGTGATGCTGTAAATATCGGTAGGTAAATACGAGAATAAACAACTAGGCTCTTGCCAGAACAAGACTACGATAAACAATTCAATTAACACTTCTTCTTATCACGTGAGTTAGTCATGTGACACAGTTAGGTGACGCTACGTCACAAAGGTCTTGAACTAACAGCGGTGCACATCTCCAATGACAATACAAATTTTGTCAAGGGAAGTCTGATGAGCACAAAAGGCCTGTCTTCATAAATCTTCCTCTCTAGAAATTGAATGATTGCTATCGCCCGAAAGCCAATTGGTGTATCGAAATTCTGCAAAAGTATAGCTATTGCCTATAATATTGGTAATCAAAAGATGTACTGGCTGTAGTAAACAGAACTTCAACGTTTAGGCATTGGAACGAATCAAAGTTTGATTGATAGCCGAAAGTCTGAAGGATTTTTGTGATTGTTCTTCTATTTTTCTGAACATTGTAAAATATTTGGTGGAATTTATAACACCCATTTTGGTAGACTTTTGACAAATGGAACAATGGAAAAAGTAGGATGAGAGCGAATTTTAAACTCGCATCCTTCTGCTATCTAGGCAGACGCTCTACCGACTGAACAATCTCGTCCACGCTCATGCAAGCGTGGTTCATCGATATCCAGATCAATGTGAGGACGTAACCTGTATAATATCTAGCCCACGTGACTCAATGTCCCAAACGCGGACTGGCTCAATGCCCTCGACACAACCCTGGCAGACTTACATCACCTCAACATACCGTAAGACAATGGGAGGGAAAGGCGTGATGTCAAGGTGATGTAAGTCTGCCAGGGTTGTGTCGAGGGCATTGAGCCAGTCCGCGTTTGGGACATTGAGTCACGTGGGCTAGATATTATACAGGTTACGTCCTCACATTGATCTGGATATCGATGAACCACGCTTGCATGAGCGTGGACGAGATAGCTCCGTTGGTAGAGCATCCGCCTTGATAGCAGAAGGTGGTCGCATGTTTAAAACTGGCTCTCGTCATACTTCTTCCGTGTTTCCATTGTAAAATATAGGCACATTGGATTGATAAAAGTTCCTTTACTTCAAAATGCGGGAAAAAGATAAGTAATCTCTTCACTTATATCAACATGCAAATACTTTTCATTTCCCTTGAGGCTTAAACATTAATCTTTGCAAAAGTATCAGGTCATATATACGCTGCTGCTTTAATATATACAAATTTGATTCTTAACTCATTATAGGAATGAAATATGTTTAAATGATGAGAATTTTGGTCGAGGAATTTGAGCCTCTTTTCACCCATTTCGAAGTAACGGACTTTTTGTAAATTGAATTTTTACCTATATTTAAAATGTTAAGAAAAATAGAGTAAAATCAGTAAAATATGTCAGCCTTTCGGCTGTCAACTAAAGCTTGATTCAGGCCAATACCTCAATTGTCCGCTTCATGAAATTTTAAACAGTTGAAGTTCTTTTCAGTCCATCCGGTATTCAGCACAATTTTATGTTTTCGACTGCATTATCAATTCCGTGAACTCAAAAATCGTAATCAAACTTTTTACCACTGACTGACACTATACAGTAAGAACCCGCAAAATAGAAACCAGTTTTTTCAAAACAGCTAAAAGGTCATTAACCTTGAAACAGGCTAAAAGGTTTCTGATCACATGGTTAAGAAACCTGCAATGATTTCAGCTTAATCTTTCATGAAAACCCAGAGCAAACATTAGCTGACAGTATGTTCTCGTTACCTAGAATTTTCTCAAAAATTTACTCAACGTGCCAAGCCAAATTTATCATTGTAGATAGAGATGCCTTTGCATGAAATGTCTAAAAATGTTAGGCACCTGAGTTTCACAAAGATTTTCAAATATGAATTTATTTGGGGTCCCTCCATAAGAAACCTTTCTAAAATCAGGCTGAGAAGTTTCTTATATGAGGGCACCACTTCTCAAAAAAATCAGCCTGAGGTTTCTTATAAAGTGGTTTCTATTTTGCGGGTTCTTACTGTATGTTCATGGAAACGAATGCCAGCTTTGAAGGCAAAAGCTTGGCTGAATTTTCTGCGATAAAATTCGTAAGTTTGTAGCCTACTCGACAAAGAACTCTGGAAAATTTGCCTCAAGGTTGTTTAGAATGTAAACACGGGCCAAAAATGTCGCATCCTTATCGCTACTTCACCAACTAAATGTTGACATAGATTCCTTAGTTTATGAGATAAATGTCTGCACTCTTTCAAAAGATACAAGTACTTTTGTCCACTGAATATGATAAAAGGACTGACTACCTGCTAGGTCTCCAGTGGCTGCTGATATCCCAAGGAAATATCCAGTTGGTAATTCAACACCTACAACATCAAAACATTCTCTCCATTTTCCTTCGCCATCAACATCATGCTGAACCTAAGATCAGGAAATGAATTAACTGTTAGCAAGAATTTGTAAAATATGTGTATGGAACGTTCAGTTCACTTCATTGAGTTGCAAGATTCGACAACATGCCAGCAGCATTACGGACACCTTTATTTTGAACAATTAACATTAACGCAGCTCAGAATGAGCAACTCGATGTGAGCAGCATGAAAACCCCAGAGTCAGGGAATCACACAAGATCGGACGAGGCTTTGATGCTGCAACGTTATCACACATGATCCTGGGCACATGGGGTAAGTATTCTTCCATTTGAGTCGGGGAAGGCCCGCATAAAAGCTTTTAAATTGGTGAGAATGACCAACATTGAGTTAAAAACTGTAAATTGGAAATATGAAGAAAGGAAAAGACGAAGGAAATGGACAGAAGATGTAAAAAGGAGAGAAGATTGGTGGAGTGAAATGAATGCCATCGAGACCAGATAAAATCAACAAAGAGAGGTAAAGGTACCAGTGCCATCGAAGTGTTTACAAATACAAATGAGCTTGCGGAAGGACATTTTGAGAAAGACACGCTTTTTTCTTGTGTGGATTATTGTAGAAAAGTTTTGATTTGCGCGTAAGAAAAAACAACATGTCTCCTTGCTTTCTGTTCTTTTTCTGAATTAAGTAAGAAGGACACGGAGCACTAAAACCATAATCAAGATACACGATGAGGAGGTTCAATAAACTAAAATTTAACAGAAACAAGCAATATATTAACGTGGTGAAAGCCCGATCCCTACTGAACTTCTGTGTCAATAGACATATCTACTTCACTGGAGCATGATAAAATCCTTTCAGACTACTACAAGTACATAAAATTTGTCAATGATATCACTGGCTCATCTTTGTTGTTCGTCTGTAATTGAAAACCATACATCACCCATCCTAAACACTGGAACCATCCCTGACCGCGGACCTTTTCTCGTAAGATCTAATTTAAGACAGACGTTAGCAGTTTCTATTCATTTCTATATGTAATGACTTCAGGGTAGACACATCCTTTTCCTCCCCAACTTATCGTTCCAGTAGTATCGTAAAGAGGTTTTATAAGTAGTGCATCTCGTAATATGTATTGTAACTTTTTAGAGGAATGTACAGGAATATGTTTCTTTTGTTATATGGTTGTTTAATACAACCATTGTTGTGAATTTGCCTCGTGAGGACCAAATCTTTCTTCCTAACAATTCGAAAATTTTAGAAGGATATTTGCCACAGCCTGGAAATGAGAGACACCTTCATGATGATCTTCCTTCGCCTGCCAACGGTGGGGTGTAGTAAATCATATTTTGCTTACCGTTAATCGTTTCTCTGTTCCAAGATATCGAATAGCAGCAAAAGTGTCACTTTCACTTCCACGAAAGTAAGACTGTAATGTAAAGTAAGGTTTACAAAGGATGCAAAGATGCTACACAATACATGTGTAATCTGTTCACCAGAACATCCAAGCTAACAATAATGAATTTTAGGAATTCAGCAACTGAGCTAAGGGTGCCAAAGAAAAGTTCCACAAATGGACAAAAATGTTTATTTTTAGAGGTGCCAAGTCTTGGAATGGCCTCTCAGCTGAGTGTAAGCTAGCATCCTCTATAAATATCTTTAAAAAGTGGGCCGACTGTACAATGGGTGCTTGTATATTGGGACTTTCGTTTCGCTGTAAATATTCATTTTAGTTCAAAGGGTCATTTTCCCAGTATTTTATGAATTGAAAATTGTAAATAGGTTAGTTTAGTTAATTTTCTAATAGTAAAAAAAAAAAAAAAAAAAAAAAAAATTAGGAATTCAGCAACTGAGCTAAGGGTGCCAAAGAAAAGTTCCACAAATGGACAAAAATGTTTATTTTTAGAGGTGCCAAGTCTTGGAATGGCCTCTCAGCTGAGTGTAAGCTAGCATCCTCTATAAATATCTTTAAAAAGTGGGCCGACTGTACAATGGGTGCTTGTATATTGGGACTTTCGTTTCGCTGTAAATATTCATTTTAGTTCAAAGGGTCATTTTCCCAGTATTTTATGAATTGAAAATTGTAAATAGGTTAGTTTAGTTAATTTTCTAATAGTATTTTGATTTGTAGGTATATGTGGCGGATGGCCCCTTGAAAATCAGCATTGCCGAAGGGCTACCCTCCTTAAACATTTGAAAATGAAATGGAAAAATGAACTGATGAAAATATCACTTCAAAATGTCAGCATGCAAAGTAAAATACTGCATTTGTCGATTCTAAACTTTAAGTTGAATTAAAGGGGCTGGATAAGAAATACGTAAACAAATCCATGGTTTTTGCATCAAATATCGCACTTTGAAAGGAGAAATTCCTTTTTAATTAGCTAAATTCAAAAGGAAAGATCCTTATCTAGATACAGGCCGATCTTTGGGTGAAAGATCAACGGAAATACTGGTTGGAAATCCATTTATATCACAGCAATCCTAAAACATATTGAGATTTAATTTGTATCAAAAGAAAGTCCAAAGCTTAATCTCCAAGATGAGACATATATTTTGAATTTTAATTGAATAGCTGCAATAAATTAGCTCATCAGAAAACTGCTAAATCCTAAATTTCCCCGGCAGTTTCTTATCCAGCCCCTTTAAGTTCACGGTTGCTATAAGGCAAAATGAGACATTAATCAATCTTCTATTTACTAAGTGGAAAATACTTTAATGCATTTAATATAACAGGAATGACTCAAAAAGAGCTCTCCGATCACACCACACTTCCTAAAATCAATTGCTTTCAACGAAAGTTTTCTCTTAGCATGTAACTTGAAGGCGAAGTTATTTTACGAGATGCGCAATGGTGAACTTAAGCTTTAACGTTTCATATTGAGTTAAGGTATAACTCTGCTTTCCGCTCTAGTGAGTCGTCAGTTGCCGCTTTGCAAAACCACTCTCCTCAAAAGGTGTTGTGGCGCAGTGGTATAATCCTCCGACTTTGCAGCCAGAACAGTCAGGCAAACAGGGTTCGATACCCGGTAGAGCCCCACCAATTGAGCGTCATGACAAGGGGTCGCGGACTCGATTAGCGCTTAGCTACTTCCGTGATCCCAGCGCTTGGCGCTAAAAAACGCAACTTCACCTTCACCTTCAGAAAACAGATGATTTCTCCAATACCCTTCGGCCAATCGAACAGCGTAAAAATAATGCTGTTCTGCATAGTCATGACAATCTCAAATATGTAGATCGAAATGCTTTCGTGAACGGTGGCTTCGCAAATTCTTGTTCAAAATATTTCTGTCGATTTCAGTAAAATGTACTTACCTCTAAAATTATTCGAAAATTTATTATTTTCTTTCGCTTTATCTTTAGGTACAATCTTGGCCAAAATGCTTGCGACCTGTCACAAAATTGCACTGAGTCGGTCTTTCATTACGCGCCCCCGCTCCCTCCGTTTCAATGTTGCTCGAATCAAATGCCATTGGACCTTCTCAACATTGAATTAGGGGGAAAGGGGGATCAGGAGAGGTTCTAAACGTATATTTTCGTCTAGATATTTTAG
>REGL01000257.1:0-13677 GCA_004194395.1 Aurelia aurita complex sp. Pacific
CCCCCCACTATTCTCTGAGGTCACTCTTCCAATTCGTCTAAATCCGTTGAGAAAATGTCTTAGGAGGGGTTAGGTAGGTATCTTTAGAGCTTGATAGACAAAGAAGGGTGTTTCCTTTGGGTAAAAAGGATGTTTCCTGAGCATAAAAAGGGCGTGGTCCTGAACATTTTCCTGGGGGCTTCGCCCCCAGACCCTATCTTTCTTCGTCCCCTCCACTTTCTTGAGGCTGGCTCCGCCACTGCGTGTCCTTTCTCTCGATCACAGCTCGTGCCTCCGGTACTTGTAGCCTGGAATTACAGAGAGTCAGGCTGTCGATTGTTCTGATACTCTTGGTAAACAGGTTAGAAAGCCAAGGCTAGGCAGGACTCGAGCTATCATCCCTGCACCAAGAGCTCCCTCACATCCCCAGTAACGACCCCGCTGGACATTAAAATACTGCGGGGAAATTATGAAATAAAGAATTTTCAACAGGCGGATTAGAAATATCATGGTGGGGAAAGAGAATATTCGGCTATTATCTGCGATGAAATTTGTATAATTTTTAACGGGGAAACAAAAGTTTCAACGGGGAAACAACAGAAACACGGCGAAGGAAAGGGTTTAAACTCAAACTTAGCGGGGAAACAAATTTTCTTGGCGGGTCATCTTTCTATATGTGCGGGGTAATGTTTCAGCGGGGTCCTTACTGGGAGGTTCTCCCTTACCTGGTTGTAAACATTTCCACATAATCTTGATCACATTCCGGCATCATTCCAACAACACTAAAGGTTAACCAATAGATTTCCAAGTAATATCCAGTTGAATAAGATGGGTTGATGAACCAGGTGCAAAATCCATTATCAGATGTCGATGATTTGATTTGATATTTGTATGACGTTGTCGCTGATAAGTATTTGGTACAGGCAGCAGAACAGCTTGTAGCTTTCAGTGTAATGAGAGCAACGAGTAAAATCATTCTCGAATGCATTTTGAGGCAAAGTTAAGAAGCTCTAGATGCTGAAATTGTGAAAATCTGGTGTCTGATATCTGGAGATCTTTATGAAAAATCTTTCTTTTCGTTACGTTATGAGGATTGAGTAATCCCTTCGAAGCTAATGGCTGCCGTCCTCGTTTGTTGCGTTATTTTACCAGCCAAACATGGTGTTTCTTCTGTCAACAAAAATTATCTACCCTCCAAGATACGATATCATCCACCCAAATCGCTCTCTTTCTCTCTTCGCAAAATTCTGTTTTCTTCCTAACCTATGAACAGTGTCTCCCAAGCTACAAAGGTTCTACTCCTTCAGTTTATTTCGTGCATAAGTGTTTCTTTTCTGAACCAGATTTGCCTTTCCTTCAAGACGAAAGCTGTCTTGCCCAGCTAATTTAGTGTACAATTTAAATGCAGTATCATGTAAGATTGAGCATTCTCGACTGCAATCCACTTTCTTTCGGGGGAATTTTCTGCTCTCTCCGGTTCACGATTAGTCCTCCTCCTCCAGTGCGAAGATGCAACTCTCTGGCAAATTTCAATTACAGTCTTCGGAAAAAGTTCATTTTCGTCGATGCCAAGCTTGAATCTCCAAAACACGCAATGGCATGATCTCTAAACGATGCCAAGGTATGCATCGTCTCGCAAAAAGCGGAAAATAAGGGGAATAAAAGAGGAAAATAAGCAAGGTTGTGAGTCCTATCATTACAAAAGATAGGAGAACTGAATTCTTTACTGACATAAAGTTGACTACCGAACGAAACAATGGTTTTAATGAGTTATACGTTTCTCTTTGAAACTCATCAGTTGTGGGATTCTGTAGTGACAATGCTGCTGTTTATGGTGAAGAAGCAGGAGTTCTGTTTATTTTCCTGCTCTGCATTCTGCACATGATCAGAAACTGCATTATTCCATGCAATACACTGGAACGAGGTTGAGTCTGACCAATCTGAACAACAGAGATGGCACAAGGGAAGAAATGCTAGGGGGGCAAATACTGCCAGAGTGCCGACAGTCAGAAATTTTTTATGAATGAATTCAATTCAAGTTGACTGAGATGACAACGCAGCAAAGAAATCTGGAGATTTAGGTTATGAAAATGCCGACAGTACAGTAGAAACCCGCATAAAAGAACNAATGCAGTATCATGTAAGATTGAGCATTCTCGACTGCAATCCACTTTCTTTCGGGGGAATTTTCTGCTCTCTCCGGTTCACGATTAGTCCTCCTCCTCCAGTGCGAAGATGCAACTCTCTGGCAAATTTCAATTACAGTCTTCGGAAAAAGTTCATTTTCGTCGATGCCAAGCTTGAATCTCCAAAACACGCAATGGCATGATCTCTAAACGATGCCAAGGTATGCATCGTCTCGCAAAAAGCGGAAAATAAGGGGAATAAAAGAGGAAAATAAGCAAGGTTGTGAGTCCTATCATTACAAAAGATAGGAGAACTGAATTCTTTACTGACATAAAGTTGACTACCGAACGAAACAATGGTTTTAATGAGTTATACGTTTCTCTTTGAAACTCATCAGTTGTGGGATTCTGTAGTGACAATGCTGCTGTTTATGGTGAAGAAGCAGGAGTTCTGTTTATTTTCCTGCTCTGCATTCTGCACATGATCAGAAACTGCATTATTCCATGCAATACACTGGAACGAGGTTGAGTCTGACCAATCTGAACAACAGAGATGGCACAAGGGAAGAAATGCTAGGGGGGCAAATACTGCCAGAGTGCCGACAGTCAGAAATTTTTTATGAATGAATTCAATTCAAGTTGACTGAGATGACAACGCAGCAAAGAAATCTGGAGATTTAGGTTATGAAAATGCCGACAGTACAGTAGAAACCCGCATAAAAGAACCTAGGTTTTTTCTGGGCAGCCTGAATTGGTTCTTAATTAAAAGGCTGCTATTCTAAATTCCAGCCTGTAACGTTCTTAAAAAGGTTCTTATATACGAGCAGGCCTTGCACACATTATCACTGTTTTCCAGCCCAAGAATTCTTGAGATTTCTTGAGATTTCTTGAGAATTCTTGAGAACAAATCTTTTGTACAAATGAAGAAGTCTGATCAGGATGTGAAGAATTCTAAACATTCTTGTCATTTTAATAATTTACATGATAGCTATTATATAAGAACCTTTCCCAGTTTGAGCCTCTTAGGGGTTCTTATTTAGGGGGTTTTAAAGATTGAATTTCAGCCTCTAGGTTCTTATAAANGACGAAGAAAACGTGGAAAATGTTGGAATGAAGAGAAAGAAGGGAAGCAAAAAGAATAAAAAAGACTGGAGAAAGAAAACTGACATTGTAGATGTCGAAGAAC
Source organism: Aurelia aurita complex sp. Pacific (assembly GCA_004194395.1). Classification (NCBI taxonomy): domain Eukaryota; kingdom Metazoa; phylum Cnidaria; class Scyphozoa; order Semaeostomeae; family Ulmaridae; genus Aurelia; species Aurelia aurita complex sp. Pacific. Next base: position 3,292 of record REGL01000257.1, read on the forward strand.
ACCTTGAAGACATCAGGAGAGAGGAAAGGACAGGGTATGATGGCTGTGAGCCATTTGATCTATGTTTATATGTATGAGAATTGAATCGCCTCCCAAAAAATTGGCTTCTTCTGCATCATATAAATAAAATGCCCGAGGCAGATGTTTAGACGTATCTACAGTAGGTCTACAAGTTACCAAGAATGGTTTAGGATTAGGTTTCTGAGGGATTAAACTATTTATCATCAAAAATTGTATCTGTTTATTAGGATTTATTGTCGTTTTTTTTTAATGGGTGGCGAAGCCAAAACTAAGCATGCAGTATTTAGTTGTAGAAAGTTCATCCCAGTATTTAACAATTTTTCCTTCAACAGGGGAATTGTTTCAGAAAAGGCAAATGAGGAACTCTTTTTTGTGGAGAAGAATGCACAGGATAGCACAGGTCAGAAACTTAACATTCTTGTATACTGTTAGGCACAGACAATTTTACAAACCTTAACTATCAGTGTGGGATACCTTCTACTGTCAGCTAAGTTGTCATGTAATCAATGGATACGGTTTGCGTTTGGATGACTCCTGGAAAACTATTTGGAAACAACTAATTGCTCCTTGCTGCAAGCAAAACTGCCTATATTTTCAGGAGAGCTTCTTTTCAGCAGAGTTCTTTTCATACCAATAAACAGTGCACTTTCATGCAGACTCTTTGACAAATGAAGCTTTATCAATAATTTCATTTTGATTGTTTGGTGCTTCAGCAACTACAAAAAGCCATATCAAGTCATATCATATGCCGTAAAGTCCTGATAAGCTCCCCTCTTTAATAAGCCCTCCTCTTTGAACAAAAATTTTAAACGAGTCCCCCCTCTCTATTAATCCTCCCCAACTTATATCAAAGTGCAGAGGCTACCAAATATTTTCTAATATTTACTTAGCTCAGCAAGTTTGTATTGTTAACTTTGATGGGGTTTGGATGAAATCCTGCAAAATATGAGGTAAAAGGACTGAAAAGCTATATCATATAATTATTTCCTTGTCATTTGATTTTGTGAATAAGCCCCCCCTCNTGGGATACCTTCTACTGTCAGCTAAGTTGTCATGTAATCAATGGATACGGTTTGCGTTTGGATGACTCCTGGAAAACTATTTGGAAACAACTAATTGCTCCTTGCTGCAAGCAAAACTGCCTATATTTTCAGGAGAGCTTCTTTTCAGCAGAGTTCTTTTCATACCAATAAACAGTGCACTTTCATGCAGACTCTTTGACAAATGAAGCTTTATCAATAATTTCATTTTGATTGTTTGGTGCTTCAGCAAATACAAAAAGCCATATCAAGTCATATCATATGCCGTAAAGTCCTGATAAGCTCCCCTCTTTAATAAGCCCTCCTCTTTGAACAAAAATTTTAAACGAGTCCCCCCTCTCTATTAATCCTCCCCAACTTATATCAAAGTGCAGAGGCTACCAAATATTTTCTAATATTTACTTAGCTCAGCAAGTTTGTATTGTTAACTTTGATGGGGTTTGGATGAAATCCTGCAAAATATGAGGTAAAAGAACTGAAAAGCTATATCATATAATTATTTCCTTGTCATTTGATTTTGTGAATAAGCCCCCCCTCCCCCGCTATGGAGTGTCCAAAATTAAATAAGCCCCCTAGGGGATTAATAGAGCTTTTGCGTCATATTCCAAATTTTTTTGTTTTTTTGTAGCTTTAGAAAAGATAAGCAGAAATGACTGTGAAAAGGAAAAAATTGCTGAAGACTCATCTGACGAAGAAGAATATGTTCCAAAGAAAATTAGGCTTGAAAGAAAACGACAGAAAGAGAAGGAGAGGGAGATTAAAGAGAGACAGAAGATACCTACAGCTTCTCATAATACTTGGGGACAGAAAATGAGCAATAAAGGTAAGAAGAAATCCTTTTTTAAACTTTGTAATGAGATGAATAACTTTTCAAGCAATGGACACATTTTTTTATTTGGCACCACAAATAAGAAACTTAACCCTTACATCACCAACAATTTTAGAAACTCCCAGTACTGGGAAAATGGAACTATTTATTTCATAAAAGGAAATTCTTTATATTTTTACTTTACTTTTACTTAAGTTTCTCATATCATGTTACTTGAAAAGTATTTTCTAAACATTGGAAACGCTTAAAAAACTTCAGTTTGGAATCTTCTCAAGGCACAGGTAGTAAACACGAAGATTGTTTTGGAACCTTTAAGAAACTTGTATTCGAGATACTGTATGGTATACTCAAAATCTGATAATTTTAAAAAACACAGTACTGGCTCAAATTCTTAGTTTCTTATGAGAAGAGGTGTATGTATGGTCTTTAGTGATTGGGCTCAATATTTGGAACTCAAACATCTCAATTATCATATCATAAAATCTTTTTTTATGTGTATCATGTTTCAAGACATACTTCTCCCATCTTCAGAGTGATGTACACAAGCCAGCATGTTCTACAGTACAATAAAAAACCCATTAGATACTAAATATAAACCATTCCTTTCAAAACATCCTATTTAGTTTTCAGGCCTGTAGGAAGCGGAGGGAGGGGGCTTTGAAAACAATGGTGCTACATCACAAGAATTGATTAGATGTATCGTTCTCCATTGTTTTAAGAACAATTGCCCCCCCCCCCCAATCCGAAGCTGCTTCCTACGGGCCTGTTAATTTTCCATTAAAACTTATAGACATTTGTTTTGAGAAGGTACCACCTCTCAACAATATCGGCCTGAAGTTTGTTGAAAGTGGTTTCTATTTTGCAGGTTTTTAATGTATGTGCACTCAAAGAGCCCCACCTATGTTTTCTTCTAGGTCCTGAAAATCTATGGGTAGAGCCAGCCATTCCAGTGCCACCAAAGGTTTGTGGGATGTCTTTGTTTTGATATTGCATTTGATAAGAATTGTAAAAACATAACTACTGGTTGAGTAAAAAAACAATCCCTGGTTGAAAGTCCACAGCTCCCTGGATATCAAGTAGACCACAATATTTGCAAATATACTATTTAATGGTTTGTCCTAACCAACTTTAAATTCACCTGACTGAAATCAGCTTACTCTATTCTGAAATTATGAGGGATTTTCTCAAGACAGGGCCTTTCAAAACCTTCACAAGTGGCCTGAAATCAACCCCCACATTTTCCTCTTATTTGTTGTGCCTTCTTTTGTTCCTGTTAGAAGCCAAAAACAGTTGGAAAGAAGCCTTCATCCGCAGATGCTGTTGAAGTTTGTGAAGCTGGTGCATCTTATAATCCAGAATATGATGACCATCAGGTAATTAAAGATTAATCTTCATATTTATTTTACTTTAGATTACTTTAGATTAATCTTTAGATCAAGGATGTGTGTGGTATTAGTAGTTTTTTCAAGATTGTACCAGAAATGCTGTGTACCAACTTCATTGGAAAAGAAATAATCAAATGGCTAAGGCTAAAGGAAGAAGAGAAGAGAGATACCACGGGAAATCTAAGGATAAATAAGGCTCCAAGAAAATGATACGAAGCCCAGCAGTCCTAGNAATGGGTCTGCGCGTAGGCTAAGCAGTCCTAAAATATAAACAAAACAAATAAACAAAACAAGAGAACTAATTGACCTATGCTATTCCTATGCAGAAAACAAGTAGATGCAACTATATCTCCTCAATTCGAACTACCATTAGACTACACCGTTTTAGTCATATTATGGAAAGTTTGAGATAGAATTCCCATTATGTATTAGTGGCAGGGACTGGTCAAGGTTAGTTGAATTATGGAGAGTTCGGATCACAGAGGTTATATTACAGTAAATCCCCCCATATAAGAACCTACAAAAATAAGAACCAAGAGCCTGTTTTTCCTAAATTATGCTCCTTGTAATCAAGAACCTGTGTCAGTTTGATGAAAAATGTGTTCTTATTGCAGGGGTAGCAACGTTGATTTTGGATTGTCGTTATTAAGTTAATTTTTGTCAAAGTTAGCTGTTAAAGTTTAAATCTCCTCCCTTGTTGTTTGCAAGCTTAGAATCAGTTCTTAGGTACATACAGTAATAACTTTGCCAAAACAAACAACGGGGCTGAACATCTTTGATGAAGATTCTAAAATGGCTTACATAAGGCACCCTTTGAATAAGAACCTTTATACCTTGAAATTAGTCTTAGCACCTTTACAATAAGAACTTATTTCAGCTTGGCTCTCAAAAAAGTAGGTTCTTTTATGCAGGGATTTACTATATTATTTATACTGTGCGCATATCTCGTAAAAGTACCATATTTACTGTATCTCCTTTAAGCAAAGAGAGTTTGTTTGAACCAGTGAAAATGTTCAGAAGTGGTACCTTTTAACTTTTATCTTCAGGTCTGCAAAATAAGACAGTTCTTCTGATTTTATGTTTTGTGAAATCATCTCTGTTTTCTTCTCCAAGAAATTGCTGCAAAATGCCTTGGATAAAGAGCTAGCTACCGTAAAAACAAAAGAGAAATTGGATAAGAAGGTTTATTTCCTGACTGCAGAAGAGTTAAGAAATCAGGTAAGGAGTTTACTCTATGTACTGTGCCAAAGAAATGTGCTAAACTTAAATCAGGGCACCAATATTCAATTCACCAAATTCATTTCATTTTCAATCTAGCTATTTTATTAGATGCCTTGTTCCAAACATAGCTGGCAGATAATCTCAGCTAAGTTTCTTTAATGGCAATTTCTTTCATGCATATTAATGTCAAATCTAGCATACATCATTTGAATGTTGGATGAAACATCTCAAATTATTTACAAATATCATTGTAGCCTGGTTGGTTAGCAGAAATGAGCGAAGGACTCACTGCTAAGGAAGAACCTATTGATGAGAGCGAGGCTGCACCAGGAGGAGATGATGAAGGCATTTTGGGCAAGACTGTTTCTGCAGATGACAGGAAAACAAGGAAACTACGAAGGAAAGAAAAGGAACGAATTGAACAGGTAAAATATATCTTGGTATCTTCCTTTGAGACAACTGTCTATGGCTCATGGTGGTAGTCAGATTTCTCGTGAAATAATCTTATTATTTACAGTAAAAACCCTCATAACTGAAACAACAGCGGATGAAGAAGCTCCAGGCTGATTCTTAGCCAATTTAACCAGGTGTCCCAAAAAAGTACTCCTGTTTAGAAAGTCACTAAAAATTGATCAGCAAACCTTTGATAAAATTTTCCTTTTGGGTTGTTTTGTCAAAGACCCAAAAATATTCATAGATGATAATTTTTTTGCTTTTGATACAGCAAGATAGAAAAATCACACATCGAAACGCCTTATTTTGAACCAAAGCACTGTGTGCCCAGACCTGGAAACAATTAAAAAATCGACTTTTTCAAAAACGATTCCTTTAATTTTTGTCTTATTAATCATGCTCTGAACTCCCTGAAACTGAAAACCGTTTTTTTCTATGTCTTATGGTTTTTTTCTGTGAATTTACAAAGTTGTGAAAATCTTCAGCTTTGAATCCAATATGGGATCCAGCTGCTTCTGAAAAACTGCTCATTTCTATTAAATCAATTGAAACTGTTATATTTGTCCAAACCATTTATACTATGGCTTATCTGAAAGAAAATAGCTTCTTTTACTTAAAAGGAACTTAAGACGAGGTAAAGGAATTAAATGTGATTTTTTACAATATTAAGATTATTTCATAAAAACACAACTTTCGATTTTCATGTTTTAATTGATGCATCTAAAATACTGTTGTTAAAAAGTTCACAGTGTTTCACACCGAAGCCAATAGACTTTCCTCTAAGTATAACCATTCAAGAATAGAAAAATCAATGAGTTTCATCTGCGAAAACGTGCGAAAACGTGGATTATATGATTTGCTACCCTAAATCATATGGGCTTTTTCGAGCTACCAATTATGGGGGATGCTTTCCACCCCCTCTGAAAGCTGTCTTCCTCACCAGAACTCAATACAACTTGGCACAGTTACAGAACGAGTAATTTGTAGCTGGTAGCGTAATTTGGGTGTGGTTGCCACGCCTTGTGACGTCACAGTGACGTCACAAAGCTGAAAATCTCTGAAAATCAGGCTTCCAAGTTAAATTAGTGTTGAAAGAAGATTTTGCATGAACTATAAGCAGTTTTTGGCTCAATTTTTCAACATACTTGGTGCTAGAATATTATTTTATAGAAAATGAAGATTTTGGACTGATATTTTGGCAGAAATTAACCAATTCTGATGACGTCAGTTGTGCTGCTAATTTGTGCTATGTAATAAGAGACCAAAAAGAACCTGCAAAATGGTGATAACCTATTACAAATGTATCATTACAGTATTTTCTTGAAAAATTTTGAAGAAATTAAAAAAAATAGCTAATTAGTTCAAAATGGCAGCCAAAATGATGTCATTATAGAAAATGCTGATGTCATCAAATTCCAGAAATTCCGGTATCAAATTGAAACCCTTTGTTTGCTGATTCATTTGCCACATAATACTTCATAATTCAATCAAATAATTCCATTGAAATCATTGAAAATAATGATTTTGCTGCTACCTCCTTCCGAGATTAGGTCCCAGTCCCCCAAGATCGCATCAAAACTGAAATTTTAGAACACAGCTGAATCGGGCATGCAATTGTGCATCTAATGATCTCTTCCCTGGTTATATATGACAATTTTTGAAAGAGTTATGAATTGTTTCCCGAAAATGAGATCCTGGGCACACAGTGCAAAGCTTTTAAGAAAAATACTCAGTCTTGCCTAAGAGTCAAAATTTTCAGATTTGTTATCATCATTGAAGTCTCCAATGATAGTGTGCATTTCTTTCTGTCATTTATGACCAAACTGGATGCTTTACATACACAATGAAATTTACCTAGCAATCATCAGTGCTTTTTTGCAGTATGATTCAAAACCAGGTAGCCCTAAAAGAGCTAATTTTGCTAATATTTAAGCCAATTACAAGATCAGCTATATTTTGGAAAATAATTTGGTCCTTGATCTACTTGACAAAAAAAGAAAATTGAAGATCGGTTGTGTGATCAAGGTTTTGTGATTTTTCAAACCCCAGGGGGGTACTCCCTAACTCTCAATACGGGGGGGGTCCATGCCACTATTTCTTTGCTGACCCCTAAATATTAAGCCCTTTGGGGACCCCAAATATTGAGTCTAATTTTTTAGAGGCCCCAAATATTGTTATCTGTTTCTGGGGCCTCCAAAATGTTTTCCTGATGTTTTTGAATGATTTCAATTTGAGATTCTTGCTCTTTCTCAGTTTTTGAATAATACCAAGACATTTATTTCATGATTCACAACTTCAGGGCCAAATTGCACGATCCTTCCTTTCTTCAAATTTGTGGACCCCAAATATTGAACTTTTGTCCATGTTGTAATTCACAGACCCCAAATATTGATTTCACGTAAAATTTCGGACTCCAAATATTGGCACGGACTCCCCGTATTGAAAGTCAATGAGTACCCCCCTGGGTTTCAAACGGGAGTACTTTTTGGGGACACCAGATATGAGAACCACCACATAAATGAATAGGAGTCATTTCAGCCTGGCTTGCTAGAGAAATTAATGGTTCTTTTCTGTGTGTTTTTACTGTATTGTACTTCATGCCTGTTACATAAATTGCATTTTTCAGCTGTAGATTTCTGGGGTGGAAAATTTTGCAGACGTTTTGCGTTATGTTTTTTTCTTTTGAGTTGATATCTGGCTGGGCTTCAAGGCTGATACGAGCTATTACTGCATAGGGGGGGGGGGGCAAAACACCAAAGTTCTCCGACGGGCAAATCATCAACAACAGTTATATCATGCATACGTTCAACTGATGCATGATGTAACTGAGCTGATTCTTCAGTAACTAAAAATTAGCTTTATTTTGCAATACAACATTTCAACCGACACAATTAGTAACGATTATCAAAGATATGCTGTGGATTCAATAATTCCTGCCAGATTTTATCCTGTTACGTTGATAAATTCCTGTTCAATGCATCATTTCTCTAACGTAATCTACCAAAAGTGAACCTGAAGTAAATCATAAAAGGCCGACACGTAGAGAAGAATTTCCAACAAATTGCCTCCTTGTGGGGGGGGGGGGGTTGTGCGCTCTGCCGTTTCAGCCCTGCTGGGCATTGACCATCATCATCATTACTTTATTTTTAGTAGGCTAAATTAAAAATCGCTAAACTGAAGCTAATTAAGGCCTATTTTCCAAAATTTATTGTAACCATTTCCTATCCAGAATATTCGGTTCTTGGTACTCGTTGTCAACATGTTTTGCAGATCCACCCATCTTTCTTTTGCCAGTTTCAATGAGGAGCCCTTTTTATTCCTTTCAATAGGAAAGAACGAAGGAGCAAGAGAAGCTAAACAAAGTACGATTGAACGATGTTTACAGGTAAATTGTAAAGAGCTTTTGAAAAATTCCAATAAACGTAAAATGAGACTCTGTTTAAAGGGTCTGTTTCATCCAGCATGCCTTGCACGTGCCATCTCTTGGTTGGCCTTTGTTGCCGCCATTTTCATGGCCCATGAAAATGGCGGACAACAAAGGAAAACCAAGAGACGGCACGTGCAAGGAATGCTTTAAGTAAGAAGCCCCGGAAAAAGCCAATCTATTTCGTCATCAGCTTCGTTGCGAGGAGTACGAGAAAGTGCACAGCAAACGTTGATTTAATTCGGTGGGGCGCAGGGAATCATTTCAAAATTCCTTTCCCGCTGTCTTTATGCCGCAAACGTTTATTGTTGGTAACTTATGTTGTATTTAGTAAATAGTGATGAATTTCAATTTTATCTGGATATATAAATACGTACACAGCAGCTCATGCAAATCAGTTCTGTTGTGCGTTCAAGTAAGGCTACTCATTTATTCAAAGCTGTCCCGGGTGCGCCAAAATAAACTATGCACGTTTGGCAGGCCACAATAAATCATACACTCAATCGATGTTGATGATTTATGACTTAATCGTTAGCAGAAAGCCTGAATTAGATAGTGGGATTTTTTTGCAAATTTTATCATTTTCAATTTTCAATGTTTTCGAAAAAGAACATTTTAAAAAACTCGCTTCTAGCTCTAAAAACAGAGAACGGAAATTTGCGAAAAGTCCTAGAATCTATTTCAGGCTTTCTGCTAAAGATTAAGTCATAAATCTTCAAAATCGGTCCAGTGTACGATTTATTATGGCCTGCCAAACGTGCATAGTTTATTCTGGGGCACCCGGTACAGATCTTTGAAAGCTTAAAGAGGCTCCGTCGCCAAATTATAAAAAATATGTAAACATCAACGTTTTAGGCATATTTCCATTGTTTTCTGGCGTCACCGAAGCCATCAAAGCGTAACCACCAAACTTCCACTTATGTCCGAGCAATCGCGAGGGATAGCAATGTTTGCTTCGTTCCTCGGTAACATGCAAAGATTTATCTTCAAAATAACGCCCTTATCTTTGAAAAACAGATGAAAAGTCTGTGTGATATCACCTTTGAAAACTGCCAAATCACCGTTTCGATAAAAATTGGGAGACGGAGACCCTTCAAGTGAAATTATTTGCGTTCCCAAAGCACGTTAGCTTCTTTTTGAAAATGTAGAAACTAAAGCAGACTGGCGTGAAATACCGGGTGATCCAGAAAAAAGTGACCCAACGCAATCTGTTATAGAAAGAAAAGGAAGACGCCGATTGAAATATTTCAAACGTTGTTCTGTCGCTAAAAGACTAGCCTGCATTATGAGTATTTTTTGAAATTTTTTGGGCACGGTAAAGCTCCTGAATTAAGGATTTTGATGAAAAGGGCAGGCCTGAAATCCTCAGAAAGTCGTCAAAAAACAGGGGATCGATTTAAAGCCATTTCAGATCTTCAAAACAACGAGGAGCGTGTTTCATTTTGCCTGAGAATATTTGTAAGTACCTAGGGACTATAAAATTGCTCTGAAGATTTCCGATTGGGTTGTCTATTCCCAGGTTGAAATGAAACACGCTCCTTGTTGTTTTGAAGATTTGAAATGGCGGTAAATCGATCTCCTGTTTTTGACAACTTTTAGAGGATCTCAGGCATGCCCTTTTCCTGTAAACCTTTAATTTTGGAAATTTACCGTACCGAAAAAATTGCGAAAAATAGTCAAAGTATAGGTTAGCCTTTAAGCGACAGAACAACATTTGAAGTATTTCAATCGGTCACTTACTTACTTTTCTGTAACAAGTTGCGTTGGGTCACTTTTTTCTGGGTCACCCGGTAGACATTTTGAAGTCATTTTATCTGTGTTTGTTCTTAGTGTCATGTGCATATTGCATATTTAGATGATTATTTTATTTTTAAGGTTGAGAACGTTAAATAAAGAACTCAAAGAAGAGGAAGCGAAGAAGGAAGAAAATGAGAGAAAGAAACAAGAATTAGAGGCAAAAAATAAAGATAGGCCAAAGAGGCTTGGCAAGCAAAAGTATCCTTTCAATAAAGA
>REGL01000257.1:21943-44445 GCA_004194395.1 Aurelia aurita complex sp. Pacific
GTTTCAAACAACTCTTCTTGCCAGGGCTTGCCGTTCCTGGCTAACGAAAAATTACTGCGAAATACAGAGTATCAATCAACGTTGCCTCATAAGCACCTGGGTAAATATGACTTCATTTCCTTCTGTTTCAAATAATAAAAAAGGGAACTTCGTTTGACACTGACACCAAAAAATTTAGAGAGACAGATGGGCCTAAATTTTGATGTGGGGCTGCAGGTTTTCCAAGAATTTTGGGCGTGCCGCTGTATGTTTTGAGTGCAAGGCATACCGCTGCAAAGATTGCTAAAAGTAGAAATTAAAGGCCATCTCTAATAAGATATCAGGTGATACTTTCTGCACCCTTTTTCTGTTCCCTGCCACTGGTTTGGCAACACATTGCAAAATTTTAGACTAAAAAGTTATTAGTCTTAAAGGCTAAAGGGGCTCTGTACAACCAGTCGTCTTTGCATGGAGCTGCGTGTCAAATCATTGCATGCTTTTGGCTAAACACAATGCAGCTAATAGCAATTTTACATAGAGAGAATAGCATTCCAAAGTATACATGACAATCTCGGTTTAAATCAAAGCTTCATTGAGCTTCATTGGAGGGTTTGTTTTAATTTTCTAATGCAGAATATAATATGTTGAAGTTTTAATGGATATGAAAAGCTCCATCACATTTCATAGACATAGACAGTAAAACACTATGATGAAACTTAGAAGCTTTGATGAAGCAGGCAACCATTAAATGCGAAGACTTAAGCTACATGTGCGGGTCATCCCATACTGTTGTACTGTTTTGTACTGTTTTGGGTTGCCCCATCAGCAAACAATGTTTGAAAACTGAAACTTTCATTTGATATTTTCAAAATTACAGAAGATGGCATCAATGCTGAATATCCAAATAACAAGCAGTGTATCTAGCTTTGGCGCAGAAAGAAGATTCCCAAGTGATTCAACACTGCATAGTCTCAAGGTAGCTAAGATTTCTAGAAATACACATTAAACTGTTGAATTTGTTTATATTGCTAATATCTTGACATCAGCATAGTGCATGTACAGTAATTTCAATTAATTGTCTGGCTTAAGACCAGTCTGCAGAGTGTGGCAGCTGCACGCACGAGATTTTTTTCAAAAATTTTGAATGCACGCCGATTTTGAACGAGATCTTTGGTTCACTACTTTGAAAACAAGGGAATCAAAGACCTTCCACGCAACCAGGCCACTGCTTCCTTGGTCTGCATGTGCGACATCTCATTGAGAACTGCTATACTCTGGAGACTGGGCTTCAGTTGCAAAATGCTAGACAGGCAAGCATACGTGATTATAATGCTCTTCTTTGGGTTGCCAGTAGAAAGCAGAAACTCCTTGAAATTATTATGGCTGTATCCTCATTTGGCACTGAACCTCACGGGGGGAGGGGGGTGCTCACTTTAACCTTCCAGCAATCAACCTCCATCCACGTGGATATATTTTTTGATAAATTACACAGGCTTTGTTACACAGTCTTCAGAATTTTCAAGAATTGTTCTTGTTGAGCCATTTGAAAGAAAGCTCTTCATCACTGAGAGTTGAATTTTCTGCCATTTCATGCTGTGCTGTATATTCTCTACACGTCTAATAAATTATCTTCCAGGGAAAGCTAGAGCTGATAACTGGATCTGTCTCACAGTTCATGGACCTTGAGTTGTATGATAAAGATAACGAGCTTATTTGCAAGTTGGACAATGANTCACGGGGGGAGGGGGGTGCTCACTTTAACCTTCCAGCAATCAACCTCCATCCACGTGGATATATTTTTTGATAAATTACACAGGCTTTGTTACACAGTCTTCAGAATTTTCAAGAATTGTTCTTGTTGAGCCATTTGAAAGAAAGCTCTTCATCACTGAGAGTTGAATTTTCTGCCATTTCATGCTGTGCTGTATATTCTCTACACGTCTAATAAATTATCTTCCAGGGAAAGCTAGAGCTGATAACTGGATCTGTCTCACAGTTCATGGACCTTGAGTTGTATGATAAAGATAACGAGCTTATTTGCAAGTTGGACAATGATGATAAAACACTTGAATCATACAAGGTACAAGAAGGAATGAGAATTCATGTGAGTTTGTTATCAACTTTTAATTTCATTTTTTTTCAGGGTTTGTAAATTCACTGTTTGACTACACCAGCATTTTAGCCACTTTTCATTACACTATGCTGGTATAATTTTTACTTGAATATGGCACGAAATGAATGCAGCATTCTAACTGGCTTCAACACTCAACTGGCGCACTGTAGTGTACATGGTGAATACTGCATCATTTCATGTCGGATTCAAATCAAGGCGATAATCTGGCAAATGAGAGCATGCACCTTGACAAATTCTCATTCTGCGCATATGGTCAAAACCTATCATATTCATTTTGGACCGGCATAGGTGTAAGCGGTGATTTTATTTCAACCAATAAACCAATATGGCACAGTTTTCTGCCATATTCATTTTGTACTGGCATATTGTAGATGGGACCTTACACAGTCAGATAATTGGATCAGTGGGAGATCTATAATTTTCAAAAGTTTCATCATTTTTACTCTCTTTGTGCACAGGTAGTAGACAAGGATCCAACAAGGAAAGCTGGTGAATTTGAAGATTTATCAAAAGTAGAAAAATATGAGATTTCAAATGAAGAATATGACAAGAAATCAGGTGATACATTAGAATTTTTCTCACAGGATTTGTTTAATGTTTTGTTGCAATTGTTGACTTTTTGGAATTGATCCACAGGAAGCCCAATGCAGTTTACCCAAAGAATTAGTTTCCTTTCTTTCGCTTATTGTTATTCGTAAAATAAATAATTTTTCGAGTTTCTGTGTGGTCTCTCGAAAAAGTATTATTTAGTTTCCAAACGACACATGTTATTTAATAACTGAAAGAAAGGAAAGTAACTTGTTTAGATAAGCTGTAATATGCCTGTGACAGGTCCCAAACCATCGAATAACTAATAACTTTCTAAATCCCCAAATTTATCTTTGTCCATTCATATGAAGTTTTAGAAAATTTGATTGACATTTTTTGATGGAGTGTTTTCGAAAACGAAAGTTTAAGAACTCGCTAGAAACAGAGGACAGAACAGTTTGCAAAAAATCTTAAAATCTAATTCAGGCTTTTTGCTAAAGATTAAATTATAAATCGTCAAAATCTGTCCAGTGCACGATTCATTGTGGCTATCAAAAGTTGATAGTTTTTTATGCACTTGGTCTTTACTATCAGTTGTACCATGTTAGTTTCATTTCAGATTCTGTACGAAATTTTCTGAAGCAAAACAAAATGGGGCAGTTTTCAGACGATGCCAAAAATGCAGAGGAACGAGCGAAGCAGAAAGAAATTCAAGAGGAAGAAAAGGCAAAAGNAATTTTTCGAGTTTCTGTGTGGTCTCTCGAAAAAGTATTATTTAGTTTCCAAACGACACATGTTATTTAATAACTGAAAGAAAGGAAAGTAACTTGTTTAGATAAGCTGTAATATGCCTGTGACAGGTCCCAAACCATCGAATAACTAATAACTTTCTAAATCCCCAAATTTATCTTTGTCCATTCATATGAAGTTTTAGAAAATTTGATTGACATTTTTTGATGGAGTGTTTTCGAAAACGAAAGTTTAAGAACTCGCTAGAAACAGAGGACAGAACAGTTTGCAAAAAATCTTAAAATCTAATTCAGGCTTTTTGCTAAAGATTAAATTATAAATCGTCAAAATCTGTCCAGTGCACGATTCATTGTGGCTATCAAAAGTTGATAGTTTTTTATGCACTTGGTCTTTACTATCAGTTGTACCATGTTAGTTTCATTTCAGATTCTGTACGAAATTTTCTGAAGCAAAACAAAATGGGGCAGTTTTCAGACGATGCCAAAAATGCAGAGGAACGAGCGAAGCAGAAAGAAATTCAAGAGGAAGAAAAGGCAAAAGCAATGAAAATTGGAGACCGTTGTGAAGTATCTGTTCCAAAACAACCAACGAAAAGGGGAGCAATAATGTATATAGGTAACTTAGAAATTAGAGACCGTTAATAAGTATCTGTTCCAAAACAACCATGGGATTTATTTCTTCAAGTTCAAAAATCAAATGCCAGGAGAGAACAGCCTTCTGACTTAGGAAACACAAAGCAGAATAGGCGTTCTAANCAGACGATGCCAAAAATGCAGAGGAACGAGCGAAGCAGAAAGAAATTCAAGAGGAAGAAAAGGCAAAAGCAATGAAAATTGGAGACCGTTGTGAAGTATCTGTTCCAAAACAACCAACGAAAAGGGGAGCAATAATGTATATAGGTAACTTAGAAATTAGAGACCGTTAATAAGTATCTGTTCCAAAACAACCATGGGATTTATTTCTTCAAGTTCAAAAATCAAATGCCAGGAGAGAACAGCCTTCTGACTTAGGAAACACAAAGCAGAATAGGCGTTCTAACTATTCTGAAAGAGAATCTACTTCAAACGATATTTTTATACATTTTGAACATTTTTGAAGGTGCACAAATAGTGATAGAGTCCCTAACGCCACTCAATTGAACCTTTCGCATAAAGATATATGAATATATCTCTAGGCTCTTTTGAAGAATAGCTACTGTAAAATGCCAATGCACACTTGAAAAATCGCTTCTCGAAGAATCTGGATCCAGATATATTTTTATGAATTGAGAAGGTTAGATGGTTTCGCCATATTGATAGACTAAGACTGCGTTCATACGATGGCATACCGTTGTTATGGATAGGCCTCCCGTTCACATGAAAGCGGCTAGTTGTGTGCTGGCACAATTCGAAATCGGGACCTTACGTGGAAATCAGTAATTCAATCGTAAATTTCGAAAATGGTGCAATTTGAAGACGGAACTCTAACAGGCACAATTTTAAAAAACAGCTTCGTGTGAACACCTGAAAAAGATGAAATCAGGACCTTTTCAATGCTTTCGAAGCGCGGCCGATTAATTCTTTAGGCCCTCAGAAATCTATGAATCTTTATGTCGTCAAAATCCAGCCTCTTTGTCACAGAGATCTCAAAGACGTTGGTACTATCGACTTGTTATCGTTTTCTAACTGTGCCCGTATCGTTTGAACACTAGCTAAAGCCTTGGTACCGTCACACCTTGAAATATGGCGGCATCGTAGCCTTAGAAACCAGAAAGCCAGTGCTGTTTAGACAGAAAACATTGTTCCGCTTCAGACTCTTCAAATAACTCATGTAATGCTCCAGCCCCTATTCCTGAAAACGACGCCAGTTCAGCGTAGGCTGTTTTTGATTGAGTTATTGTGAAACAAACTTGGACACATTTATTTCAAGTTATCTGACTTTCTGGCTGTCTCAGCTATATTCCTGTTTTTGTCCTTCGTGGAAAGATCCTTTTATGCGTTGTTCGCATGAAGATCTATTCCTTACCGTAGCTATTTTAAGTTGATATCTCTTACTTTTTAGGATCAACAGATTTTAAGCCAGGTTGTTGGATTGGTGTCAGATATGATGAGCCACTCGGAAAGAACGATGGAAGGTTTGTATTTTCATCTTTCCACGTTATGCTTATCCTTTTATAAGAACCTTTGTTCTAGCTTCAAGTAACCATACAGTAAATCCCCGCATATAAGAACCTACCTTTTTGAGAGCCAGGCTGAAATAGGTTCTTATTTTGAAGGTACCAAGACCAATTTCAAGGTATCAAGGTTCTTATGAGAAGAGTGCCTTGCGTAGGCTGGTCTAGAATCTTCACCAAAGATGCCCAGCCCTGTTATTTGTTTTGGTAAAGTAGTTATGTACCTAATACCAAATTCTAAGCTTACAAACAGCAGGGGAGGAGATTCAAACTTTAACAGCCAACTGGAACAAAAATGAACTTGATAACGACAATGAAAATAAACTTTGCTACGCTTGCAACAAGAACATATTTTTCATCAAACTGAAACAGGTTCTTAAATGTAAGGTGCATAATTTAAGAAAAACAGCCTCTTGGTTTCTTATTTTTGTAGGTTCTTATATGCGGGGATTTACTGTACTTTAAGACCATTAGATCACCATTCTGCTATTTTAGCAGCTTTCACGGTTTGTTCCAGTTTGTTCCACGGTTTGTATCACTCCCTCGAAAACGAACAAAATTTCCACGAGAGAAGGGGTTTGTTCAAGATGTCTTGGAAACCAAAAGGATTTCTGTCGAAATTGTACAAGATTTACTGGGGAATGATCGTGGGGACGGGGGGGGGGGGGTTCTTCCATGGTAAAAGTACATGGGGATGTGTCCTCCCCCGAAGGTGTCCTTTTTGGGACTAGCGATCTAGAGTGTAGTTTTTTGGCAATTTTGATCCAGGCAAATGTCTACGTTTTGGCAGCTTTGGTATAGGGATGGTCAATTTGGTAATTTTTGTCTAGAAAAAACCAAATTCTGGTGATTTTGGCCAAGAGAACGCCAGTGTGGCACTTTTTGTCTAGAAATTGGTCTAGCCAAGGGTATCATTTTCACAAGATTTGTCTAACCAGCAACGATACCACTTTGAGGATGCAAAGCTCATCCAAAATATATCTTGCTAATAATAATAATCCAAGTGAATCGCAGATGTAAACAAATCAAGCGATATAAATTTGTTGAATCTTTCTTTTGCAACCAAGAGTATTTCACTGAGCGATGCAAATTTCTTTCAAAATTTCCAGAAATCGTATACCGTAGCAGCTCTTTTTGGCTCCATCTCTCTCTTAAGCCCCCCCCCCCTCATATCAATCTCTTTTAAGCCCCCGCCAGATGCTCCGAAATTGATTTAGCCCACGGGCGCTCAATAGAGCTTTTACGGTAAATCCGTCTGTTATTTGTAACTTTTGTATCTTGCACTGACACACAACAAGAGAAGAACTGAATATCAAATAAGAACGTTGAACACTAACTGAATTTATTTAGTCCCAAGAGAGGGAAAAATAGTTACAATAGAGTCGTGTATACAAGCGTGCCAGTGATTTTAAGTTGTGTTCTGGCACGTGAAATAGTGACAGTATAAATAGTCTGTACAGGAGTCTAAAGGTCAGTTTCAGTTTCATATTTTAAATTCCACTACATACAATTTAGTAAAAATAACTATGCTAAGAATCAACTAGAAAAAAAGTACAGTAATACAAGAAATTAATACATTGTGCAAATACAAAACGAAGAAGAAAATAAATTGTATGCAGGGAATTACTTACAGGAGGAGCTCTCTCAGTAGGTAAACTAATCGAGGAGAGAGCCCCCCCCCCCCGCCCCTGCCGTATCCTAAGATATTCGCTATTAACTTTAGATGAATTTAAATCCTAAAAGTAGACGGAATTGCATTTCATCATGNATCCTAAGATATTCGCTATTAACTTTAGATGAATTTAAATCCTAAAAGTAGACGGAATTGCATTTCATCATGCTATGAAGCCCATGTACCTAAATGCGCAGACAAGCCCACACCAGGTAGGCCACCATCCCACAAAAGATGACAGCCAACCCAACACAGGACCATCCACCAATCCCAGCACACGGGCCCCATAGCACATTCATGTCATAGTTGTGAAATTATTAAATTTAAAAAATAGGTCAGATTCATTGGTTAACCTTGTTCAATAAGTAAATTTTTGTTTGTCTTTTAAATGATACTTTAGATGGAGCGCTACTGAGTTACACAGGCAAAGAATTCCAGAGTTTAGCACCAAGATATCATATTGACTTTAGACCATATTGAAGACTGTTTTTTGTGACAGATATAAATCACCTTGACTGGCATGTCTTGTGGAATACATGAACAGATGACATGCGACATGGTCACACGTCGATAGCTCGTTTGCTGATCAGAAACCCCTCCCCACCCCTCCCATAAGATTTTAGAGCAGTGGCAATATCAAGTTGTGGATGTTGATTCTGTTTTGATAGATTTTAGACATTCGATTTACCAGTCCATAAGTCTTGACAGAATACTATATTGATCAAACCCGGATAGGCACAGCAATATATTGTAAAATTTGAGAATATGCTAGGTAATGCATCTTGTAGAATTTCTTGCTTTGCTTAACTATCGTATTACTTGTTTGTCATGCACTCGTCTTTTCACAAACTTGCTAAACTGACTCGTACTACTGTCATTAAAGACTCTTACAAGAACTGTAATTAGATACTAAATAAATGTAGTTATTTTCGGTTGAATGAAATAGAAAATAACTTGATTTGTTATTCCTAGATGACTTTTCATTGAATCATATACAAAATTTGGTTTTGCAGCGTACAAGGTAGAAGATATTTTGAATGTTCTCCCAAGTATGGTGGATTCGTGCGACCAAGTCAGGTGACTGTCGGTGATTTTCCTGAGGAAGATTTCGAAGATGATGAGATGTAAACATAGCACCGAAATTAGCGAGGCATTGTTGCTCCTCGTTTGCTCTCTTCACGAAGTGTTTGTTCACTACACGCATCGTGTTATAAGCACATTTAAGCTGTTATGCCAAAGACGACAAATTTTATGCTGTTGGAACAATATAGTTCTATGTTCATGTGACAGTCTGGAACCATTTGCCGAGTCTTGGCTCTTGGAAACGTTTCAGCAAAAAAATGAATCCAACATTTCCCACAAAAACATGGCAGTTCCATATCAAAAACAAACAAAGGCTTTTCTCACTGCAAAAATGTATTGTTCAAGATATTGATTTCTGCTTTTCACCATGTTGTAGGCCTTCATAAACTATGGTTTCATTGATGGTTATATGATTGTTCGTCCTTTGGTTTAGGATTTACAACGATTTAAATGTTTTCTAAAGTTTCCATCATTTTTTCAAAAATCATTAAATAGCCGCCATTTTTGAAAAAAATCTAAGATATCAAAAAATTTCCACTGCAGGTTTACAACAAAGTACTATAAGTTCCTTTCAAGCTATTCAATTAAAAGAAAAATGGAATAGAATTTTACACCCACCTTTTTAAAGATTTGAAAGATTCGAGCCCTATGCTCAAATCATACTGAAACTGAAACTGAAACGTAGCATACTGAAACTTTTTTAAAGAAATGTTTACCGTCACATTTGAAAGTGTTTTCTCTTTCAAAAAAAGAGATCATTCACATTTTTTTGAGAGATTGCTGAGAGAAAATCAAAGAGAGAATGACCAAGAAACAGACAATTTAAGTGCAAACTTTAGAAATATTTTGCGTAATAATCTTGGATATAATCAAGTACGGTATATTTATTTACACACTGATACTCTTACATCCCCAGGATAAAAATAGTGATACGCAGTTTGACAAACTCTAAAGTGATCACTAAAACAACTCAAATACATCCACGTACAATACGTTTCAAAGCATACCTACTTCCTGTGGAAGAGATAGCCCTGATCTTAAGGTTACGCTTTCATTGCGCTGTTTCAAATTGATTCTTCGATGTGGGAAAATATGTTTCCGTTTCCATTGCGCATAAACTCTTCTAAATCTTCGGGGGTTGCTTGAGCTTGGGTTCTATGTTAATTTACACGTATTTGTGATAAGAAACTACGAATTTAGCCCAGAGCAGGAAGTTATTTTGCAGTAAAAGCTTCTTAGAAGTACCGGGTGAGACAGAAAAAAGTTCCCACTTTCTAAAATTCGTAGCACCACAAGCACTTCATGGATTTGAATGATTCAAATTCTAGTTAAAAGCCATAAGATCGAAGTATTTTTGAGATTTTTCTCGTCTTCTTACGAGAACTGCAAATGTATGTAAATTCAACTTTACAAAAATTTCATGGCTGCAAAATGACGGAAAAGGGCCTAAAACACTTGATCAAATCGTTAGGACTCTCCTCACACAGAACAATACGCACATGCGTTTCACCTCTCTCAAGAGTTACAAGAAATTGATTCTCAAACAGATACTAAAGATTTACAATCCCATGGCAATAGATGTGCAGACGATATCTCTCATCCATGAGAAATTGCATATTCTCTGTTGTTCTGAGCGAGGAGTCCTTTATGATTTGATCAAGCATTTTAGGCCTTTTTCAGTCATTTTGCAACCATCAAGTTTTTGTAATCTTAAATTTAGCAATTTTTCCAATGCTCTTAAGAACGCGAGGAAAATCACAAAAATACTTCGATCTTTTGGCTGTCAAGCAAATATTGATTCACTCCAATCCACTTAGTACTCTTGATGCTATGAATTTTCAAAAGTGGGAACTTTTTTCTGGCTCACCCGGTATATTGTTCGATTCTGATTCTTTTTCAGAATAGCTAAAAGGTCAATTTACCATCGATCCATACCTCAAATCTGGTACAATGAAAAGGTATATTCACGGACGCTACGAAAAATGGGTGCCTACTTGTCAAATCATTCCGATCAAGCATTAAAAGCTTCAGCTATTTACAGTAAAACGCAAAATTACGACATACTTTAAGAACATACAATTACTCCTCCACACTACCGAATAACCTGTCCCGTAAGGGTGGTGTGACGTTGATCATTAACTTGGTTTTCCATGTCGTACACAAAATGAACAAAAGGAATTGTTTCTTTTCTGGGAAAAATTTTCCAAAGGCTAAAGTGAGTTTGGTGCAAATGAAATCTTTCTTTTTGACGGCAAACCATCCTTAACGGAGCTAAGACCCCGTTTACGCTTCACCAGTATAACTTTAGATCCGTAACAAAAGTGCTACCGATCAGCTTCGCGTTTACATTGGTCCTGCTAATCCATAGCCATTTTATTTGTCGATCTATACAGCAAAATACCTTTTAACTATTCGGAAAAAAATCAGAATCGAACGATATTTTGCTACATTTTGTAGAATTTTGGAACGTGCACAATAGTGATAGAAGCTCTTACGCCAATCGATCGAACCTCGCGTATAAAAATGTATAAAAATAACGCTCGATCCAGGCTCTTTTGTAGAATAGCTAAAAGGTCTATTTTGTTTTGGAGCAGTGAAATCACTTTCGAACCGTAAAGCCTAATTTCCAGTCAGTGGAATTTTCCGAGCGGGCGGAACTTTTTATACAATAAAAGGTCGCTCAGCCGTAACTTTCTATTCAATGCCAGAGCGACATTTTCTCTCGAATACAATAGAAATTCCGCCCACTCGGAAAATTCCACTGACTGGAAAACAGCCTTAACAGCTTTGAAATGGATTGGACCGGTAAAGGGTAAACGTGGTCTATTTAACTGCAGCTGATGTTTTAAATCTAACAGACAATGTCTTTATCTAGATTCTTTCCTTTATCAAGCTCAAACATGCTCAAACACGATTCCAGCGTCAACTCTCTGAATCATATGCAGTTCAACTGCCTTCCACAACATCCCAGCTATATTATAGTTCAACTTGCCACAATGCCGCGCGACTTGAAATTCTTTGCGAAGACCGGTGCATATAACTAATTTTTGAAAAAAGTTTCGTAGGGCAGTCAGTCACTTGTAACATATTTAATAGACATAGGGAATCATAACATACTTAACACGGGCCTTGTATTCATCCCAACTCAGTCCATATTTCTTAGCACATCTCTTCTCATCGTCTTTCGACATGCCGTAAAGCAGCATTGTCAGTAAGATGGGGTATAACCACGGAAGAAGATGGGAGCAACCTACAACAAAGAAGACAAATTGTCGGTTTATTCGTCTTGTCAAGAGCCTGCTTTATCCAGCAGAGCTGCACAAAGTATCGGAACCCGGGAAGTAGGTTCCCAGAAATGTTCAGCCTTGGCAGAAAATTTTTCAAGAAAAGTTTTCCCCAACAAGGAGAAAATGATTGTTTTTTTTACAATTTCTTTCAAAAAGAGAAACTTATTTGATTTTCTATACTATTGATCATAATTCCCAGTAAAAATGCAAGGTTACAGCAGGCCGAAACTCTTGTTCTCCGTTTATTGGTGAAACTTCGATTTCCTACCAGTGCTCCAATTTCTACTACTATTCTGAAAGTACCATAAGATATAAAATGTTTCCATCAACAAAGGCAATTTCTAGCGGGTGTCCGAGAAAAAGTACTCCCGTTTGAAAAATCATCAAAATTTGATTACAAGACCGATCTTTAATTTTCTTTTTTTGTCAAGTAGAGCAAGGACCAAATTATTTTCCCAGACATACCTGATTTTGTAGTTGGTTTAAAAATTGGCCAATTTAGCTCTTTTCAGGGCTACCTGGTTTTGAATCATACTGCAAAAAAGCACTGATGGCTGTCAAATCAATTTCTTTGTGCATGCAAAGCTTCTAGTTTGGTCACAAATGACAGAAAGAAATGCACACTAACATTAGAGACTTCAATCATGATAAAAAATCTGAAAATTCTAACTTATAGACAAGATTGTGTATTTGCTTAAAAACTATAGCTCAAACTAAGGTTTTTCAACCTGTAATTTTTTTACCTTGCTGTATCAAAAGCAAACATTTTATCATCTATGAGTATTTTTGGGTCCTTGACAAAACAAGTTAAAAAAATTTTATCAAAGGTTTGATAATTGATTTTTGGTGATTTTTTAAACGGGAGTATTTTTTGGGGCATGTGGTATTTTTGGGGCACCCGGTATATGCCCGGTATAACGCAAATATTTTTGCTGTGCAATGATTTTTAAAACATGGAAACATTTTTGAGTCACTCTGTAGGTGCCTTCAAGCTGTTGTTCAAATCCAACCACGTCCAATCAGCTTTTAATTACATTCTGACAGCCCGTCACCAAGCGAAATTCTAAACTCTAAAGAAAATAACATCGCAAACCTGCAGGCACTGCCCAGCTTGTGGCAATAAGAATATCTCCTAGGTAATTTGGATGTCTAAGTCTGCCCCACCAACCATCAGCTAAAAGGTTCTTGCCATTGGCTGTAAATACCACTTTCACATCTGATGAGAAAAGGAAAATATATCAATCAAATCAACAAATGTTATCATCTACAAAAAAGGTTTTAAATTTTGCACTTAGAAGAGTATAGGATACAGCAGCTCCCAGCTTTTAGTCTGCAAAATGGTTTGATATTGAATAAATTGAAGAAAAGATACAACTAATGAAAACACATTTAAAAAAATTGCTGATACCACGAGCAGACCATTTTTCGGAGCACTTTCTGGGGCCCAGGGGAAGAATTTGGTCTAGTTCCAAAATAGACTATCAGGAAAAGAACTTACACTTCTATAAAGAAAGTGGATACAGTGAGCATGTTTATTGTGTCAAGTTTAGGGTTTATGTTCATTAGCTACTCATGAGTGCAGAGGCTGCATGCCCTTGGGCCCCTTAAAGGTGAACTGAAGCGAAAATTTTAACGATGCAAATGAATACGACTGTTAAATGATGAAGAATGCCGTTTAAGATTTGTTGATACCTTGTTTCATTTTCGAGTTATCCACTGTTTTCTATGATTGGCTGATGACGTCATTTTGTTTGCAAAAAGTAAAGAAAGTACACAAGGTTGACTATTTTTCCAAATGGAAATCGACTCAAAGACATCCTCTTCAGTTGAAATGCCTTTCTAAACATCATATCCATCCACGAGACAATTTATATTGCATTTAGTCAGCAAATTATTTTACTCCTACAACTGTAACCTTTCTAAGATCAGATACAGCTATATTTTATGGTAGTGATTTGCAAACAAAATGACTTCATCAGCAGGCACTTAGAATCAGCGGATAACTTGAAAACGAAGTGAGATATCAAAGAAATCTAAACAGGATTCTTTATCATTCGACAGTGCCGTTCATTTGCATCAATAACAATTTTCACTTCAGTTCACCTTTAACAGTGAAGTGGTTAAATGAATGAATGATGAGTCGATAAATAAATACCTCGTTTCATAGCTTTCTTTGGATCCGATCTAAATTCAGCTTTCTCGTTGTTCGCTTTGTGGAAGATGTAAGTTCCAAGAACTGTTGGGATAAAAACATTTGAATTAAAGGATGTTCCAAAGTATGTCTTGGTACTTGCAAAAAGTAAAACCAACAATAAGAACCAACGGTTCGCACCAGGCTAGCATGAAACGCCCTGAAACAAAGGCGTAGCCCACAGTCATTCATACGTGCTGTTTTGCAAATGCAGGTACTCTTCATTAAAATATATGTAATTTGCTTCTCCGACGCAAAATTTTACCTAGTGCGCCAAAATAAACTATGCACGTTTGGCAGGCCACAATAAATCGTACACTGGACCGATTTTGAAGATTTATGACTTAATCTTTAGCAGAACGCCTGACTTACATTCTACGACTTTTTGCAAACTTTTCCGTTTTCAGTTTTTAGAGCTATAACAGAGTATCTTAAAATGTTCGTTTTCGAAAACATTGAAAACGATCAAAAAACGTCGATCAAATTTTAAAAGATTCACATGAATGAACAAAGAGAAAACGTTTTCAGGGGGATTTGCGGGTATAGTACGAACTCTCATACAGCAGAATACAATTGGTCGATTTCTAGATCGCAACTTGCCACGAACAAGTTCTCTCTTTGTCCATTGATGTCGATTCTTTAGAAAACTTGATCGATGTTTTTTGATCGTTTTTAGTGTTTTCGAAAATCATAATTTTAGGTACCTCGCTTCTACCTCTAAAAACTGAAAATGAAAATTTACAAAAATCCCAGTATCTAATTCAGGGTCTCTGCTAACGATTAAATCATAAATCTTCAAAATCGGTCCAGTGTACGATTTATTGTGCCCTACCAAACGTGCATAGTTTATTTTGTCGCACCCGGTAGTGCTGAGACTTTTGAGTGGACTTTAGAACTCATTACTCAAATGCATCGATATAAAAATTACACCTTACATTCTAAACTTAGTTATGGAATAAAAATTGAAGATAATAAAGGTACTTGTGGTGACAGTACATGTTTCTGCAAATTTCAGCAAAATTTGTCAAAAAAGAAAATTTACCTGATTACATTTGACATAGTGTCCCGATTGAAGCATTGCCCCACACGAATAATTTTTCATTTCGAAGAAATACCATGTTTCGACTTGAAAAATGATTATGAAATGGCAATATATGCAATAAAAACCCACGTAGAAGCTATAATTTTGGAAGTCAGCCTGGATGCGAGAACAATAAATACAGTGGATTAGTTCTTATGAAATGGGGGTCTGATCTGACAATATCAGCCTGTAGGTTCTTAATCTGCTAGGTTCTTATACAGTAAGAACTCACAAAAATAGAAACCATTTAATAAAAAAACCTCAGGTTGATCTTTTGGAGAAATCGTGCCCTCATGTAAGAAACTTCTCAGCCTGATTTTAAGAAGGTTTCTCAAAGGAGGATCCCATACAAATTCTTATTTAATAATCTTTGTTAAAATCAGGTTCACGACACCTTTCATGCAAAAGCATCTCCATCTATACTTGGCATGCTTGTTATGGTTGAGTAAATTTAGAGAGAATGCTGGGTAACAAGAAAATACTGTTGACGTTTCTTAAGCATGTGATACGAAACCTTTCCGCCTGTTTCCAGATTAATGCCCTTTTGATCAGAAATTATTCTGCGGGTTCTTACCGTACGCGGGTATTTACTCTACAGGGTGTCCCAAAAAAATTGTGCCCCGTTTGTCGGAAGATTGGGACAAAACGGCAAAAGATTCTCGCAAAAACTTTGGCACGATTGTGTTCTTCAGATGTTCAATTGAAGTTTGCTACCATCCCCATGAAAATCCGTTAAAAAATGATGGAGCTATGACCTTTAGCAGACCAAATTTGCCCGATCCCTGAAACCAGCGGTCGGCCATTTTGTCTTACTATTTTGCAGCGATAAATAGCTTCAAGGATTGAAAATGAAACAGCACTCTCCAATGTCATAGCTCTTGTGAAAATTCCGATAATCCTCAGAGAGTTCCACTATTTCTGACCTCACAGAAATTATTCTTTACCTCACGTGAAGCTGCTTATCACTGCAAAATAGTAAGACAAAATGGCCGACCGCTGGTTTCAGTCATCAGGCAAATTTGGTGTTCTGAAGGTCATAGCTCCATCAATTCTCAACGGATTTTTACGAAGATGGTTGCAAACCTTAATTGAATATCTGAAGAGCAACACCATGCAAAATTTTGGCGAGAATCTTTTGCCGTTTTGTCGCAATCTTCAGGCAAACGGGGCACAATTTTTTGGGACACCCTCTATAACATATCACATACCATACAGCAGAATGACAGCTGCCCAATGTGCTTTGGATAGTTGAGGAGTGAAGCGGATTAGGTACATCACTTGCATTGAGTACAATAATGGAGTTAAGGCAAAGGCCATGAGAGAAAAGCCAAAACCAAAGGTCTGTTCTAAGAACGCGTGGCTTTGTATCAAGTTTTTCTGCAAAAAAGATGAAAAATAATTTCATTCACCGTATAAACTTCTTTTTAAGATAAAAGTTATAAAATTATAGAAATATGTCCAGAATGACCCAAAAACCTCTTGTCTGGACTGGTGTAGCTGATAGTTTCATAGATAGTTGTTGGTGGTAGTGAACCACTTCCAAAAAGGGCACGCCATGCAAATATTTCTGGAGCGAATTCCTGTGTCGCGTTGAAGGACATGATGGCAAAAAAGGAAAATAGCGAAAACAGAGTAGGTATAGTGAAAGTTGACATTGTGGAGGATTCTACACTGCGCAGGACGTTACGTTGCGCAGGAGATCCGGGAACTTTGGGGAGAACACGAGGAGATTCAACATGGAAGGACGAAAGGCATCGTAATATTGTATTTAGTTGTGTTTTGTTTGTCAAAAATAATTGGAAAACGTCACAAGGATCTTTTATAGTGGAAATCTACTATGAACGCGGCACAGGAGAGGTTTTTACTATGACAACATTCATTGGATTGGTGTACATACGTAGCTCTAATATCAGCGACTCCTCTCTCTTCTGTTTTTCCTTTCTAAAGTCTAAATCAGATCTCACATGAAATTTGCGATAATGCAAGATCACTCATGCAAAACACGTCGATAGACCTTTTAGCTATTCTACAAAAGAGCCTGGATCGAGCGTTATTCTCAAACATTTTTATACGCGATGTTCGATCGATTGGCGTTAGAGCTTCTATCACTATTGTGCACATTCGAAAATTCTACAAAACGTAGCAAAATATCGTTCGATTCTGATACTTTTCAGAATAGCTAAAAGGTCTATTGTTGTTGTCCGCAGGAATTTTCAAGTGAAAAGTGTCAATTTTCAAGAGAAATGTGGATTATTTCGTGATTTTTCCCACTGAACAGCACAGGTCCCCTAGTTATCATGTGATCAGCAAGGACGCAGTTTGAGGCCATCGTAAATTACGGTCTTAGCGTTACAAGCGAGAAACGTTCCAACGTTCTTTATCTTTCAGGGAAAGTTTCCTTTGGAATACCCTTGATGACAATATCAAAGAAGAACCGACACTCGCGCGTTTTAAAAATGAGATAAAAAATTGGGCCGGAGAACATTGCACCTGCAGAATATGCCAATAACAAAACAGGATGTGGTACTAGTTGATTTTTTTTTAGATTTTAAGTATTTATGTATGTAGGTTGGTCTTAATTAGTATTTATTTATACTATTGTAAACCAACATTAAATAATGAATAAATGAAATGAAAATAAAAGACCGTTAGCCAATCTAAGCAACTCACCTCGATCAAGAAAACATCACACATGTAAAACAACTGGAAGAAAGCAACTGCTGTGGCGGCATAATTGATATTTCCCTTTGTGACTGAATAATGTTTCAGCCAGAACACGCAGACCAGCATAACCTGAAAATATCGAAATATCACAAATAAGCGGTCACAAATAAGCTGTGTTTCCATTAGGCCTAGTGCAAATAAAGATGTTCTAACACATCTGGATCGCAGTAAATCATTTTGCATGATTCCGAAGCAGAAAAACCCACCAAAAACATAGCCTTAATATCAGAAGCATTTTATTGTCACATCCTTAAAGCGAATCCGACTCATTTCACTCTAAAGCCGAAAGAAAATTCTAATGCCGCATCAAAGAAACTGAAAGAAAAATCAACAAGTGAAAAGTCGGAAGGTAAAATGGTAAAACTTCGATGCTTACGTCACAAAAATCAATTCCACAATAAAAAAAGTCCTACGACCAAGAATTTGAGAAACTGAACCGGGTGTCTCAAAAAAAAAGTACCCCCTTTTGACTGAAAAGAGGAATGAAACGATAGAATATTAGGACTTAGCGATTACACATCTAAATTTGTTAATCTTCAACTTAAATACCTTGCATTTAAGATTCATCCTTGAAACACCGGCGGTAAGAGTGCGCGAAGGTAAAATTTAGCTCGTAACTCCGGTGTTCCGTTGACGATTCTAAAATGCAAGGTATGTGCATTCAAGTTAAAGATACACCAATGTAGCTATGTTTCCGGAAAGTCCCGATATCTTATCGTTTCGTTACTTTATCCAATCAAGAGGGGGCACTTATTTTTCAAACACCCGGTATAATTCTGACAAAGAACTTCGGTCCTATTTTTCGAGCTGGTCTTCTTGGTAAAACCAAGCAGTTACTCTGGGAGTTTACAAATTACAAGATATCATATAATGTTCAGCTTTTATTTACACACTTACCCAAGAAATGAAGCAAGCTTTAAAACAGACCCATTTCAAATCAAATGTAAGGAACGTTGGACACAACTGTTTGCCGACAAAAAAACTGTCTGGCGTGCAACCTGCAAGGAGGAAAATTAACACTTACATATGTCTCGTTCAATTCCTACCCTGACCATCCCCCTGGGACACCCCAAGGAATAAGCTCCTGATATTGGCAAATGCCACTCAAAAAATGGCCGGGGAAAATCTTTGAGTGGCATTTGACAATATCAGGAGCTATTGCTTATACAGTTACTGGGAATATGGCGTGTTCTCAGTGTCCGACCAGGACAATCGTCAAGGAGATTTGCCCGGGCGCATTTGTGCAAGAAAGTTTTGTTGAACCCCAGGCTGCTCAGAGCGGGGTGGTCAGAGTAGGAATTTAACGAGACATTAAACGTGTGAAATGCTACATAAATAAGATTGTTCTTTGATTATATAACGCTGTCTATGGTTATAGCTTATATCAAGGCTACACCAAACTCCTTTTGAACACATAAAAGTCCTACAATCTGTCTCGAAATAGATGTCATTTGAAAATGCCTGCGGATAACAACACTGGAGGTGTGTTGGTTGAGCAATTTTGCGCTATCGTAAATTGCATGTGATATCAAACTTGCTATACATGCTTTAGATTAAATTACTTCCATTGCAAAAATTCCAGATTTAAGGTCATCAAATCTTTGTAGGGGCATGATAACTATGAAAGCCAATGTTTTTTATACCGGGTATCCCAAAATGATGTATCATTGTTTTGACTGATTACATGTCCATCACCAATGAACGGATTTTCAAACACTTTCTTTTATTGGACTGTCTAAGGCTAAATTGTATTTCAAGATGTTGGTTGTGGTTTTAGCAGTTTTTGAAAATCGGTTTATCGGTTATGGACATATAAGCAATCAAACGATAATATATCATTTTGGGACACCCGGTAGGCTCGACAACTTCATACTTTTTACTAATTTCGAGATATAAGGGGGCCAACAAGTCTTCAGACAATAGTGAACGATTCAATTGAAGATTTGAGAGAGAAATTTTAGTCATATGAAGAAGACTATAAGTTTACAAAACTACGGTGACTATGTTAAGTGTAAATAGGTATATAAAGTATGATCGTAGACTTACTTTTATCCTTCACTTTGGGATCCAATGCTGCCAATATTGCAGCAATTACTGCCACCACGAAAGCAACGATAATGCAAGATGCAGCAATACTTAGGTAATATTTGTCAACGGCGTCTGCCAATTTGAAAGCCAGTCCGGTATATGTTTGGATACCAAGAACTATGATGTTCATTACAAGGAGGATCAAACCTTGAAACGAAAAATCCAAAAATGTCAATGTTGTTAATATCAATATTAATAGATATTGAGCAGTCAAGTTAGGGAAACTATTTTTTATAGGTAACCAAAATTCTCTTCGCTGGAGTTGTTGAATTATTACAACCATTTGTACAAATGATTCGCTGATACAGCTTTTACTACAAAATGACCAGGACTTTTCTAATCACTTGGACAGAAATATACTCGAATTGACTTTACGTTTCACTCAAGAACTTTTGAAACTTCAGTTATGTACCAAGCAACCACAAAGTCCGTTGACGTGAATGTTCTTTTTCTTTGTAAATTATGTTTCACTTAGATGCCAGGCATATTATTCATTACAAAACAACAAAAAGAGTTGCCCTCATGGCATTTTAATATGATCGCACGACCTGGCATCTAATGTTAGACAGAATCTAGTTGTATCCATTAGGTTTTAATCGTTCGTAGTGTAGTTGAATGTAATTCAACTTTCCGTGTCTTTACGTATTGGCCATGAGGTAGTCATTGCCTTTCGCTCCCTACGGTATCGAGCCTGTAGTGTTGTATAGTAATTACAAACGTATTATAGAATGTAAGATATATTGTAATTATTTTATGTGAATAAATAATATAAACATTCTTTGTGAAATTTCAAGAAAACCAGTAAATGCTAAATGCATGTTCTGCAGAAACTGATAAGTTGTGAGAAATTATCACAAAATTGACCATGTTTCTGATTTCTGATAAAGAATCATTGATAATCTGACCAAAATCAACTTCAGAGAATTCCATAACTTACCGTTCATTCTGTAGGTAATTTGTTCTCCATCTTTGTTGGCAGGGCCTGTTACAAGCTGCAATAAAAACGTGAAAATGAAATTCAGATTAAAAAACGTTGTAGTTCGTTATAAAAATATCGTTCAACTCAGATTCTTTTTTAGAATAGCTAAAAGGTCTATTGATTCGGGTAAGATATTCATGATATGGATTCACAAAGCAATCTTTGGCGCAGCACCTTCGTTCTGCTCAATTTGGATGACTTCAGGAAGAATATCACATTATTTGGAAATCAACCGAGTGGGTGACGGTATTCCAGGAGTGACAGAAGATGGTTTAGGAATACACAGATAATCAAACTGAGTATAAAGTGATGTAATCCTCTGACATTGCAGCCAGAATAGCTAGGCAGACAGGGTTCGGTCCAAAGTAGAGCTCCACAAATTGAGCGTCATGACNGCATGGTCTGCAGAAACTGCTAAGTTGTGAGAAATTATCACAAAATTGACCATGTTTCTCATTTCTGATACAGAATCATTGATAATCTGACCAAAATCAACTTCAGAGAATTCCATAACTTACCGTTCATTCTGTAGGTAATTTGTTCTCCATCTTTGTTGGCAGGGCCTGTTACAAGCTGCAATAAAAACATGAAAATGAAATTCAGATTAAGAAACGTCGTAGTTCGTTATAAAAATATCGTTCAACTCAGATTCTTTTTAGAATAGCTAAAAGGTCTATTGATTCGGGTAAGATATTCATGATATGGATTCACAAAGCAATCTTTGGCACAGCACCTTCGTTCTGCTCAATTTGGATGACTTCAGGGAGAATATCACATTATTTGGAAATCAACCGAGTGGGTGACGGTATTCCAGGAGTGACAGAAGATGGTTTAGGAATACACAGATAATCAAACTGAGTATACAGTGATGTAATCCTCTGACTTTGCAGCCAGAATAGCCAGGCAGACAGGGTTCGGTCCAAAGTGAAGGTCCACAAATTGAGCGTCATGACAATAGGTCACGGACTCAATTAGGTCTTCTCTACTTCTGCAGTCCTTGCGCATGGGACTAAAAAACCGCAAGTACAACAGCTTCCATACAAATACTATTAAGTACAGTTATTAACATACCCGTCCAAGAGGAAGTTTTGTCAGCAGACACTGTACATCAAACCATACACCAACAGCCAAGAGCACTTTCCAGTTCAAAAATGTGTATAAAGACGGAATCTTTGGCCATTTAGTGAAAGAAAATGCTTGATGTTTATCTCCGCACACGAAACACAACGCCATGATAACCAAAGGAAGAACAATGATGGCGATCAATGCTAAGAGTTGACAAGACCAACCAGGTTTGTGAGTTTCTTCTTCACGTTTCTCTTCTTGCGATATTTCTTGTGTCATTATTTCTCCTACGTTGTCATGCATCCTGGCAACAGATCGAGTAATACGTCTTGTGGTGATTGTTGCATCTGACCTCTCTTCTTTGATGACATTTAACGTTTCTTTTGTGACTTGTTGCTCCTGATGAATCACTTGTGCAAAATCCACCACATCAACTTGTTTCACTTGTTCGTTCTGAAAGAGTCGCATCAAAACATCTTCATACAAAAATTGTCTACATATTAAAGGGAATAGACATAGCTATATCTCGTAGCAGCTATAAATAGGCTAAAGAAACGCCCACAAACCCATTGTTTCTTTACCTACACAATGAAACCGGATGCGCCAAAGTGGTCGAGTACAATAGATTATATTTTTGACCTGGCCCAAGCCAGCTTTTAACTATGTCGATTCCCTTTAACAATAAAAATAACCTATACATTTGCCAAAAAGGCGATTTTGAAGTGAATTCCTGAGGTGATTTTCAGGCCAGATGTCAGTAAAAAGACAGGAAACATCGGTTGGACTCCA
>REGL01000257.1:46892-73620 GCA_004194395.1 Aurelia aurita complex sp. Pacific
GCTGGAGATTTTCGTCTTGACGTACGAGATGGTGATTTTGACCGTGATCTTCGCCGTTTCGATCTCCCTGGTGTTCTTGCTGGGGAAGCAGATCGACTCCTCCAGTTTTTTGCTTGGTTTACAGACTGTTGGACAAACGAGCGAATGAATAAGATGACAATTCGAACTCGAACTCGATCGAGAAGTTGATGACGAGAACGATACAATCATTTTTATAATCATGAAAGATGAAGGCGTAGTCGATCTTGACACACAACAGAATAATCTTGAAATAATATGTATCGAACACTAAGCGAGAGAAACTAAATTTAAACATTAAGCTTATGTATTATGTTTAGTTTATGTATAAAAACACCACTGTTTATTTGAATACGTTTCGATAAAAATCTTCTTCAGTTTAGTTTATGTATTATGTTTATAGGAAAAATGACGAGTGTGATTTGACAAGTTTCAAAGGATTTAAAACTTTCGGACAAAACAACTTTCGGACACCACCTGATTTCGGACAATTAAACTTTCGGACAAAATTTTGTCCGAAAGTTTGATCGTCCGAAAGTTTTCGATTTTGATGTAGACGTTTTAGCTATTCTACAAGAGTCTGGATCGAGCGATATTCTTATACATTTTTGAACGAAAGATTAATGGCGTTGAAGCTTCTATCGCTACCTGCGCATATTCTGAAACGTCTATTAGTGGCTTTGATGGGAAAAATCATATTCAGCAGCCCCTAATAACATTTAAGATATCTTTTTAAAGTGCATGTACATCAGGAGAAAAGTTTGGCTGATATTTGTACTATTCTGAACTTCTCACTAAACTGCACACAACCCTTGTTGTTTTTCAATTTGCCATTTTGACATGAATCCGTTTTCCCTTATATGTGCCATTCATATCTTTCTGACATTGCATTGTACCAAACAGTTGAGCCACACATGCACACATATACAAATATGAAATTCCTTGGTGCATTGCATGCTCAGAAGTCTCCAATCTTCTTCCATCCATCCTTTCCCGCGTTCTTTGTCTTTTCTGCCGTTCCGCTACGAAATTGCAGAGCCACAAGCTTCTGAAGTTCAAGTTAGTGCAAAAGCTGAAACCAGACGCCCCAAGCTGACTCGTTTTTCAAAAAGATGTCCCAAAATCGAGGTGAAGGAAGACTGTCCAATGTTCTACCTCTCGTTGATATCAGAGCAAACCAAATAGGATTTCAAAAGTAATTTAATTCTTGTAACTGTTGCCAAAATTTACTTAAGAATGTAAAGTATCCAAAAACATGGTGAGAGATGACACCATTCCAAATTATGCTTAAGAGGATTCCTCTAAGCATCCATAACACTTTGATTCAATGTACTGTAAAAGAAAGCTAATTTTTTACCAAAAATGCTATTTTAATTCCATTTGATTTGCTTTAAATAAACGAGATTTTAATTTCAAAAAGTATGCAATTTAAGGGTGCCTGGTTTCAGCTTTCACACAAACTTGAACTTGAAAAGCTCGTAACTCCATGAATATTTAGCCGATTTGCTAGCTTCTGGTGTCTAAAATTAATCTAAAATCTCAGCAATATGGTTATCTTATCATGGAGCCTGTTCATTATTTTTTTAGTCTTTAATATTTAATCAAACGTCAACAAGTTTTTTGGGATACCCATATCTTCCATTCTTCAAAACAAGAGAAGACTTTTTGTTCTCCTGTTGTTTTCACCTACACATCTCTCCATGAAAGGACCTACAGATCCAGTCTGGCCCTATATTCTTCCAGTGAAGGTACTTTGCTATTATTACAGCTGTTTCTGCATCCCTGCCCCAGGGGGGGGGGGTGCATGGCTACCCTCTTCTAATTGCCAAAACTTGCCTTGATACCCACTTTTATGATGAATTTTGGTGCAAAACTGCCTATTTTTAACTATTTTTGCGAATTTCAGCAAAACCCTACCCATTTTTATGGAAAATCTGCCGAAAAAAGAACCCTTGTTTAGAGAATACACATAACCGTACCCAAATATATTATGTACCCTCCCCCCGGATCCCTGCCAAACTCAAACACAAAAATATGTGTTCCGCAGGTACAACAATGGTGCAATCCATCAGTGTAACATGATCCATACCAGTGCAATCCCTATTGGTTCCAAGACTTTACCAACAATCTCAAGTCAGTCTCGTGATGGCATTACATGTGATAGATAGGTGCACTGTTTTATTTGTGTTCATTTCAGGTCCAGTGCATAGCCAGTAAGGAAAGTATGGCAGTTTTTCCCAAGATCTCAGGTGCGCAAGATGAGTCCTCTATGGTTTATCTATTGTATATTTTGACTGGCATTGTTTTATTGGGTGTGCAAGTGCCATACTTTCGATACAGGGTGCTTGGATTATTTTAAATCAATTTTTTGCATAATTTTCTTTAAATGTCAAGACTGCAGAGTATGGCAGTTTTCAAAGAGAGTTTGGGAGTGCAGAGCAAACGTTTTTGTTTCTTTAAATTGTTAATTTCAAATAGACCTATTGTTCACCTCAGGTGTGCAAGTACAACACTCTGCAGACTGGGTGTGTGTGACAAATGTTTTACACTCTTTATAAGAATATTCAGGCTCAGAATCATCTAAAAAAAATTTAAGAATATTATAAGAATATTGCTCAGCCTCAGCTTGCATATTTGTGTCTCATTATTCAGCAGTTGCCTGTTTTGCGATGTTCATAACAGAAGATCACTTGACTGACATATCTCGTTTTTTCAAAAAGCATGGTTTCTATTCGAAACCATTTGAAAAAAAAATAAAAATTTCTTAAGAATATCGAGGCTGGACAAATTTTTAACATTCTTATGAAAAAGAGTGTATTCAGTATTGTTTTAAGTTAAAAAGAGAAAGGCATTAAATAGGAATGGCCAATAATAGGCTAAAGAAAATGTCTGGTACACACTTCCATTGTTTCCTTTTAGCTTCAATAATGTAGTTGCAGTATCAGATCAGATGTGCCAAAATTAGTAAATATAGCTATTTCTATTGCCCAGACCTCTTTTGATGTGGCTTCATACCATTGTTAACTAAATACTATATTCCTTATATTCCCTCATATTTGATCTTCGAAATAGCCTATGTTTGTTGTGACTTTGATTGATTGATAAATCAGTTCTTTTATCATAGTTACTATTCATTTAATTCTACTGCGCTTTGGATGGCAAACATTTGATGAAGATATTCACCAGTATTATTGAAGTCCTTCCTCCATAAAATATGAAAGGTGAATTAAAAAACAGTTCACCTTGCCATGAAACTGATATTTATAGTACTACGGCCAGGCCTTAGGGTAGGCCTACACCGGTACACAGCAGTGTCAACAAAAGCTTCATAGGCTATATTCAAATTGCTGCTCATTTTGCATTCACATGAATTACAGAGTAAGATGCATAACTGAAAGCCAATAACTAACCAATGAAGAATATCATACCGATATATGTTTTGCCAAAACTTCCAGTGGTTCAGCTGTATCTTCAAACAAAACCTGGTAGGAATCATTCTCAGGATTGTGGTCAGTGACTATCTTTGCAGGGTAGTACATCTGCGTTCCTGGCCATTTTGCAAAAACTTCTTTGCCAAGCGCGTGCAAAGTCTTCCTGGGCATTCTTGATAGATTAAAGAACAAACTATTGAAACTCTCAGGGATTTAGATAGTCGCAGAGATTTGTTTTCAGACGATAACGCTGTAGCTTCGATGGGCCTATCTTCTTCTCTTTGTTGTGGATCAGTTTACCTGCAGCCAACCGTTGGAAAGAAACAGCCCGCGCAAAAGCTGCTCACTGATTGGTCAATTTGAAAAAACACGTGAGATCCGAGGTTCGCAGGACAATAGGTATTTAAACAAAGACATGCAAATTAATGGTTTTCATTGGTCGGTTTAGACAAGCACGAGAGTTCTCTTGTTTCTTTAACAATAAAGTACATGCGATGTCAGGTGCCAGCGGTTTAGAAGAAAGGAACAACCTAAACATGGCGGATAAAACAAAACAACAAGACAACAGAAGCTTTTGCTTTCACCACACGGAAAATCTCACAGGTGCAAAGGGGGTGTGAGCGTGAATAAATAAAAGGAATCAGGACCGCTGGAGAGGGAGGTGGCGAACCTTTCCTCTTGAAAATGGCCGAAATTTGTTATTTTCATTTGTTAATTATTTTGCCCAAAAATAAATTTTGTGATAGGTACTCGATAGGTAGCATAATCAATTTTTGGTGATTTTTGGCTCCTGGTATGTTGTCGAAAAACAATTGATGTTTCACATAGAAGCCCCCCAATACACTTCATCTCCATGCAAAATGACTAGATTTTTCGTTTTTAACAAGCAAAATGCTTACGTGTGACTTTGATCAACTGCAAAAAACTTCGAATAGTAAATACTTCAGACAGACCACAAATATTTCAGAGTACTACTGTGCTCAGACATCTGAAATTCCTAAAGAACATCAATACGCAAAATTGTTTGCTCTAAACGAAGAATCCTCCTTGGGCCACTTGCTTAGTACTCTAAACAAAGCCAAAAATAACGATAACTTTCCTTTTGATTGACCTGCTGTTCACAGAGTAATTGGTGTCCTGTGACCCAGTCCTGTTTATTTAGTTACAGGGATTTTCAAATTCTAACGTCTGTTAGTATTGACCAATCAAAGATCACGCTGTCTGATTCCCTGTGGCCAGCTCGTATAACAGTTGATCTCGTATTACATAAACACCGGAATTTGAAACCACAAAATCATTCATACGTCATCTGGGACACCCTCTGTACTGGGTCACAGGACACCAATTACTCTACAGTACTGGTAATAAACACACTTCCTACAAGGTAGGCGCCCTTGAATTAACAGGTAGAAAGCCAAGGCTGTAAAAGCGTAAGATGTAAAAAACCATACCTTCGTGAAAACTTTGTGAATGCTATCTAAATCCGTAAATGTACATCAAAAATCGACAAATACTACTACTACTGTACTGTTAACAGAAATACTTCACAAAGCAAAACTTCAAAATACTACTTTTAACAGAAACATACAAATGCATCTTGTCCCTCTTGTAGGCGCATGTGCCGATAACGAAGATCACACATAGGTGCGAGGGGCGTATCACTCTGTAAAAATCTCGTACACCTTTGGCAGAAATCCCTTTGTTTTCAAGAAAAATCCGCATAAAATCCCTAAAAATCGTATTGTTTAAAAAAATCTCGTACGCCATTTCGGAAGAGTGATACACCCCTCGCATAGGTGCATGTGCATCAAAGCATACAGTAAAGTTCTGGCTCTAACTGGCAAAGACAACATTTTAAATTGCTTCCAATCAGGAACGAAGGAAGCAGTTTTCATTTGGGGGGACCCTTTTCTTTCATGCGGTTCACTTTTTAGGACTGGAAGGCCATTTCTAAGCATAAAGGTCGTTGGATGTTACAGCTCTTGCCATTCCTGAAATAATTGTTATTTATTCAAAGTTCATTGGAATTGTATGTTATTTGATGATGACTAGCAAGC
The DNA here is from genome assembly GCA_004194395.1 of Aurelia aurita complex sp. Pacific. Lineage (NCBI taxonomy): Eukaryota > Metazoa > Cnidaria > Scyphozoa > Semaeostomeae > Ulmaridae > Aurelia > Aurelia aurita complex sp. Pacific. Next base: position 52,399 of record REGL01000257.1, read on the forward strand.
ATGCAGATGATCACTGAAATTTCCGCGCCCTTTCTATTGACAATGAAGTTGGAGGAGGAAAGTCTGAACGTTTTGTTGGAGAAACTGGCTGCAGATTACGGTCAAAAAAGTGGATTTTTGCCATTAAAACCAGTTGAAATACTTTTTGGCATTTGTGCTGCTACATATTTTCAGTTTGTGGTCCTCATTTTGCAAGATAGAAATGTAAGTATCTGTTAATTCGTCCTTATTTATAACGACAGTGTGATGTTTTATTAGGCCAGTGCAATGCAAATCTTCCCATTTTTCACCTACCCCTCAGCATTAAATATTGAAAATCGCCGGTGGTATTCAAGTTAGCTTCAAACTAAAAAAGATTCAGATGCTGTAGTGCTCTAAGTTTGGCATCTTTTAAGATGTTCTAAAGATTCTTAAACACACAAAATAAGAACTTCGAAGCAAAGTATTTAGTCTCCAGATGCATGTGAAGAATACGTTTCTGTGTTTACTGAGGTTTTTACTATGACACGCTACAGTGAGGTCAGTGAGGTCTAATTCAAAACTTCGGCATTTCTCCAGATTTTGAGATAATTCTTAGCCCCCGTGAACAGGCATGTATTCAAGTATTGGGAACACGTCTGTGAAGGAATTTTTTGAAAATTTTAATTTTCCTTCCGTACAATCTTTTTTTGGTGAAGGGTGGTAAAATCGTCCAAAAACGGCCTAAATTTGACTTTTCAAATTTCCCGGTCGGTTTTCCGTTCCATTGATTGGTTTCAGAGCGTGTCACGTGCCAAGCTCGTTAGCCAGTTAGGATTTAGTGCCTATCTTGCTTAAAGTTACATGACCCAGCCACTTTAAACAAGGCTGAAAAAAATGCATTTTGAAATTAAATTTGGGCATTTTTGAAAACTATTGGGGGCACCCTGCCCTCTGAGCTCAGCCAATCTTCGCTTCCAATAGCTGGTACATGCTTTTTGTACGAAATCTTATCTACCTTTTCAAATGTGACCTTTATATATATCAAGACTAAACGTAAAAATCTTATTCCCAAAATATCTTATTCTTGCGCAAATCTACCTAAATTCGTGCATGCACCTTAATCTGGGGTGGGGTGTGCCTCTGTGCTGGCGAATAGGGAAATCACATTGGAGCAATCATTTAAAATCCAATACGTCAGCTCTACTTTCGATTTAATGTGGCTAGACTATTTAAAAATCTTAATCTTATCATTAATTGAGCCATGATCATGGCAATACAGTCTGCACACAGGCTAGGCCATACGTGCCAGTTTTCAATTTTCTATCTATCTATCTACAGTAAACAAGGTTGTCTCTTTAAAGCTTCCCAGTTTTAAGCTGAAAGATCTCTCTACATGCTTATCCTAGCAACACAAATGAAATATTTTCTAAAAGCGTAGTAATGCAGTTACTAAATGAGCACAAGTTTAATAAAACTGAACAACTGAACCAAAAAAGGCGGGTCGTCAAATATGAATCAACTTTTCAGCAGTTGAAAGCAACGTCTTACAACATCGATATGTTCGATATGTAGCGGGGATGGCTCAGTGGTAGCACGCTTGACTACGAATCTGAAGGTCGGTAGTTCGAGTCCCCGCCCTGCCGAACCTGCTACAAAGTGTGAGGAGAGGCACCAACTCTCTGTAATTCCAGGCTAAATGAATCATGAGGTGTGGTCACATCGAGAGGAAGGACCAGGACGCTGCTTCGGTGATGCTAGGTAGAAATGTCTACAAACAAAAATAGGTTCAATTGGCACCCAACTGGCAACACTATAAAAATTTGCCATTACATGTTCATAATTCATTTCAACATCAATGACACCCCTGCAAATGAATTTTATCCCGAGTGTCTTGACCCCCTTTCGGTAAGCATGACGGGGGTTATTGTAACATAAATTGGCAAGTGTTTCCATCTATATCTTGATATTGTAAAACGCTGTTTACAAATGCTGAAAAGTTGATGTATATTTGACGACCCCCTGTCTTTGTTTCCGTTGTTGCTCAATTTTATCATATAAGCGCTCATTGCGTAACTGCAGTACTACGCTTTTAGAAAAAGTTTTGTCTGTTTTGCTAGGATGAGCAGGTGAGGAGATAAAACAGTTTAAACTGGGAAGCCTTTTATCATGAGACACCCTGTATTTGGATTAACATATATCGAAATACGAAAATACTGGTGAGTACACAGGAAGCCCAGACGGTTAATTGAACGGTTATAAGTTTAAAATTCAAAATAGTTCATTGTTACGGCTGTACGGGTGTTTTGTGTTTCCTATTGACTATTTCACTGCGTAATTGTTCGAATACGAGAGTTTGATGTGAAATAACTAATGCAGCACTATCTAAATATACAGTTAAGCCCGAAATTATTAATACCTATGCCAAATTTGGAGTATTTTCAATCGTTATATTTGCTAACCAATTCATAAGATATTTCATTCCTTGAAATGTCTCTTGTAGCACTTGTTTCGGTCTTTTATCACATTCTTACGAAACTTCATCAACAGTAAAATTGGTACTCAAATAGAACGATGCAAAATACTCAGAATTTGGCACGGATATGAATAATTTCGGGCTTAACTGTACATAGTATGAACATACATAGTAGACATACTATTTACATAGTGCTGCATTATGCATACTGCATAGTACTTTTACTTCACATCGAACTCTCGCATTCGAAAAATTACGCAGTACAGTCGTCAATAGGAAACACAACACAGCCGTACAGCCGTAAAGAAGTGAAACAAATAAGACACAAAGGTATTTACAGTGGCGGACTGGCTGCCCCTAAACTTACGGGGAAGGGCAGTTGGAAAGGCACCGATAGGCGATCAAGCTGCTTCATTTTCTGGTTAATGAGACAGACCCAGACTTTGGATGAGACTGGCCCGTCGGAACGACATTCATATTGGGAGGAGGCTGAAACTAGATGCGACAGTAGAGAGGAAACAGCGATATTTTCAAAAGAAGTCTCCTGGAATTCCATCTTGAAAAGAATCTTTGAAAATTGTATTCCATCTACGCTGTTTACGAAACTTGAAGAACGTAGGTGGAATATTGTATGATTTCGATAATTCTTTTGTAGATGGAATTCCTGGAGACTTATTTTAGATATATCGCTGCTTCCTCGGTCTCTGATAACATTTTCGAGCAGACGTCATCCAATTGGCTTAGAATACCTCACTTGCTCCCATATTTGCTTGTGACAAACTGGCAACCTTAGCATTTTTGTGACAGTTGTCTATGAATCATGACCTTCAGGGAGTTTCATGCAAACACCTGTTACATTTTCTTAGAAGGCTCCTCTGCGGTCTAATGTCTTTCTGCCCCCAAAATGGAAGCCTCGAAAATTCTGTGACTACTTTGGATGATAACTATTCTCCCAGTCAAGTTCCATGCTTTTGTAAGATGATTTCTTTGCCTTTCTTCAAATAACAAGCCTTTCAAAAAAATTGGGCAAAGGGCGCACCGAGAAATTTCCCGGTGTCCCGGTGGGCCAGTCCGCTTCTGCAATTAACTATTTTGAAATTTTAAACTTATAACCGTTCAGTTGACCATCTGGGCTTCCTGTGGTGAGTATAAAGATAATGCCTGACGTATCTAAGTTAGTCCAAACCCCTTGCCATTCTCTATAGCTTTTGACAACTTTTCTTGCAGCTTACTTCTGGAGTTATACTCAGGAAGCAATAGTCTGTTGAAGCACGTCATCGACGTTGGCAGATTGTTTGTGTTCGGACCGTTCCGCTGGATAATAAATGAAATTGAACCCAAACCTGAGAGAGGCACCCGGTCACTGCCAGTAACAAATGACAGAAGGCTTTTCTTTTGCTCGTACGAGAAATCGTTGATAACCTGCCAGAAATGCTTCATTAAGATATGCTCTTCTGTGTAGCCATCAATGTATGTAGTAACCTTTTCAAGTTGTGAAAAATCGATCTCTGGAATGCCACAGATGAGTAGCTCAAGTTCATTGGCTCTGAATAAGTTGATTGCATCACCATTGCATACCTGTCAATCAGATGAAATGAATCAATGAATCAGCCGACAAGCTAAGTAATCAAATCAAATCGCCAAATCATTCCTTAACTTATGAAGTGGATTGATGTTGTTGTTGTCACTACAGTGTAGTTGTTGCCAAAATATATGTTAAAACTAGATGTAATTCAATCATGTGCAATTTGAACTAACTATATACCGGGTGTCCCAAAATAATGTATCATCGTTTGATTGCTTACATGTCCATAACCAATGAACCGATTTTCAAAAATTTGTTTTATTTAATTGCCTAAAGACTAAATTGTATTTTAATATGTTGGCTGCGGTTTTACCACGCGTCTTCATGTCAAAAAAAAGATCGATAAACCTGCTCAAATTCAAGCCTAAGATGGCATGAGAAATAAACGGCCTGTTTTTCCAGTCAACATTTTAGATGTGATACAAAGGTTGAACTCGTATTCGTATTCTTTGAACTCAGTATTAACTGAATTCGCATTCTCTGAACGACATGTATTCTCTGAGCGATTTATAAGTTCAGTCTTTCGTATCACATCTAAAATAATGACTGGGAAAGAAGGCCGTTTCTTTTTCATGCCATCTAAGGATTGAATTTGAGCAGGTTTATCGATCTTCTTTTCGACATGAAGAAATCGGCCTAAACAACAACCAACATCCTCAAATACAATTTAGCCTTTCGGCAATCGGATAAAATAAAGTTTTTGAAAATCGGATCATTGATTACGGACATATAAGCAATCAAACGATAATACATCATTTTGGGACAACCAGTAGATACATATAGATGCGTCAGAAGCATCCAAAAAGCAGTTTTCAAGATTGCAGAAGAAAACAAGAGGTACCTTCGTCGACTCAAGAACATTGTTACTGACAACTGCAATGTGAAAACTCACTTTGGAACCAGGATCACCGATTTCAGTGTATCATTTTTTAACAGTGGCATTGGAAAAAAATTGTGTCTTTTTCCTGTTTTCAAAGAATTTAAAACTTTCGGACAATTAGACTTTCGGACCAAAAATTTTTTCGAGAGTTTTCGATTTTGAGGTACCATGAAAGGACCATACCTTTGAAAACCCTGCTGCAAAAGCAGTGAATTGCCTTTCCACTTTAGCAGTCAGTAAATAATTGACATATAGCTCAGCATACAGTTGTCGATTCTTCCTAGTAACTGCGATGTCCTTGCCACCAGGGAGGAGGTTTATCTTCTCCGTTGAATCAAGGTATTGGTCCACAACCTACAATAAAACAAAATGATTGAAAAATGTTTGCGCTAACGTTGCTTACAACTCAGGTCTATTTATGAAATCTCAACATAGGAATCTTTAAATCCTTATCTTTAACACCGTCAATAGCGACAGGCCACTTTATGATTGCCGCAGTGATGCTAACATTAACATGCTTCGTAAAGTACAAAACAGGGCAGCCAGGATCGTAACGAACTTGCAACGCCTGTGATCCACAGTCTTGGATGGGTAACAGTCAAGCAGCTTATTTTCAAAGACACAGCTTGAATTATGTATAATTCCTTAAATTCGCAGGCTCCTGATCATTTGTCGTCGATATTCACAAGATACTCTGACAGTAATGAACGAAATCTGCGCTCGACGGATTTGAATCTGAAAATATCATGGTACATCTCTCCTGATTCACCCGGTAGTTTTTATCTCTTTCTATGTTAACTGCCGCGGGGTTGTCATAGCCTATTGCTCCCCGTGGCATTATCGTCCTTATAGTGTTTCGTTAAGTGATTAGTAGGTAGCGTAGGAAGTAACATGTCTTCTAAAAAATCTTTAATGGAATACAAAAAAAGTTGATTTCGTCATCACCAGTTCCTTATATACGTGTAGCCACAGGAAGCCAAGGCGGTTGATTGAACGATAATAAGTTTAAAACTTAAAAACAGTTAATTGTAATACCTTTGTGTCTTATTTGTTGCACTTCTCTACGGCTGCATTGTGTATAATACTATATAGGAAGGCGTTAGTGTTACTTCACATCGAACTCTCGTATTCGAACAATTACGCAGTACAGAAATCAACAAAGAAAACACAATGCAGGCGTAGAGAAGTGCAACAAACAAGACACAAAGGTATTACAATTAACAATTTGAAGCTTTAAACTTATTATCGTTCAATCAACCGCCTGGGCTTTTTTTCAGTAATTTATTTTGAGTGGGCAGGAAGTATATCTAGCTACTAGCTAATTTAAGCCCACTGTGCATGCCGCATCCAGGCATGGGACCCCTAGTTTAACGTCCCTTCCGAAGGACGGCGAGGTGAGTTGCGAAGTCAAGCCTCCGAGGTCACCCATCCGGAGTCTGACCTCACTCGACCGAGCTTAACTTCAGTCTCCTGACGGTAACTGATTAAGCCGCTCAGCCACTCACCCCACCACTCGGCTTCCTGTGGTGTAGCTAACTAACCTGAAAATCTAAACACATATCTTCTTCTATGTCACCATTATAATCCAGCAGCTCAGTCAAGCTCCTAGCAACAGTCGGTTCAATGTCCCATACATCTTTAAGGGTCGGCTTTCTTCCTCGTAATTTTGCATACAATACTCCAGGAAGAGGCAAATCCAAGATGATACCGTTGTATATTGCAAGACCAAGGATCATGCCTGTCAGCTCGAAGATCGAATCCGATTCGAAAGAATGGGAGTTAAACCAAACATTTCTTGTTTCGCCACATTTGATGAACATCCCGTATGCTGGAAAGAAAAATGAGTAAAAAAACTGCCACAGTCTGGTCCTGATTTGTTATAACAAAATGCGCTCCCAGTAATGAGTAAAATCAAATAACCAAAACAATAAACAAAACAAAACAAAACAAAACAAAACAAAACAAATCAAACTTATTTCCAGTTGGTTAGTTTCTAGTTAAAGGTGATCTGATGCGAAAATTTTTATTGATGCAAATAAATAGCGCTGTTGAATGATAGAAAATACCGTTTAAGATTTGGTGATACCTTGTCTCATTTTCGAGTTATCCACTGTTTTGTACCATTGGCTGATGACGTCATTTTGTTTGCAAAAAGTAAAGAAAGTATACAAGGTTGACCATGTTTCCAAAGAGAAATCTAATCAAAATACTTCAAAAGACTTTGCACAATTAACATGCCTTTATAAACATCATATTAAGTCATGGGGCAATTTATATCAAATCCATCTAGCTCAGCTGAAATGTTTCCTACAACTGTAACCTTTCAAAGATTAGATACAGCTATATTTCCATATGCGATCCTAGTCATTTGCAAACAAAATGACGTCATCAGCTGAAACAAAAAATCAGTGGATAACTTGAAAACGAAATGAGATCTCAAAGAAATTTAAACAGGATTTCTTATCATTCGACAGTGCTATTCATTTGCAATAATAAAAATTTTTGCTTCAGGTCACACAACTAATTAATACCAACAATTTACAATACAAAATTTAATAAAACAAGATACAAAACCCAAAATTAAGTGCAAATGTAGCACGTGCAATTGTTGCCATCCCAGCAACGTATTCCTTTTTTGAATTTCGCTGGAGAAGTTGTCAATTTCAGGTCATCATTAATGGTATTCCACAGTAGACTCCCTCTAAAGGATAGGGAATTTATTCCGTAGCGCTGAGAACTCACTGAGGGGGAGTTCTCAACAAAGGTGATGATTCAGTTTGAAAATAGATCTTACCTGGATCGAAGAGTTTCTCGACGCCAAGCTGAAAAAATTCTTTCTGCAGTCCTCCCATATCCAAACCTTGCTCTCCACCGCCGATGTATTTGATTTTCAGTGGTTTTTTCAAATCACTCATCTGCGAATGTGATAAAAAAAGACGTTAAAATCATGAATTTAAAGTCATACCAAAGATTCAGTACATGTACTCGGTACTCCGGGAGCAGTCAAAAAATTCGAAAAACATGTAAGTCAAAATGCTGATTTATGATAAACGAGAAGTAAGAAAAGGCCCTGTCTATGGCGGCAATCTTTAAAAGAAAATGCAAGGATGCGTATCTATATATTGCAATCACAGCTTCGAAGTAGCTAACAAGATTGGTTTGTCGAGAAAGTCTTAACTCATAAAGACATAGTTCTTAGACCATTGCAAACGGCAATTGATGCTTCATTTTATCGCTAAAAAGAGGGTAACCCTGCAGTACAAGTGCTGGCTTTCAAGGAGCCCTCCTGTAAAAAAAATTGTATTTAAAGTATAGTCTTGAAAGAATATATAAGATCGTTAAACAAAGAATTGCCTCATTTGACGTAAATAGTAGCCATTTAAATATATTGTTTCCTTATCTTTAAAGCCCCTCCCTCGAGTTTAATCGGTCACAAAGGGAAACATTTCTCGTTCGCTACCCCACACATCAAAAGGATCCTGAAAATGAAAATAACCAAGCAAGAAAAAGTAAACATCAAACCTTCTCCCGTAGCTGTTCCAAAGCATCTTCAACCAAAAACTCTCTCCTAACTTCAAGCACCAAATAAGGACACATCTCAGACCAAACATTCGATTTATAGTACGTTGAATGCTCTGTTGAACCATACAATACACGTTCCACTGTTTGGACTTTTGCTTGGTGGACGATAGCTGTCTGATATTCTTGTCTCATTTCGTTAATGGCTTCGTAATGAATCAAGTGCACCTAGAAAAATGTGCAAACGTTTGATAAATCGTAGTACCTAGAGCATGGTAAATGTATGGTAAGAGCTACCTTTTATTTGCTCATGGAAATGTGAGAACAATAAAAAATACGTTAGTCTTTCTGCTATCAAGCAAAGCTCGATGATTCATTCCGATATAACTCTAGATACCGCAAGTTTCTAAACGCTTGAGCCAGCTTGAGCCAGAGGTGGAAAAAAAAGAAGCTTGTTTGTATGGAAGGAAGAAAAGGGGAGGAAAGGGAGAAAGCGGAATAGAAGGAAGGAAAAGAAAAAACGATGAAGGGAGGGAAGAAGAAATTAAAGGAAAAAAATTAAGAAAAAGGAGAGGAGAAAGAAAGAATGGAAAGAAGATCGGACGACAAAAAAACAAAGGTTGAAAATATGAAGAGAACAGGAAAGAATAAATGAAGGAAAGAATAAATGTATGGATATTTTCATTTACAGTTTTGTGATCCAAGGAAGCTTTTGAGAGTAATTCCAGTTCCTAGTGGCTGATCAACTACACGGTACACAGTATTACAACTCAACTCAACTCAAATCTGGGACTATAGAAAATTGATAAAACAATCATGGTAGGAAGAATTCTGGTTTGACTTTCCTTCGCAAGAAGGCAAATATTTTTTCCACCACTGGCTTGAGCTTTCTTTTGGTGTACCCAGTAGTACCCTAAAGTCTATCTCAAATTAAACGTCACACAAACATCCCTGCGAATAAAACCAATTGAGGAGTCTTGCATTGAGCGATTTTGCATTATCACAAATCTCATCTCATCTTGTTTCAATTTTTTAAACCGTGAACAAGTCATGCCTAAATCAAGAAAAAACATCTGCCAAAGTTCAGCAAAATTTTTAAAACAAAAATTCCAATTGTGTCACAGTCATTATTCACAGATGTCAATGAGACACAAATACAGTAAATTCCCGCATATAAGAACCTACCTTTTTGAGAGCCAAGCTGGAATAGGATCATATTTTGAAGGTACCAAGACCAATTTCAAGGAATCAAGGTTCTTTTGAGAAGAGTGCCTTGCGTAGGCTGTTCTAGAATCTTCACCAAAAATTCCCAGCCCTGTTATTTGTTTTGGTAAAGTAATTATGTACCCAATACCAAATCCTAAGTTTACAAACAGCAGGGGAGGAGATTCAAACTTTAACAGCCAACTGGAACAAAAATGAACTTTATAACGACAATGAAAAATAAACTTTGCTATGCCTGCAACAAGAACATATTTTTCATCAAACTGAAACAGGTTGGTTTAGGTTCTTATAAGTGGGGATTTACTGTACTCAGATTCAACTGTGCTAAAACATACAGTCGTTTTCTTGTTCTCTTTACTCTTAATTTCAAAACAACCCCTTCTTATTGGTTCCATCCACTTTGGAATGGTAGGAAAAAGATTGTGATGGAATTTCAAGCAAGATAATCGACATGATTAAAAGCTGGCCCAGGCTAAGTTAAAATAAGTCTATTGTATTTGGCAATGTTGACACATGCCATTTCATTATGTAGCTAAAGAAACAATGGGGGTCAGCCTTCTTTCTTCAGCCTGTTTATAGTGGCTTATCGATAAAGCTATGCTGATTCCCTTTAAACTCCTGGAATAGAAAGAAACAGATAACAGCTGAGATGGAATAGAACTGAGTGAATTGGATACCGACCTTCGTTTCTGGTCTAAGAAGGAATGGATATTGCAAGATTGATCCTGTAACTTCTAAATTTGACCAAGATGCTGAACGACTCAATCCTTGTCTGCAAAAAAGGACAAAAGGGCATACGGTTAAAGTCTTAAATGCTATGTAAAAAAGGAATTAGTACATCCTTGAAATACTATTCTACTGTACAAGTAGGGCTGAAACAATTGCCCTTCCTGGTGGCCAGCTAAGCACCTTTCGTCTTTCATTACTTACTGCCTTCTTCTTTCTCAATATACTGCCCAATTCTATCCCATTTCCTTCTTCCTTTCCCCTTCATTTCCTCCCCTTCATCCATTGCTTCCTCTCTTTTCCCTTTCCTTCCATTTCGTTTTCCTTTTTCCCTTAATTCTTCCTCGGAAATTTGAGTATTTCAGCTACCTTCCTGGTAGCGCCGCTACCAACTCGTTCGTTTTTTAGCCATGTGTACATGTGCTGTACAAGTGACATTCAAATCAACAGCTGTGGCCTTGTAATATGGATGTGCAAGAGTAGCTTATACAATGGTTTTCGGGGCATTCCCAGTTCTTTTAATCATACAGTATCTAACTGATATTTCAATGTGTTAATATTTTCAGGACATGTAGTAGATTGGTACCATAAAAATAAAAGTACCGGGTGACCCAGAAAAAAGTGATCCAACGCAATTTGTTATAGAAAAAAAGTAAGTGGCCAATTGAAATATTTCAAATGTTGTTCTGTCGCTAAAAGACTAGCCTACATTATGAGTATTTTTCGCAAATATTTTGGGCACGGTAAAGTTCCCGAATTAAGGATTTTGAGGAAAAGGACAGGCTTAAAATGCTCAAAAAGTCGTCAAAAACAGGGGATCGATTTAAAGCCACTTTAGATCTTCAAAACAACGAGAAGCGTGTTTCATTTTGCTTGAGAATATCTTTAAGTACCTAGGGACTATAAACTTGCTCTGAAGACTTTCAACAGAGTTGCCCACGCTCCTCATTGTTTTGAAGATTTGAAATGGCTGTAAATCGATCCCCTGTTTTTGACGACTTTTTGAGGATTTCAGGCATGCCCTTTTCCTCAAAATCCTTAATTTTGGAAATTTACCGTGTCGAAAAAAATTGCGAAAAATATTCATAGCATAGGCTAGTCTTTTAGCGACAGAACAACGTTTGAAACATTTCAATCGGCCACTTATGTAATTTTCTGTGACAGATTGCGTTGGGTCACTTTTTTCTGGGTCACGCGGTACAAAAATGGATTTATAGTCTTAATTACAGTAGGAATATCCAAGTTTACGTACCTTCTCTTAACAGGGTGGATGATATTTTGCCAATGCTCATACTCTTTCTTGACATCAAGTGACTTAGATAGATCATCATTATAAAATTCAGCATCTTCTACGATGTGTGGTGTCTTGTTAGGCCAACAATTTGCGTCATAAAGCAACCCAATAACATTGCAGAATGTCAAGATGTTTGGATCAGAAACAACTTTGTCACTAACCAGGGAACTCAGAAGTGACTGGAAGCCCTGAAAAAATGAATCTCGTATCAAACACTGTCATCTTTATTGTGTCAAAGAGCGCAATCAAACCTTGAAAAAATGGAATCTCAGTTAATAGATGCTGCATCTAACAGAATATATATAAAAAGTGAGTGAACAGAAGGGACTCGGTGGCAGCGCCAGCCTCAAAAACGTGGAGGGGACGAAGGACTTAGAGGGTTTGGTGGCGTAGCCCCTAGGAAAATTTTCATGACCATGCCCATTTTATACTCAGGAAACGCCCCTTTTACCCTCAGGAAACACCCCTCTTTGTCTATCAAACTTTAAAGATACCTAGCTAACCCCTCCTAAGACATTTTCTCAACGGATTTAGACGAATTGGAAGAGTGACCTCAGGCACAAAATTGCTAGAGGAACAACAAAATTACATATTACACAAACCTTCAAAATTCTCACAAAGCCACATCTATCATATTTGGAAAATTGCTTGATCAAGTTGATTCTCCCAGCCTTTGGCAGACCTTGCAAGATTTCAACCATGATGTAAGGCAGATTACTATCATAAAACATTGGCAGCTCAAAAATTATCACAAATTGATTAATAGATTCAATTGTCTGCCTATTTGCCAGCATTTCAGAGCATAATATCTTCAATGAATCCAAGATTGTTGACATAAATGCTCCATTGTCACAATTCTGTAATTTCTTGTATGCAATGCAAACATCGTCTTTATTAATTTCCCTTTCCCGGCTTTCAGTAGAATATGCAAAACCATTTTGAGTTAAAAAGCTAGAGTTGAGAGATTCCATGGATGAGAAGACAGTTCTCAATGTGTTCAGAATGAAAGAAGGGTCCCCACATTCATTGTAATCTTCTAAGATATGATCTAGCATTTCAAGTGTCAGATGAGTTAATGAAAATTCTTTGATTTTAGGACTATTTGGAGATCCTATCATTTCAGATGCGACAGACTGCTCAAAATCTCTCAAATCGCCCAAACTTCCCTCTATGTAAGTGTCATCCCCAAATATTCTTCCACTATCAGAAACTTTCCGCTTAAATATTTCTTTTCTGAAATTCCCATCCACAGCATCTTCATCTACTCTTGAAGATGTCTTATTTGAAGTCTTTGATGATGCCAACAGAGCAAATATACTTGATGAAACCTGGCCAGCAATGTTTGAAATGCTTGAATAAAATTTCCCAGCATCTGTTTTTGAATCAGGCAGGTCATCTGTTAAATTTCCTTGACTTGCAAATCTCCTGTGCTCATTTTCATCAGAAAATTCTGATGATACCAATGGGCAAGGCTTGTACAGGCTTCTAAATGGTGTCATAGTTGACAGCAAGCACAAAAATTGGACAGGTTTTCCTTTAGTGTGCTCCAAGAGATGTTGGGGGAATAGCTTTCCTCTGTTATTGCAGCCAACACAAAGATGCTTTCTTTTGCTTGTTGCAAGTTCCAGACTGAACATTACTGCAAAATTCTCATCGTTGTTGAGTTTTTTCAATATATTTGAGCTGCATGATTTGCAAAATTTGTTCTTGCACGTTTCTGCAGAACAGCCTTCAGTTAACTGATAAAAATACATTTGTGCAAAAGCTGTGTACTCTGTTTTCTGTTTTGCAGAGCTATTTGAGGGTGAATCATAGAATTTCTTAGGCTTTGCTTCTTGCAGAGACAAATTTGGATCTGACAATGCAAGAATATTGCTTGCACTCAAACTCTTTGTAGATAGTCTTGCTTCTCGCACATTGCTAAGTGAGGATAAACTTGTAGATCTTTCCAAAACTCCAGGGCCACTAAGCTCTTGCTTTGCATGCTCAATGTTGATGTTTGGAATGCTCAGGTTTCTTCTCAGACCTTGGACAGTTTTGCTTTCTCCAATGACTTTGGATTCATAATTGCTGCTTCCTTTTGCACTGCTCCTGTAAATGGGTGGCTTTGTAGCATTCATTCTGATAAAACTTGGTGTGTTTTTGTTAGTTTACGCTCAGCTTTTTTGCACAGCCTTCTATTTCAATCTTTATGTAAATGCCATAAGCTAGCCAGACTCAAAAACGTTATATTAATGATGACAAAATCTTTCAATTTGTGAGCTGCTGTTTCTATAGATGAACTTCATAGCATTTTCACAGCAGAATATCAATAAATAACATCTTTTTACTGCTGACCAACTTTCTTCTCCTAAATCAATATCATAACTGTAAAGAGGATGCTCTAAATTCCATCCTGGCTCCCCGCCAGTTGTCTCTACGTCAAAGTTTAAAGGGGGCCTAAATTTTCCCCACCAATTCTTACGACTTCTGTTCCTTTAATAGACCATCAACCTTGAATTCAATTCACCAGTTTCAATGCTACATCACTTCCTTCTCTTCTGTTTAATCTCTATTCGCATCAGCGGCGCTTCTTTTCGTCAAAAACGCTTCGAATCATGCAGCAACACTACCAAACAAAACTTTTAAATGTAAGCAGCCATCTTAGAATGCGCGGAATGACAGGAGACTGGTAACCAGCTGGTAACACTCATCTTCATTCAAAAGAGAAACCGCGACGCCAAATCCCGTGACTTGGAAACGGCAAAGACAATGCGAATCTACATCAAACCTCAGTCAGTCCCATTGTAACCCCTTACGAAGGGGCGTATCACTCTCTAAACTCGTACACCTTTGGTAAAAATCCTTTGTTTTCAAGTAAAATCCGTAAAAAATCCCTGAAAATCCTATTGTTTAAAAAAATGTCGCACGCTTTCTCGGAAGAGTGATGCACATGCACCCCTCGCCCACACGTTTTTTCTCTCATTTATAAGATGAGTTCTTCGTTTCCCTTGCGTTCTGTGGATGCTACACGTAATTCTTATTGTTTTAAGAAACATCTCATAAACATCATTGGCTCAATTTTTCGAAAGTTAAGAAACAACCCTACCTGAATTTAAAGGAGCTAAGAAATTTTAGTAATTTGTAGTTTCAATGTTCCCATCGCACTCAAAAATGTTTTGACACTGTACAGTTATAGCAGCTGCTTGGACATTGAATTATTATATTATTCACTTGCTTTGAGATCCTACAAAGTACTTTGGGAGCCCTTCTCGTAAAACTAAATGCAGTCTACACTTTCCGGTCAGTGGCGGACTGGCTCTGATTTTTGCACCGGCCATGAACGAGTTAAGGGGGCCCTAAGTTGGGTGTGGTCTCAATGATGAGTGTGTGGTCAGGGGAAAAATTCGTTGCAATTCCTTACCAATAGCCAAGCTAAACTCACTTTCTTTGAAAATGAGGCATATATCTCACGATATGATGGCATGATTAAAATCTTTACATTGTCTCTATTTTATAATAGTAATTTTGCCTTTTTCTGTATTGTGGGCCAGGCGATCTATAATGTTTTCGTTTCTCAAACTGTTGAGGAATCCTTTCCTGACCCCCCCCCCCCAGCAGTGTGGTCAGGGCAAATTAACTGATGGAGTATTAAAATGAGGGGTCTGGGTGCAAAGTGCCCAGGAAAAGTTCTGAGGACACGCCCTCTACTTTGGCTTTGGCTTAGACCGCTTCTCCCAATCCCAGGTTTGCCGATGTTAAAATTGAATTTTTGATCATTTGTAACAGTAGTTTTATGAATAAGCATCCACAGGGAAATTTTTTGAGTAAATATCTGTTCTTTGGCTTAGAATGCCTATAGCCATCCCATCTTAACAGAGCAGAATTGGAAACTTTGAAATTCTCAAAATAATTTTTGCAGTTTTCTATCAAAGAACACTCTCATGAAAATTATCGGGCAAAAGCTTTCAGTTTTTCACAATCCAATTTTTGCGTGCCCCCAAAGTGGAGCAATTGACAAAGTGCGTCCCGGAAATTTTTTGAAACTTGCAGCATTTACTTTGGCTTAAAAAAAAAAAAAAAAAAAAAAAAAAAAATTGAATTTTTGATCATTTGTAACAGTAGTTTTATGAATAAGCATCCACAGGGAAATTTTTTGAGTAAATATCTGTTCTTTGGCTTAGAATGCCTATAGCCATCCCATCTTAACAGAGCAGAATTGGAAACTTTGAAATTCTCAAAATAATTTTTGCAGTTTTCTATCAAAGAACACTCTCATGAAAATTATCGGGCAAAAGCTTTCAGTTTTTCACAATCCAATTTTTGCGTGCCCCCAAAGTGGAGCAATTGACAAAGTGCGTCCCGGAAATTTTTTGAAACTTGCAGCATTTACTTTGGCTTAGAGTGACTCTCCCAGTCATTTCTTTACCCAACACTACCTATAACAACTATTTTCTGTGAAGGAATCTCGAGAACCATCTTTTGGCTGAAGTGGAGGGGGCCTTTACTTTTTCTGCAACGGTGCTCCCTTCTTGACTTCTTCGCCATCCGTATCTTCGCTCTCGACCGACTGTATTTATTTCTTTGAGCAAGTTCAATAACACTGAAGGATTCAAATGTGAAGTGAGATGTCCATTATTCAAACACTCAACTGTACCAAAAATTTCCTCAATTTTGCAAAAGGGGCCCTTTCCCAGGAAAAAGGGGTCCTTTTTGCAAGATTTTGAGGGGGCCTACCGGCCACGGGCCGGTGGGCCAGTCCGCCACTGTTTCCGGTATTAAGAACATCAGAAACATGCAAGAAACGTTTGGTAGCAAAAGCCCAAAAATTTAAGAAACTGCCTAGCAGCCCATCTTAGTTTCTTATGAAAAAATACGTAAAAATACTTTGGTCAACCATTGATATGGGTCAACAAACGTTAAAGTTTGTATTTCCCAGGCAAATTAGGGTAGATATGGCATATAACATAAGAAACTTGGATCAGCCGTCTTCGGGTGCATGAATTATGACGTAGTTCGTACACCTGTTCTTGTTTCTTTACACACATTACAAAGGGTAGGCTTAAAACATAAAATCGTTCAAAAATCATACTGCATACTACTCAAGCATAGAAGTTCAACGATGCTCTTGCCAATTTATCTTTCAAAAGTTCATTAGCGCTTCTCAAACATAGCGCTAGAGTTTCTTAAACTTTTGACCAATCATCCTAGCCTACTATGCTCTTTCTTTATAAGAACAATGTTTATAAGAATATTCAGGCTCAGAATCATCCAATTTTTAAGAATATTATAAGAATATATCAGCCTCAGCTCGCATATCTGTGTCTCATTTTTCAGCAGTTGCCTGTTCTGCGATGTTCACAACAGAGAATCATAACGGATTTGATAAAAAAAATAAGGATGCTTTATAGGACAAAATTTATAGTATTCTTATAGAAAAAGAGTGTAGTAGTTTCTTGTGGACCAGTTTCGTACAGTATATAAAAAGTACGTAGTCGATCGTACTGTGGTTCTTAGATACAACGTTGCAAATTTTTCATGTTAAGTCTTCTCACCTCCGAAGTTAATCACAAAGAATTTTGCAGAAAATACAAACATCATTCATAACAGCAAGCTTTTTCAAAGATATACATAAATAAACTCCAACTTTTAACATATATACAAACAAAATCACATTGTCGACCTGCTACAACAAGTTATATCTACAGAACAACCTTAAAAGGCATCACAGCTAGAAATATATTTGATCTCAAGCTCAAGCTGAAGACCCAACAAAAGATCTTTACAATGAATACATTTGGTTGTACAAAGAGTTCTACAGGAAATGTTAGTTACAGAAACAGAAAAGCTACAAAATAAACTTACGGCTGAGTTATTTACACGTTCCCCTTAGTTTCAGAGCCAATAACAAAAACAGATTGAAAAAAAAAAAGAGATGCTGGCCAAGCGGCTCTGGAACACATGTCTGTAAAGTGTGCACATTTTGACTGGTAGGACGCTAGAAAATTTCTAAGGTCTTCATTTTTCAACAGTTCTAAGTCGTTTCATTAATGATATGAAACGACTTAAAACTGTAATCATATCACTAAAGCTTACTCTAAGAACAATCAGTAAATGTTAGATTTGATGCAAGCATATGCAAATGAACACGGGAGAAGCGTGGCGTGGCTACTGTAAATGGGCAACAATGGCATCAACACAGTATATGTCTTATTGATGAATAGGAACGTTGGTTTGGAGAGATATAGGAACCGGGGGGGGGGGGCACGAAAGAGGGGTGCTAAGCTGGGCCGAAGCCAGTGGGAGGCCGGAGGTGGAGCGCCCCCCAGAAGGTCATTTGTCGGAAATTTGACTTTATCTGTAGGATTTTTTGGAGGTTACAGGCCCACATTTAGAAGATTTTATTGGGAAAATGGTGCATGAATTTATTGACTTTCGAGGATACATTCTAACATGAATTTTGAATCTACAGCATATTTTTGCTTCATATTCACTAGTTTTAGAGGCTCTAACGTTGAAACTGCAAAATAATTCCAAATCTAGTCATTAAAGAAGCACATCAGTCTTTTCTGCATGATTGTAACGTATGTTTAGACTGATGATATGGTCGTAGTTATCGCTATCGAAATACTGCCGGACGCTCCTAACTACTAGTGAAAAAAGTCAGTCCAAAAATATTGCCGTAATAATATGAGTCCCAGTATGAGCGGTCTCGGTCTGGTGTAATAGTCTCGTTTTGAATAGCGATTACTTGGACTCATCGTAATCAGTCTAACGTATGTTCCTAAAACTGGGGTTATTGCTGTTGTTGCTGTTGTTGTTGATTTTGGCGTCAAAAAAACTTTGGTTCTTTGCCCCCCCCCCCCNAATAATATGAGTCCCAGTATGAGCGGTCTCGGTCTGGTGTAATAGTCTCGTTTTGAATAGCGATTACTTGGACTCATCGTAATCAGTCTAACGTATGTTCCTAAAACTGGGGTTATTGCTGTTGTTGCTGTTGTTGTTGATTTTGGCGTCAAAAAAACTTTGGTTCTTTGCCCCCCCCCCCCTGAGAATTCAAGGCTTGTATCGAGCCTGGTGCTAAGTGGTTGATCGTGGACACTGAACTGTTCCTTTTTAGATTTCAAGATTTGGGATCTTGTCCTAGCAATTTAATAAAATTCAGGATTTCTAGAAAGCATGCTTGGACCATACTCAATCTTTATATCAAAATGCAGATCCCATGTTTTATATCTTCTTTATGTTCTTTATATCAACATGCAGAATTTTGTCATTTTCCTAACGGCAGTCCAGGATGCCCAGGAGAGAGACCTAAAAATCGTACTTCTCCCATAACTAGAAATCTGCATCATTAAACTGTTACCAGATTTTCCGAATTCTCTTCACTAAGCAGTCGAAGCTTATACAAAAATTGATTGCATTTGATAAGTTCCAGCCAAGAAACAATGTTCTTCGTGCTTAACCCAAGCCTCAATCGAACGAGGCTTTCCAACACATACAAATGTTCATCTTTTTCGCAAGGAACCTCTTCTCGCATGAAATCGGCCAGCCTAAATAGGTACTCAATGTTTGATCCACATACACCCGAGGAGAGGAATATCTCTGATGAAATCTCTACGTCACTAGCGTAACCACGGTAACAGTCATTTTGTGGACTTGCATAGTAAACCAAGACAGAAATTTTGTTGCTGCTACTGCTGTTGTTGTTGTTGTGATGTTGGTTTGTTGAATGAAATGTTAGCATCTGAGTGCCATAACATCCAAGAGATTGCTCACGGGTTGTCAAATGTCCCAGAGCTTTTCTGATATTTTCTTTCCCTTGTATTCTATAGGCTACTCCCCAGACCCGACTCTGTAATGAGAAAATGTAAACATCTCGTCAAAAATAGAATTTGAAGATTTTTTTTATTTTGTGTTGTGACTACATGCTACGATGGGAGGCCTCAATTAATAGGATGAGTTTTTCGTTTCCCTGCATTCTGTGGATGGTATATCACTTCGGTTAACAAAGCGAAGTTTACCGCAGCGATACAAGGAACTCGTGTAACCAGTCTACTGGCTATCGAAGCTTTAGTTGTATGTCTTTTTGAGCAAAATGCTTTGAGCACTGTTCAGGCGTTAAAGTTGTATTTCCCAGGCAAATTGGACATATCAGCAAGATAAAGTAAGATATCAGGTAACCAAAAAAGAATCCATAAGCCCAATTTGCTCCTAAAACCTGGAGGTTGATAACCCAAAAGTTGCCATTGGCTAGACTTTTGGTAACCTTCTTTATTCTGTCAGCCGCAAGGGGTCTGGACCCAGGTAGCCTGTGTTCCAGGCTAGACCCAGGCTATTTCCCGCCAACTTCTAATTTAAAAATGCTGTTCATAAACCACTTTATCATATTTGAAACAGATCATCATATCAAAATTAAAGGCAGTCTGTCACGTATCTGATTGGCTGCAATAAAGTCAAAGCTCAACACAATGGGTCCCTTTGTGAATCTGTGTATTTAAATTAAAGGAGAGCTGATCGTCATCTCTTTCTACGGTCGTAGAAAGTCAGTAGGGTCTGCAGCCATTCTATTTTGCTATGCTTTGTATTGCCATTATCACCCAATCAGATGCGTGACAGACTGCCTTTAAATTATTAGAACTACAGTATTAAATTAGAAGTCAAAATAGATCATTTACAGCTAATTAAGGCCCAATCAGACATCAGACGAGCACAACCAGGGAGCGCCGCACAACAGAGCAGCTGCGATATCTCAAAATCAAAACAAAGGAAAGATTAACAGAAGAGTGCAGAAACTTACATTTGACTTCTCAACCAAGGTGACAACTCTCCCAGGCTGCAAAAGAAATAAGAAGACAATTAACAACAACATTGACTGTGAGTTGTACAGTGCTGGTGTGCTACACTGCTGGTGTGCTTCTATGGAGGAGTGCTGCAATTAATATCTGAGGAGAAATAATAAGTTCTGCGGAGGAGATAACGAAGGACCAAAAAAAGAAAGAAATTGTTTCTTTCTCTTATCTATTTCTCTCAATCTCTTACGCTCACTCCTCTGTAGTAGTAAATGATGTTTTTCCCGCAAATGAACAAAGCTGTGGGAATCAAAATTTTTGTTCATGTTTCTGCAAATGGCGTCATAGCCATCGTTCTGAGACGCATGTGCATAATTCCCAGAATGAAATCTTCCCATTGCCACCAAAGGGATCCTACGGGGAATCATTATGACACCTCCCAACCTAGTTTATGTCAGTTTTGTTGAAAGGACGTTTGTGACTTTCATTATAGTCTGTGAAGTACACGTTGTGGTTATTGTTAATCCCTTTAGCCTTGGGATCATGTGGTATGTTGCTGTGCATAATTTGTAAAGTTTTGTATTGAACCGTATTGTTGCATGTCACATGTGTTACGTACTTGAAACCACAGCCAGTCCTCATGCTGATTCATTCATACTTCATATTTTACACCTAACAATTTTTTAATTTGAAATAATGTCTAAATTCAAAAGAAAAAATGTCAATCCTAAAATTAACGTTGAAGTAGGAACACAGTACAATGAGAACAACACTGTATGTACTGTATTTGAT
>REGL01000257.1:79681-97351 GCA_004194395.1 Aurelia aurita complex sp. Pacific
CTTATCAACGTCATTTCAATGAGAAAAATGATGCAGTGAGGGAGTTGCCTCCTTTGATCAACTATGGATTAACTTACTTCAGATGCAAATATAATATGAATAATTATGTTTTATGCTACAATTGGACTTGCCCAAAACTCTTCGAGGAGTAGACAGGGGCCTGAATGGAGCTACAGCCCAAGGAGATATCTCAAGAATCTGTTCCAATACAGGCAGCGCTAGAAATCAGCCAATGGCCAGTTCTTCTAAACCTTTCTTAGATTTATTCTTGTATGACTTCAGAATAACGTTGACTGGACCATGCTCTAAATATTTCGTATTGTCGTAGGTTTGTTGATAATAGTCCGTGAATCATCTAAGGGTCTTTTGATTACAAATTGAAATGTTAACGAAATCGAGGCGATATCAATATGGCGTGGTGATTTGGAAAGGAGGCTAAGCAGGAGCGAATGGATGGAGTTGCAAAGTTGCAAAAGTTGTTTAAATTTAGAGGTTGTGCACTTGTTTTGCGATGGATAATTCCATGAAAATGCAGAAAGACGAAAGCTACACTGATGAGAATGACATATCTGATGAACAGTCAAAGAATCATGTGCAACACAGCGAGAAAGGTAATGTGCAATCTGATGGGATGAATGAGAACGGTGGAAAAGTCGATGACCAAAAACTGAGACAAAAAATAGGCCGAGTAGGCCCAGAAGAAGATGAGACAAACAAGGATGTATTTGTCAAACCAAAGACTGAATTTGTTTCACCAACATTTGCAGCACCAAAAAGAACGTTCAATAAACAAAAGAAAGTTTTAGTGAAGGAAGAGAAAGTGGAAACTATGACTGCAGAAGTGAAAGAAGATGCGTTGTCAACAACATCAACAGAGAAGCAAGTTCCTCAACCAAACACTACTATTGAACAGCCTCCATCAAACAGTACTAGGCCTATTGAAAGTAAACAAAAGCAACAAGCCACAACAAAGCAAAGTACTCAAGTGCCATACACTACTCCTAGTTGGTGCTCAAAATGTGCAGAAAATTACTTCTTTGAAATTTTGAAAAATGGTGTCATAAAAGGTACAATAGACTTGACTGAAAAACCTAGCTTTTTGTTTGGACGATTAGAAGGATGTGATGTCATTTTGGAACATCCATCAATTTCAAGGTATCATGCAGTTGTAGTGTACAGAGGAAGATGTGAAGGCGAAGAGCAACAGTCAAATGTTAAAGAAGGATTTTACATCATGGACCTTGGAAGCACCCATGGGACCACTGTTAATAAAAGCACTCTCAAACCTAATGTATATCATAGACTGAGAGTTGGTTATTGTGTCAAGTTTGGAGGGAGCACTCGGTTACACATTCTTCAGGTTTATTTTGTTTTGCTTTGATAGTGGACAAAAAATTATCCAGCAACTATGCATGGCCGTGATTGGCTCCCAATATTGAATAAGGGATTAATAAAAAAAAAATTCAGACTGCTCAAAATAACGGTATCAGGCTCTGCTTGCATCTGAACTAACGGAGCACATATAGGAGTCAAAGAATTTAAAACTATAAATTGACTCCCCACTAAAGAGAGGTTTGAGCAATGGACTACTGCAAATTCTTTCAAATTCTTTGATAATATTGCCCCATCCTATATTTCAGAGATCCTCTTACCGGTTTGCCAGAGCTGAGTAACCTGAAGATCTAAAAACAAATTGATTCAACCTTTTTGAAAAAGCAACACTGGACAGAATGGTCTATCATATCTAAGACCTAAAATATGGAACAGTCTACCCTAAAATCTTCAAGGAACATCAACAGTTTTGAACATAAGATCAAAGATAAATTCTTTAAAGATCTCCAAAGTCTTTATGATAGCCCTACATATATTATTAGAAACCTAAAGACAGCCAACAAACATGGTTAAAAATGATTTTCTTACCAGTTCAGATATGTGCAGAATCTTGTTTTTCATGGAAAAATGTTCTCTCTGATAACACAAGGTTGCATTGACCTTCTTGATTGGTAGGATGTAACTTTGATTGCAAATTTTTATCTGAATAAAAAATGAAATGAAATTTTCCATTTATTTCCAAGGGTCCAAATGAAGATCAGGATCAAGAAATAGATATGGAAGAAGTTCAGCAAATGAAACGAGAAAGAGAGGAGAGGAAATTTCAAATTGCAGAGGAGGATGTTGCAAATGAAGATGATGATGAAGAAGAGGGGATATCTTGGGGCATGGGTATCTACTTTTTGTTACTTGATTCATTTTGTAATAATTTGTTCATTCATGCTTTAAATCTATCGCAGTAGGCGAATTTCAGAAAGATTCTGTCCATGGATAACCAAAGAGTTCAAACTTTTATGTGCATCAAGGGACAAACTGAGAAAGCAAGCTATTAAATCTAAGTCTGAAGTTTTATTTGATGCGTATAAACAAATGAGAAATAAAGTAAATAAGGTCAATATTGATCTGAAGCGCGATTATTTCTCGAACAAAATTGCTTCTAACGAAGGTGTCATTAAAAGTACGTGGAAAACTATCAATTTGGTATTAAACAAAAAGTCAAAGACCACGCAGATTACAACTCTAGATGTTGATGGCGAAAAAATTTTCAATCATGAAGCTATCGCAGAACACATGAACACCTACTTTTGTAACGTCGGTGAAGACCTTAGTAAGGAAATTCCTGCCACGCAAAACCCTCTTTTTTGAGGGTAAATATTCCGTAAATCCAGAAGGAACACGGTTTCACTTTCAACCTGTAAATTCACACCAGGTCGCAAGTGTCTTGGGGAAATTCAAAACATCTATGGGTTTTGGCACTGACTGCATAGCAAATCATTTTTTGAAGATCGGTCTCCCAGTTATTTCAGACTCCCTCTGTGATATATTTAATCTGTCTATTGCCACAGGAGTTTTTCCAGATTCTTGGAAAATTGCTAGGGTTGCTCCTATTTTCAAAAGTGGTCAAACTGATGATCGTTCTAATTACAGACCTATATCTGTTCTCCCTGTTCTTTCGAGAATTTTTGAAAAAATGATCTTCAACCAACTCTATAAGTACTTGGATACAAACAAACACTTGTTTTCTAAACAATCCGGTTTTAGACGCCTGTACTCTGTTGTAACAAGTCTCCTGTCCTGCACTAACGATTGGTATAAGAACATGGATACTGGGAAATACACTGCATTGGTGTTCATAGACCTAAAGAAAGCGTTTGATACTGTAGATCATGATATCCTGCTAAAAAAGATGCAGGAATATGGGATTTCTGGTATCGAGCATGCATGGTTTACATCATATCTCCAAGACAGACGGCAGTTATGCAAGGTCAATGGTGTTTCGTCACGAATAGAAGAAATACACTGTGGTGTTCCACAAGGATCTTGCCTTGGGCCTCTTCTTTTTATACTTTATATCAATGACCTTCCGTTTTGTCTGGACAACTGCCAGGTGACTATGTATGCTGATGATACCAGTATCTCCTTTTCTGCAAGGAACGTCAGCGATCTGAACGTGACGCTTAACAAAGAACTTGATTCTTTAAGGGAATGGCTCCAAGGCAATAAGTTATCATTGAATGTCCTGAAGACACAGGCGATGGTCATAGGATCTCGGCCTAACCTTAAGAAGATTTCGACAAAATCAGTGGAACCACCATTATTTTCTATTGGTGGCTCTGAAGTTGAAATGGTTGATAAGGTCAAGTATTTAGGGATGCAAATTGATAAACATTTAGCTTGGGATGAACATATCCATTTTGTACGATCTAAGGTTTCTCGTGCTATTGGATTTCTTAAATATGCCAAGAAGTTACTTCCAAAAGACACTCTCTCTAAAATGTATCGTGGTATCGTTGAACCGCATCTCCGCTACTGCTGTTCAGTCTGGGGGGCATGTGGGGGGACAGGGTTGCAGGTGCTGCAAAAACTTCAAAACCGCGCAGCTAGAATTGTGACCAACAGCAGTTATGATTCTTCTGCTAGTGCTTTGATTAAAAGTTTGAATTGGCCTACTGTAGCAGATATGATAAAAACCGAGACAGCTTGCATGGTTTACAAATCGATAAATGACCTTGCTCCTGATTACCTGTCAGAAATGTTCATTAGAAATTCGACATGCAGTAGGAAAAATTTGAGAAACACCGCAACTGATCTTCAAGTCCCACTAATGAGAACGAGTAATGGTCAGCGAGCTTTCTCATATCGCGGTGCTGGAGTTTGGAACCTCTTGGGTTGTGAAGTCAAGCAGGCATCCTCATTGAAAGCATTTAAAGAAGCTTTAAAAAAATAGTTTATTTATTTATTCATTTGTTCATTATTGTAATTAACTTAGGGTTTTACTTTGTATTTATTTTTAACTTAATTTGTAAAAACGTTTTATGCACGGCCCCCTGAAAAGCAATCTATCGATTGAGGGGGTTAAAGAAATAAAAATCAATGAAATGAATGAATGAAATCGCAAATGTTTATTCAATATGAGAAAGAGCAATATCTCTTTTGTTAATATTAAAAAACATGTTTTATCTTGGAGGGCCTAATTTGCAAAAAATTGTTGTTCTTGTTTTTCTAGATATTCTTACCAACAGATCAGAAATTGTATGTGGATGTACAAAAAGTTGCAACTTTGAGGCCCATCCCCTTAGCTCCCTGCAACGGATCCCAAAATAAGACAACATTCTTTTCAATGATTGATTGATCTTGTAAAAGGCTGATGTGTTCAAGCACTTCCTTAACGGGAATCTAAGCATGTATAAGCCCTTCATAAAAATAGCTACACGAAGACAATAGGCTATCACACATGCTGCACCATATTTGGATAACTGATCTAGTACTTCAACCAGAAATACTGATATCTGATAGGCTAGAATTTGATCGCAAGTGGCTTGAACCATTTTTATATGCTTACATTCTCTTGAAGTTGGAATGCATGATGATGTGTTTTTAGGCAATTTCTGCTCTATCAATCTCACCAACATTTTCACATGGTTTTTTCTTATTACACAGTCTATAAAAAACTTTTCTTTATTCATGTCATCATTTTCATACAGTAGCTGTTTTACAGTATATGACATTTGCTTTGTGTGAATTTGTTAGATAAAGAATTCTTTGCTTTGCTACTAAATTCTCAGATTGTCTCTATTTTTCTTTATCCAGGAGAGGATGCAGTTGAAGAAGAAATGGACTTAGAGAAACTCTTAGCAAGCAGAACACCATTGGAACTTAAAGATCCTAAAAAGACACTCAGAGGATTCTTTGAGAGAGAAGGTATGAAAATTTCTCATTTCTAGAATGCCTAAAACGCATATGATAAAAGTAAAAAAGGCAGAGTGTCGCTTGTGATTTATCAGTTTATTAGTTATGCCAATTTTTCAAAGGATTTCACATGGATTTCAAAAGATTTAAAGGCAATCTATCCCCTTGATGAATGAAAGAAATCGATAAAGATCTCTATTGAATATTCCACAAATTTACGCTAATTTCCTTTATTCAATGAAGGCAGGATCATTCTTGCGTAATTTCCATGGCCATGAAAATTATGCATGAATGACTTTGCTTTCTTTGGATGAAGCAAATTATCGAGGGGACAGTGTGCCTTTAATCAATTAATGCATTTTAGGCCATTTTCTGGCTGTTTTTCAAAGCTGATTTTGAATTTTCAAATTTGCAAAGAGGCTAATACTTTGAAAATTACCAAAAATATAGAAGCTACTTCGATACTTCAGCTATCAGCAAAATCAATCTCTCTGATTATACAGTAGCACAAGTACATTTTCTGCAATGATTGTTATTCCAGGGGAAATTTTTTTCGAGTCACCCGATATTGAAATTTCTTGTTGGTTGTTGCTGTTTCATAAGCATCTTATTTTAGGTATTGACCTGGAATATGAAGCTGATGAAAGAGGTACTGGAAACAGCAAAGTCTATGTAATTAGAGTCAGGTTTGTAAATCTTTGTTGCTCAACTATATTGTAGTTTATACCAACAGAGCAAGGATAATATTTTATATGTCTGGAGACAGAGCAGAAACTGCATAAAATGATGTTATCAAGCAATCTGATATAAGGAAGTGTTTATATTATTAAGCTTTAGGTTTTTCATTTATGCTAAATCAATAGTTTACGGTCCAAGAAAGAAAATATCAAGTATGGCGTTATTTCGAGATCTGTATTGTGGGGAGCCAGAGGGGCTTAAAGCTACAAATTTTTGCCCATGTACGCACAGTTTCTTCTCTCTCATATCTGGGTCATTTAAATCCTAATGAATAATTACTTCATTTGAAATTATTTGAAAGTGGTATGTTGACAGGCTTGATTTTTATTGATCTAAAAACCCATTTGAGAGAATTGACCACAACATTTTCCTGGATTAAATGGCATGTCTCAGCTTTAGTGACTTTACAGATTTTTTGGTTTAAATCTGGCCTAGTGATTTGGGAAAAGGATATTCAAACCTAGTGATTTATCATGTGGGGTTCCCCAGGAGTCAATTCTTGGTCTGCTGATATCCCTCCTGTATGTAAGTGACGTGGCATTAACTATCATATCCTTCTTTAATAGGTTACCAATAGAGGATGCGTCTGGTGATGATCTTGTAGCAGAGGGAACATCAACAAAGAAAAAGGATGCAGTTGTAGCATGCGCATATGAAGCATGTCGAATAATTGATGCACATGGAATGTTAAGGAATGCAAATCATGGTAGCTTTTTCATAATTCATTTTCCAACGCACAAATTCAGCTAGAGTCGCTCTCACCCACTTCAGATCATGTGATTGCCCGCTCAAGGAAACTTTGTCATACATGTTAAGGACTTCGTACCATCAAAGGGGTGATGCGGGTAAAGGTTTCAATAGATGAAGATAAAGAGATCATGTAAATAAAGTACCTTTATATTGTATGTATAGTATTTTTTGTTTATGTATCGTCTTTTAAGTAGTGTAATCGTATCATTTGTTGTAAAATAATGGTTAATTTGATCGGTTGAGTTTTGGAGGCGACTTGATAACATTATGTTCTTTGCCTCCATCTCAACAGTAGATAAAATTTGAGTTGTTTCGTTGTTTGTATTTTAACTTTTATTTATTATAGAAAAAATATTTTTTCCCAAGCATGTGGTCACTTGACCTGAAGTGGGCATAAACAACATGAATTTGTCTATTACATCTGAAATTTAATAATCTTGGCTAAAATTTGTCAGCAGAAATGAACACAGATGGCCGTGAGACCGACATATTGCTACTCTAAAAAACTTTCGTTTTGGTGAAGATAATCTGTAACCCTTTGCTGAACATGATATTTGGCAATGACCCCCCCCCCCACAATATACAAAACGAAACCATAGGAAGCAAACGCAATCATTGCAGTCCTGTAGAATATTAAGATGCAGTATAGATTTAGATCCTCGTCGAATCTTGTTTTTACTGTTCGGATTTACGAAAATATCAAACGATTTAACTTCAGTCCATGTATTAAAGATATCCTTAAAGACGAGAAATACGATTCTTGGCAATTTGTATTGCTTCTTGTTCTGTTTTGTCCCTGTTTTGCATCTTATGACACAACTCTTTATTGATACATTCTGTTTTAGAAAGTGAAAGATCAAAAAGGGCAAAAAGATTGGCAGAGAATGATTACTATGATAGTGACGAAGACTCTTTTCTAGACAGAACTGGCACAGGTACAAAATCAGTTTCATCAACAGTCAAATTTTACTGCACGTTAATTTGAGTCTCATTGATCAGCTGACTATTTTGCTTAAAGGAATTGAGTCCATATAGATAACTGAGCGTTAACGCTGTCCTGAATTTTTGCTGACAAACCGCAACCGCTGACGGCCGTGTGTAATCGCACAATAGTGCTGAAGTCTTTAGTAGTGGAGACTATTGGCTTCTTAATCCTTGCATTATCCTCAGGAATTTCTTTGGTTTATTTTCCATAGTGATTAAATCACAACTTTTGTTTTATGATTGAAAAGAAGTTGATATTGGTTATGAGCGCGCTATTTATGTGGACTCAATGCCTTTAAAGGCAATGTGTCCATGTAAGTACAGCCGCATATACATTCTGTTGAAATATACTGACACGATGCTGATGAAGAGCCTCATAGAGCGCGCTGTGATTGGCTGAATTTAACTGATCACATGCAAACTAAAATTTCTGCTTCAAAAGTGCAACAGCAAGTAAGTCATTTG
The DNA here is from genome assembly GCA_004194395.1 of Aurelia aurita complex sp. Pacific. Taxonomy (NCBI): domain Eukaryota; kingdom Metazoa; phylum Cnidaria; class Scyphozoa; order Semaeostomeae; family Ulmaridae; genus Aurelia; species Aurelia aurita complex sp. Pacific. The sequence goes on from REGL01000257.1 coordinate 87,860, forward strand.
TTTGCCGAGATTAGTCCTTGTCACCGGGTGAGCTCTTTTCTCAAAGTGATCACATGAAATATCACGTGAAGTTGGCATGCCCCCTGCAACTTTTATGGACATATAACCTTCAATGAGAACTTCGTCAATGCGTAGCACTCTTGCAGGAATATTCGTTTCTCGTTAGCTATTGCAAAGTAATTTTGTTTGCTCTTTCTAAATGTTGCTTTTCCGTCACTGTCATTCATCGCAATTTCTTTATCACTCACACAATCAAAACGAAAGGTTTGTGCAATGCATTCATGCAAGTTTAAGTTCAAGTTTCATTCTTAAAATTCCAAGCAGCATACAAATATTCCATCTAACAACAACAACAAAATAATATAATAGTATACAAGGAGAATTTGAAACTAATTTGAAGGGAAATTGTAAGTCAGGAATATTTTGAGGAGCTGTTCTCTCAATAGATTAAATAATCGAGGATAGAGCACCCCCTTTATCTTATACTACAGTTGTAGCATCTTTATTTCATTTGAACAATTTTAGAAAAGTTCAGAAACGTCTAAACTTGGTATTTTGTAGAGAATATATGAGATTTGAGTTCACGACAAAAACTGAAAACTGAAGGAGATTGTTCGATGCCATCCGTAATGCTGTTCCAGGATTTGGCACCTGCATTCTAACAGATCTTAAACGATATTGCAATGTATTTTTACGAGTCATAAAGATATCACCTTTAGAAGCCTGCCTTGTATCATATTGATGAGCAGATTTCAAGGTATCAAAAAATTTTGAATAAAGAATCCACTTTGAACAGTTTTAATCTGCAGACGGTTCTTTCAAAATTTTACTTTCTTCGAAATGTTGTACTGGTGTGTTTTTCCTACACAAGAATTTCATCTCATTTTCAATTTGATTGTAGTTGAATCAAAGCGAAAGAAAAGATTAAAGAAAGCTAAGAAAGAAGCAGAGGAAACAGTTCACACTTATGACAGCTTGGTGAGTACAATATATCGTAATTTCATACCGGGTGAGTTAATAAAAAGAATCCCGGTTGGAATGGTCACGGCTCCGTGTGGATATCAAGGCGATGATATCGCAAAATATACAATTTAATCGTCTACATTTTCAAATTCATTTTGAAATTTACCTGACTAAAATCGACCAATCCGTTTTGAAATTATCAGGGATTTTCTCGAAAAAGCCTCTTTAAGAAATCTTCAAAACGTGCCCACAATCATAAACAGATTTCCCTACCATTTCTGCCTTACACGGGCCTTACAGCAATGACTTCTGCACGCTTTATCACGTGCTATTCTCTTGAGAGGATGAATAAGTCTTCCCCCTTGTATAACTAACCTATTCAGGGGGATTCCATTTTCCCAAGAGGACAAAATACACGAATACATGTCAGTGTCGTCATTTTTAGGAAGGAAAACCATGGGAATTTTGCTCATTGTTTTCACTCGTTTGTGCAGGTTTTTGGAAGGGGCTATCTGCAGAAAATCTTCCATATCTACGTGAAGGAATGGACAGTTAAAGCCGGGTAAATTACTGAATCTAATAAAACAAAACAGTTTTGAATATTATTGCTTTGATATTCAGGGAGCAGTGGCCTTCCAAACGGGGATTTTTTTTGACTCACCCGGTATAGTCTGATGAATATTGTGTTTTCGAGATGCTAAGTTTTCTGCTAGTGGAACAATGTAAAAGCTTTGAAGACCATATGATTGCTGCTTGATAAGGGGCCAAGATGGAGACCTGTCAAATGTACACCTTATTAGAGTTGACTTATTGGAGGTATACTTGTACCTGTCGCAGGTAGATTTTGACTTATAAACTGTGTCTATTCATAAGGCAAACAAAACAGTGGGTAACAAAATTATGTGAAACAAAGGGGCTCGTCTGTGGAATGCTTTACTTTCCTCACTCAAAAGAAAAAGTTAAGAAAAAAGACTGATAATAGTCACCATACAGTTGATTCATATGTATTTCAAGTAGCTGTTCCTTATTAATCTTATAGTTATAAATTGTAATTGTATTGTGGTAACATACATTGTAGTCTTTTAAACTTAGTTTTAGCGGCCCAAGCTAGATAAGCTTTGCTAGGTACATAATAATTTTGCCAAAGCAAATAACAGGGCTGAAAATCTGTGGTGAAGATTCTAAAACGGCCTGTGCAAGGCACTCTTCAAAGAAGAACCTTTATACCTTGAAATTAGTCTTAGTTCCTTTGAAATAAGAACCTTTTTCAGCCTTGCTCTCGAAGATGTAGGTTCTTATATGCGTGGATTTATTGTAATGCATGCATTTCAAATTTTTCGTTTTTGACGAGATTTATATTTTCAGATTGTACTGTTACCTTATTTTTCAGAAAGAACTCTTGGACACAGCTCTTAAGGAAATAAACTCTTTGGAAAAGACCTTAGAAGATGATCGGATAGGTAAGTCTGCAATGAAAATTCTCTCAAATTCTGCCTTTGTGTTTCAAATGAAGCACCCCTAAAATGAAGCACGATCTCTAGATGTATGACATTTGTAGTATGAAATAAAACCAAAAATAATCTAAAAAGATGTAGTTTAGTTGTCCGAAATTCCGTGAAGAAACGTCCGAAAAAGTTTTGTGCGAAAATATTTTATCCCAAATTTATTCGTCCGAAATTTTTCGCTTTTACTGTATTACATTTATTTCCTTAATTTTGCAAAAGGTGCAAATTTCATTTTCCTCATACAGCGGGTACCCGCAAATAAGAAACCACTTTTTACATTGAGGCCTCAGATAATTTCTTATTTAAAGAGACCTTTTCATGGTCAGGGTCAAAGTTTCTTATACATAGGTAATCAAGTTAAGTCAAGTGAAGGTATATGACAGTACCATACATGCATTTGTATTTAACCTTAATGGTACATTTTACCATGTTACGTTGTTGTGGTGTGAATCTTTAATTTTGAAAATGTTCATTCTTTTTTGAGAATACTACATTCTATGACAGTCATTTATGGGAATATCTTCTGGCATTCAGGAAAAAACTATAACAATCCTGAAAATAAGAAACATTTAAATTTCAGACCTAAAATTGTTTCTTATTAAAGGAGCCTTTTTTGAAGAAAATGAGGCCTGTTTCTTATTCAAGGGGGTTTCTTATTTGCGGGTACTTACTTTACTGTTTTTTTCATCGACAGCTTGCAGTCAAGATAACGAAGAAGTTGATGACTTAGATCAATACATGAGCACAATAACATCACGACTCGACAAGAAAGCGAAACTCGATATCAAACAGAGGCTAGCTGTTTTACGAAAGGTCAGTGGAACTCTTAATTCGCCTTTTATGATAAAGCAAAATTTGCGTCAAACCATTTGATGCAAAAGACCCCTTTGATATTAAGTGAGAACAGGAACAAGAGTACTCTCTGACCCAGTTTAAGATACAATTGCTAAAACCTAAATCAGAACGTTGAGCGTTCTCTTATAGCCATTTAAAATCTTTCTCAAATTTGATGTCACGGTTGATTTACGATTTCACATTTTCATATTTAGTTCTTTCAAGGAGGGTTTCCCTTCAGCAGAAGCTGGTTTTCAAGGAGCCCTCCGATAGAAACAATAATTAGAATCTACTGAAACAAAGTAAAAAGCTTTCAATCAAATCAAACTATAAACCTTATTTACAATGTTTAAAACCTATGCACAATAATATTTAAAATTTAAAATCAAAATTAAAGAAAAAGATGCCTGCACCTAAATAGTCTTGAAACTTTTCAGTGAGGCTACCTGCTTAGGCTCGGCTGAGAGGCTATTCCACAGTTTTGCACCTCTGTAGGAGAAATGTCTCTGGCCATTATTTGACCTTTTATCTTGGGTAACCTAAGGTCGGTTCCTGTAAGGACGATAACGCAAAATTGCTGATACAAAACTCTCCATTTATTTTTATCCACGGACATTTCCACGTGACATCTAATTGTAGACAATATCATAGTCTCGTAGCTTTATTTGTATCATCATCATCATTTTGCTTCTTTTTTCTAGGAACAACAACGCATTGAAAGATTGATAGAAATTGTGAAGCCAGCAACACTTCCACCGATGCAGACACCCTCTACTGAGTGAGCATTTTACATGTTATGTCTATCTTTATTACCTGACTGATGTTTCAAAAACGAGGCAATACAAAAATCCCGCCAATTCCATTATTATTATTTCTATTGGTATAATACGATAGATACAAGGACGCGTTTTTGTCACCACACAGTAACTGATTTTAGGCCTGTGAGATTCACAATAAACTCAAACGACATAACAGTAACAAAATGAATTTGACTAAATGATATGGCTAGTTTGCACTTTAGCGGACACACTTTTAACATTTCTCCGTGTGTGAATTTTGTACCGATTTTGGATGGAAAATGTATCAGTACTAAGACTAAAGTATACCAATTGAGCCAGCGGGGGCTTGGGGGCGGCAGCCCCCAAAAATTTGCAGCGAAACAAATTCATAGATTGCCGGTTCCTGCTGCAGTTTTAGGCCATATTTAAGTCATGTTGACGTTCTCCAGTAATTGCGAATTAGTCGCATTACGTTCGAATCGTGCATTATCCAATCACATGATAGGATTTACATCACTATTGTTTAGAAAGCCAATCAGCAGTTAGTTCTAACAATACAATTCAATTCAACCTCTGTTTTCCTTGGAAACTGTGTCCGCCAAAGTGCATTTGTCCCAATGATATAAGTCAAAATTAGCAGCTATCAGCACGCGCAATAGGAAACGTATAGTGTACTCACCGACCGAGAATGTGTGTTTTTTGTGTCAATTCTCCTGTGTTCTGTTGTTTTCGCCATTTTGTTTGTGTACATTCTTCTCAGCTGCGCGCGCATGGTGCCTCGCAGTCGTGCTCGCAGTGGACTGTTTATCACAGGGAAGCAAGGGGGAAGAATGTACACAAACAAAATGGCGAAAACAACAGAACACAGGAGAATTGACACAAAAAACACACATTCTCGGTCGGTGAGTACACTATACGTTTCCTATTGCGCGTGCTATCAGGTAATGAAACTCATACTAACCTTTTTTGTAGTTGTACAGGAAAATATAAAGCCCTCGGTCTTATTGCACAGACCTCGCAAGTTCGGTGTGTTAGGACACCAAGTGCGTATCAGTGTAAAAATTTGTGTCACTAGCGAGTCACCTTAACTAATTGTTTTGTGTGTGTTTTGAATTTAGTTGCCTTATTTCCGTTTCATGATTTTTTGAAATTTTCAATAGTGAGCCATCTTAAGTGCGGACTGTAAATTTCAAAATCATGAAAAAGCGATAAGGTGACTCACTGCCAAATAAAACTAAGTTCAAAACACAAAAAACAATTAGCTCTACTCTACTCTGCTGATTAGAATTTCACACTGATGCACACTTGGTGTACTATCGCTCATGCTTGAGGTACAGTAATGAATAAAATTAAATTCTTTAAATACATACTTTTGTGATTGCTGTTCTACTTTTCTTGGCATTTGAAATATTGGTGAAATTTTGTTTAAAACATTCACAACTTCGAAATGCATTACAAAAGGCCTACAATCCTCTATCAAAATCATAAATAATCGTCTCACTTCAACACTTTCATTCCCTTAAAGAGTTCAGAATAAAGTCTCCTATCCCATACTTCCAACCTCATCCCCAGGGCCTTGGGAACGAGGTTGCCGTACTACGCAATTTTCTTTGCGGTTGAAATTTATTCCTAGCGTTCTTTGCATTTTATTCTCTCAGAAAATTTGCTGCTGTAAACAAACCAACAACAAGGAAAGGAAATGGTAAGAGTTGAGGATAGTTTTACTCTATGCTGTTCTTTAAAAGATTTTAATGGAAATTATTTAACTTTCCATTTTGCATTGTAATCCAAATTACAGAATTTGACACACAGTTGGAAACGGAGGAGATTATGAAGTGCTTCTCAAGGAGAGCAAAGTTTACAGCACAACTGTCGCAAAATATACCGGGTGACCCCATGAAAAGTGAATTTTTTGAAAAATCACCAAAATTGAATTATGTTATCAATCTTCAAACTGCCTTTTTGTATACAGGGTGTCCCAAAAAAATTGTACCCTGTTTGCCTGAAAATTGCGACAAAACGACAAAAGATTCTCGCCAAACTTTACATGATGTTGCTCTTCAGATATTCAATTAAAATGAGATACCATCCTCATAAAAATCCATTGAAAAATGACGGAGCTATGACCTACAGGAGACCAAATTTGCCCGATGACTGAAACCAGCGGTTGGCCATTTTGTCTTACTATTTTGCAACAATACATAGCTTCATGGATGAATGAAACATCAGCCTCCAATATCATAGCTCTGGTGAAATTCCGATAATCATTAGAGAGTTCAACTATTTCTGACCTCACAGAAACTACAGTAAAAACCCCCACATGAGAACCTTCATCTATTAAGAACCTACAGCCTGAAATGATATAGTTTGTACCCAATAAATAAGAACCATTTCAAGCTAATATCTTAACTAGGTTCTCAATAAAGTGTTTCATTCATTCATTGGGAAATAATTGCAACTTTCTGCCAATCAACCTCCTTCATTGACTCCAAAACATTAGTTACAGAACTGTGATAGGCAGGGCCTGCAGGTGGTAAACTGGGTGAGCTTGGGTTGAATTGGATAGGGCCAACGATGTAAATAAATTGGCTAAGACTTAGATTCGCACATTTCCCTGTGTTAAGAGCCTACACCCTGATTACTGGATGTGACTCATTGCATAAGAACCTAAACAGGCTGAGTTCAAAATCTTAGGTTCTTATGCCCTGGTTCTTATGTGTGGGTTTTTACTGTATTTCTTACCGCACGTGAAGCTATTTATCGCTGCAAAATAGTGTTAGTTTTGTACGAAAATATTTTGTCCGAAGTTTATTTGAAAAAATCGAAATCAGAAATAAGAAATCAGAAAAAACCGCGTTTGTTTATATTCATCATGATTTCTAACTCACTGCGAATTTTGCATTTTAGATGAAGTCAGCGAAGCAACGACAAAAATAACAGAAAATAGCGAAAGCGGTTTAGAAAAACGGTCGCAAAGTACACCTGATCTACCCAAACAGAGATCTCCTCACGCAACTCAAGGCAAAAAGATGCCAGAGATAAAGAAACCAAAAGTCAGGCCTGGAACCTCTTTAGCTGAAGTTGTTGCACGAATGAACCCTAATAAGGCTGAGGAAAGCAATGAAGGTGACCACAAGGGAAATGAAACAGGCAACAGTAAAAAGGTTTGATTTATATGCTTTGTAGAATCATTGCATCGTAAAATCAAGCATTTAGAAGGGTAAAATTCTGAAAAATATGTATCACTCCAATAATACCATACGAGATTTTGAGGTTTTGGTTTTCACAGTCCGTCAGAAAATTTTCAAAGATTTTTGAGATTTTCGGAAATTTTTGCGATTTTTGAAAGATTTGTCAAAGATTTTTTGAGATTTTATAAGGTTTTACAAGATCTGTGGAGTTTTGAGATTCCTAAAATAAATTAAGAATTTGCAGATTTTTGGAGATTTTCAATGACTTTTTTGAAGTTTTGAAAGATATTTGCAATATTTGAGGATCTGTTAGATGTTTTCGATTTTGTTAAAATTATTGCAAGATCGTCAGAGAATTGTTATCGTTTGTTGGGGGAGATTTCTGGGATTACGCAGATTTTTCAGATTTTTTAAAGATCCTTCCGTTTTTTCAAAATCTTTGTGATTTTTACGAGAGTATACGAGATTTTGGAGTGATGTGTCCCTCGGTTCCAGATTCTATTGGCATAAAATTTCTTGAATATGTCCATGATGCAAGTTCTCGATTTGGCAAAACAGCAGCAAGGGCATTCAATGTTAACTTAAAAATATTCATTGTTAACTCGAAAATATTTATTATTTTTTCGTCACTTACAGAAACCAAAGAAGAAGATATACGGAGCACAAAGGGCACCAATGATCGATACAAAATTTGCCGACTGGGTTCCACCAACCGGTATGATTTATGATATGACTGATAATAATGATAAATTCTATTTAAAACAGTATACGTTTTTTTTAGAAACTGGTTTATAAGAAACTACTACTACGATAACCAAAAAATTTAAGAAACTCTTGTACCGTACTACGTTCAAGAACAATTAAGAAACTCTAAAATTTTATTTCTAGAATGAGAGTCGGTAGCTTACCGTTCGCACGGTATTGCGTTTGTACACATAGTATTGTTTAACTTTTGACTCCAAAAAATTTTTAACTTTTTGCCTTAATGAGCATGGCTTATTCGTGGTGACAATATCAATGCAAAATGTAAGCCCTTTGTCGATAAGAAGGTTCAACTTCAAACCAAACGTAATTTTAGGCCCAACAAATGAGAAACTAATTGAGAAACTTTTACTACTGTAAAACACCAAAATTTTATACCAAATTAAGAAACTTTTAGTACTAAGTGCTGATCCTAGTTTCTTATAAAAAAAATACGTGTATTACCAATGAATATAACATAAAGATCACGTAAATCTTCAAAGAAAGAGTTCTAGGATTGTATGTATATATTTTATACTTTGAAGGGATTGTAAGCATATAAAAGTGGCTTAAGCCACTTGCTGTCAAATAGATCCTAGCCTATCAGATGACAGTATTTCATGTTGATGTAGAGAAGTTATCCAAATATGGTTGGGCACGTGTCAAGGTCTATTGTCTTTGCAAGTCTTATGTATGCTTTGATTCCCTTTAAGAACTATCTTTATAGCTGAAGAAACAAGCGAAAATATCGGAATTGAATGATTTTGTGGACAACTCTTATTCATATTTTTCTATTTTGCTGGTGACCTGAGAGTCTAAGTTGTTTCAAAAAACTTCATTGGCAGTTGCTATGGACAATGTTGCTCTCACTAAATAATTCAGAATTCAGTAGTGCGGTCTGATTTTTATTTTGAATTGAGTCAATTGAACTTCGATCTCTTTTTTACGCCTACGCACATAGTTGCCGCCCTAGCGAGAAGATATGCACGCACGTGTTGAAATCATAAAATACAACTCCGTCAACTCCGTTCACACTGCTTTGTATTCATATGAAAACGGATAAAAAAGTATCCGTTATTACTTTGCGTTCACATTGCTCCACTCTGAAAACAGAGACTTCTGAAAATCACGTTCAAAGACAAAGCGGAGACTTTTGAAAACGGAGAAACGGATACTTTTAAAAACACTAACAACAACAACAACAATTCAACAACATGGTTAGCGCGCCAATTTGAACATCTTCTCTCAACATTGCTGACTAGCTCATAGTGGGTTATTTTAATGGGCCTACGCGTAGGCTAACTCACTCAAAGTTAGTGTAATGCTTTGGTGCCAAAACTCCCAATTTAAAAGAGAGGCGGTGGTCTCGTTTTCATAGCATTTTCTTTTATCCGGAGCTGCGTTTTCATATTAACCCAGAGTAATGAGAACAGGTAAACGAATCAATATGGCCGGTGGCGGGTGAGTTGCGCTCGTGGC
>REGL01000257.1:97592-110238 GCA_004194395.1 Aurelia aurita complex sp. Pacific
CTCGCGTCGCGTTAAATCAGTCTTGTAATCATTGATCCCCTGTGCGCTCTTCGCGCATGGCAAATGCAATTTTCCCTCCTGCTCAAAAGTGGTATGCAAGGAAAGACGGAGGGGGGGCTAAACATAGACTGTTTACGATTTCATTTCATTTCACTACAGATTACATAATCAACACATACAACACTATTTCCATTTCTTTTATAGCATGTCAAGTTTCCAGTTAAGTCCCTTAAAGTTCGTCCATTTATTATCTTCAATTGTCTCGTGAGACATCAATCAATTAAATTTCTTCCTGGGCTATTTATTGTTTTGTCTTGTGAATATCTCTTTTTTCGTTTTTCGTTGTACCAGCACCTCTAAGGGGACCATTATGGAATTAAGGTCATCTTGACCTTTTAATGCTATCCCTGCCACTGTGATTAGGGGTGTTTTTCCTTTACGTTTTTAACATTATTTATTGTATTGTATCTATTTTTATATTATATAACTTGTAAATAATTGTAAATATTGTGGCAAAATGATACATACATACATACATACATTGTCTTTCGCTCCCCACGGTATCGTTCCTGTAGTGTCGTATAGTAATTAGAATTAGGTATAGTAGAATGTAAAATATATTGTAAGATTTAATATTTGAATATAAAAAAAAATGATAAAAATGAATACGTAGCAGTGTCAACATAGCCTGAAACCTTAATTCTGTTTTTGGTTTATTTAAATAATAAAATTTTTATTCTAGATCAAACAGGTGACGGAAAAACAAGTTTGAATGAGAAATTTGGATACTAACTATGGATTGAGGCCAAGTGAAAGAAACAGCTCACTGGAAGGAAATCATGCTCGTTTCTGCAAGCTCGCGAAGAGATTTTCGAAGAGATTCACAGCAAAGGAAACAAACTGTTGGTTTGGTGGTTTGGTGTAAGAAATCAAAATGGCTTATGCAGGAAGAAGGCTTTTGATTCCCAAAATTTGATATTTTCGCCAACTGTAACTTTTTGATATTTCTATGTATTATCGTTGTGAATTGTACTAAATTTGATATCCCTTGATAGCACTAAATTTCCGTTGAAATACGAATATCCATTGTGTCAAATGGGAATGGCAAATTGGATTGAAATTTTGTTATTTTGGTTTTTAAACCACAAAATTTATCTCATCTCTCGAAAGAATCAATTTCGTAGGCACCATGGTTTACTGCTAACATGTGGTCAATACATTCAAAAGTTTTCCCTGCCCAATAGACAATTGTTCTCCTTTGTTAGTTTGAAATAGACTTCACTTCTGGAAAGCTTTGAATAGTTGTTATTAAACAATATTGACACATGTCTATGTCTTCTATGCAAAGTTGTTTATGAGTTTATAATTTACAAATGATATTTTCTAGCATAACTTATTCTGTATCTGCCTTCTGTTTCTCTAATCTCCTTCCTCTTGTTCGCTTATCTTTCAAAGCAATTATGTTTGCACACAGAGTGTCCTGTGAAATCGAAACTTTCCGACTGCAAAACAAAAGGCTATGGCAAGCGAAAGTCACCAAAATCAGATAAACCCGGTTTTTCTCAGAAAAACTCGGTTTTTTTAACAGATAAACGCGGTTTTTGAGAAAAACCGAATTTATCTACAGAAAATCCGAGTTTTTCAGAAAAACCGGGTTTTTCTGTCAGATTATTCTTGTACACGTTTTTTCTTTTATAAGAAACTTGGATAAGCCCATAGTACTAAAGTGTCTTAATTTTACGTGAAAATTTCAGTTTTTTAGTTCTAAAAGTTTCTTAATGTGTTTCTTATTTTTGGATGCATTTAGGATGCATGTAGTTTCTACCACTGCCAAGTACTCGTTTCTTGACAGACAGCACAATTTTTAGCGAGAAGGAGAGTTCTAGACTATTTGATTCAAAACATAAATCTATCATGAATATTACTAAAATATAAAGGCTCAACGACAATTTTCCCATGATCTCCTTGTGTTTGGCTTTAAAAGTTTCTTAGCAATTTTCAAGCATATTACTAGAGTTTCTTAATTTTTTCGCCATCCAGTACTAGTTTCTTATAAACCAGTTTCTTATAAAAGAAAAAACGTGTAGTTCCTCATTTAGGCGTTTGTGCGGAGTATCCTCCTGTGCACAAACAGACAAAGAGGCTCCTCTAGGGATATCAAGGGATATCAAGCAACATGACGCACATGAAGAACAATTGACGCAATAATCGTTCCATTTCTGACTTTCTTTCTGTAACGAACGAACGAAGGTTCGAAGTCCATCGAATCAATCGAATGGTCAGTTACTTGTTGTCAAACCAAGCCGGAAACCACTAAATATTTGCTAAAGCCAACAAAACAATAGCAACAAATAATTTCCAAAAATTCTATTGATAAGCACAGGTATTGAGGAATCTACCTGAAAATTGATTGGATAAAAAATATATTTGTGATTGTCTGAGATTTGAATAGAACAAATCCAACGATTGTCTAATTTAGAACCAATAAAAAACGAAGATTCGGATGCAAAAAACGAGAAGATTTAGCACACTGAGGCCTTTCTGACTTGTGTCGTCATCAGAGTGTGACTTTAAACAGAACTTTTTTTGCATCCGAATCTCTTTACAATTTATTATTAAGTACCTTACCTACCAAAGTAAAAAACGAAAAGGCAAAACAAGAGGGAGGCGATGAACTGTAATCTGATTGGGCAATTAAAACGACAAGGATAAAGTAGAGAGATTCTGATTGGTTAAGAAGACTATAGAAGTAAGAAGCCTTTGTTTTAAATTGTGAAATAACACAAAAGGCCACTAGGGCAGATGCTTGGCGGAATTTTCAGACGGATAAAAATCCATGTGTGCGGGGAGAAAGACGAAGGCAGCTGCGTTATCATACGATTCTCTTCAAACTTCAAGATGGGTGGAAAAGTATCCAGAACTGGCTTCGAGTGGTCATACACCGATGAACCTCATGCTACAAGAAGAGTAGAAATGTTGAGTAAGTAGAAATCCTTCACAACACATCATTTCCCCCGCTGACATGAGTGTTTAGGCCCTTTTGGGACAGCAGGTGTTTTCAAGCTATCTCTCTGATATCCACTTGATGTGATTTCTCAGCAACACCCAAAGTTTTGCCTTCGCTACTTGGAGAAATTATTAAATGAAGGCTTGCATGTGGTATATTCTGGCAAAAGAAGTTTAACGGTTTGTGTTTTCTATTTCCCCACCTTTGTGCAGTGCACAAGCATCAGCTGTCCCAGTTTGCATCGAGTGTAAAATTACCAACAAAGGGGTTGGGCTTTTCCCATTTGAATAAGTTTACCAAAGCCAAGTAACCAAGCGTTGCAAATAGATATCGGAAGGTCTTGCATAACATTTCCTATGAATAACATGTTTCATTTTGCAATGATATTTGAAGAGATCCTGCGATTTCGTAATGCTTTTCGAAAAAGAAATTTTAATCTCGAGCATTTCCGGATGGGAGGTATATGGTCGTTGTTGAATGGAAATTGGAGAGGGTTTCCTCTGAGCTCTTCCCATTATGTAACTACAATACTCCTGATTTATATTCAGCGATAAAGTACCGCCGGGCAACGGTCTGTCTTGTCTGCGTTCAGGTGCAATTCCTTGCAACATCCCTGCAACAAATGTTGATATGGATTTTGACATCCGAAAGCGAAATGGTCGTTCTTTGTGGGTGATAAAAATCACGAAGGAACACCAAAAAGCTCATGAAACTCGATGAATCATTTATTCCGTTTCGTCCAGCCTTGGACATTGTGAAATCTATTGCTGCTATTTCCTGCTAATCTGTGCATGAAGAATTTTCTGTCAGTGATTTAAGTTTGATCATCAAATAATAAACAGACCTTATCCCAACAATAAAACTTAATTTATCCTTTATAAAATATTTCAATATTGATTTAACAGCTGTGTGTGAATATACCTGAATAGTTTTTCAATATATTGAAATGTGACAAAATGAAACACCTTCATGTTCAGGAGGGCACATGTATAGCCTAGGCTTCCCACAGGTTGTAATGTAACATGAAGATTGTTTTGGAACCTCTAAGAAACTCGAAAGAAACTCTGAGTACTCTAAGTCTGATAATTTTAAGAAACTTTCAGTACTGGCCCAAATTCTTAGTTTCTCATAAAAATATGTCTGTTGTGCCCAAATCCCGGGGGTACAGGACTTTTGGATGGACGGGGGTCTGCCACCCGGTTTTCAGAAAGCCACCCACATCTGTAACTGATACTTGCCTTGGTACCTGACTTTTATGATGAATTTTGGTGGAAAACTGGCAAATTTTTTACCTTTTTTGTGAATTTCAACGAAACCCCTCCCATGTTTATGGAAATCTGCTGAAAAAGGACCCTTGTTTAGAGAAATTTGGGCCTAAAAACCCACCCACATGAGCGGCACATACACGTACCCTGAACATGTTATGTACCCCCCCCCCCGTCCAAATAGTTCTGATGGCAAGTCCAGATAGGGCCACTGACCTTTATGGACCAAAACAATATATATGAGGGGTCAAAGTCCCAGTTATTATTTTTACCAAGAATATATTTGGCAGGGCATTAAATTGAACCAGTGACAGGACCATCTGATAGGTACAATATTACCCTGCTTATAATGGGCCCCCTTTCATCAGGTAAGGAGGCTAATATCAGCAGGCAAAGTCATATTCTGTGCTCTTTTAGCCTGGGAGTCTCCAAATTTCAGTTTTCAACTTTTTCAAGTGCGGAGGCAAGGATGGAGAAAATTGCGGAAAGTCTGGACAAATCCATATTGTCTTTGCATATTGTCATTTGTTTTGGAAATTGTCTTTGTTTTGGAAATTTTTTAGGTTTACTCCCACACTATTTTTTGTCTGGCTCCACCACTGGCACTGGGGAGTTGACCCCACAACCGCCATAATTTTGACTAGGGTCAGGATCTTAACATTCACCTTCTATTTTTTGGTTGCCTTGCTATTGACACAAAAAGGTTTTTGCAAGGTCCTGCACCCTCGTATATGCTTGCTTCACTTGCTCTTTGGTAGCCCCGTAAATCATCATCTTGGCTACCCCTAAGCAAAACTGCATTTGTATAGCCTTTGCAACCAGTTTGCATTGAGTATGCTCTGTTGCTTGGGGTTTGCAAATTTGCAGGGAGTTCGCACAAATTTGCATATTTTCAGGAAGCTTCAAACAAAAGCGCTATTTCAAACAAACTGTTGCAAACTGGTTCCATGCGACATTCAAACTCAGTATAGAAACAATCTACAGTACAAAGTGCTATGTGAATCTGAAATATACTGAAATCAAATTTTTTGCAAACTTTGCACAAATTTTTTTTACTATGGCCTGCAGTTCATCTGTATGGAAGGTTGAATTTTTGTGCACCAGGCATTTGTGCTGATAACAGTGACAAATATAGAAACTAAGTGTCCTGTGTGCCAATGGTGGTGCCAGGGGAGGGCTAGGGGCTACAGCCACCCAACGGAAGCATCTAGCCTCCCATTGGAGGAAGTTTTTGGTCACTGTCGTAGGAAATTTGGCAAAATAACATACAAGTCATTTTTAGCCATTTTAGCCAAGACTGATGTCAGACGTTTTAGCCCCTCTATTGGAAGATTTCTGCCATCTCCCCCCTCTGTGTACATGCTGGACACATCCAGTGTAAAAGCCTCCCATACAGGACAGCTCATTGTAATTNGCACCAGGCATTGTGCGGATAACAGTGGACAAATATAGAAACTAAGTGCCCTGTGTGCCAATGGTGGTGCCAGGGGAGGGCTATGGGGCTACAGCCACCCAACGGAAGCATCTAGCCTCCCATTGGAGGAAATTTTTGGTCACTGTCGTAGGAAATTTGGCAAAATAACATACAAGTCATTTTTAGCCATTTTAGCCAAGACTGATGTCAGACGTTTTAGCCCCTCTATCGGAAGATTTCTGCCATCTCCCCCCTCTGTGTACATGCTGGACACATCCAGTGCAAAAGCCTTCCATACAGGACAGCTCATTGTAATTCATGATAAACATACAACAGTAACAACTCCAGTTCTTCACATCAACCCCCTATGCAACTCAACTGCAATATTCTTATGTAACATAACTTATATAAGTTACAGTGGCTTTGGTTGAATGCATGCAGATTACACATACACACCTTCTAGTTTATTATGCTTTATGAAACAAACCACCTGACAATAAGTTATTGTTTCATATATTGAGTAATTCATGAAGCTTATAGTGCATTCACGTTGGCACAGTTAAACAAGCTTTGTCTACACTAGGTTAAATTTCTACCAATCAAATGCATTCGATTGTTTGGATTAACCAATTAGAAGGCCCCATTTGATCACCTGGTTTAAGCTGGTTTAACCTGCAGTGTGAATGGGGTATTAATGTGTTCTACTGTTTAATTAAGCATCCTTTTGTTAAGATTTCCCGCAATTTCAAAAAGAGTGTACTTTTTTGCATTGATGAATTTAAACTCCTCTGTAATGATATTTCAATCAAAATTTCTAAAATTATACAATTTGTAACGAGTCAAAGAATTTAGCAGACCAGCACAAGATGGGCACAACATGGGGTAGGGATTCGGGAGCAGTTTCCTCCTCTTCTCTTCAAATCACACTGGCAATGTTAGCTATTTTAGTAACTGGCTTGTCAGCAATTAGGGTACCTGAACTTGAGGAGTTATATTTGACACTGGAAAGGGTATGTTCTCAAGAACGTTTTCCGCGATTATGGAATATATTTCGCTAAGAGCATGATACTATAGGTATAGAAGTGATCGCCAAAAAATTAGAAGTTAGATCTCTCAGATCGCCAAAAAATTAAGAAACTCCAGTACAGGGAAAATATAAGTTAAGAAACTATTTCTTTTGATAGAGGAAATCCTTTGACATATTTCTACTTTGTTTTCACTTGTTTTCTGTATCATATTACTCGGAAGGTACTTTAATAATGTCTAAGCATTGGAAATGCTTCAAAAACATTGTTTTGCAATGTTCACGAGGGCACGGGCAGTGAAAATGAATATTGAATATTAATATTGTTATGGAACCTAAAGAAACTCGAACGAAAATTGTGTTACATTACTATACGAATGATCTGTACTGTATGTGTTAGCTCCTTGAATGATGAGATATTAGGAGCCCAGGGCCACTCGGGATTTTTAGATGGGAGTAGAAACAGGAAAATACAGTCATCAAGGCTTTGCGCCAAATTTCAAAAGTTTCGAAACATTTAGTTAGACACCCAAATTTTCCGCAGACGGATACCTTTGCATACTTACTATTTGACACGTACTCAATCAAGTCTGTTGCTTCTCTGCTTGTTAAGTTCAGGCACATACTTGTTTCTCCTAGAGTTTAGGCAAATGCAGTTTGTAAATTTTTATCATCGACTTCGTGGAATTTGGCCCTTGTTCTAAAAAAGGGCATATCCGCCATTGTGGCCTGCAAAAATTTTCTCCGGAGCAAGCCCCCGGACCCCTACTTTGCTTGCTTTGCTCGCAATTTGCCCCCCCCCCCGGCAGGACATGGCTAGGCTACTGCCTCAAAAACGATCCTATTCCCTTTGTGGTCTCGTTACGAAAAGGAATGCTCCCTTGCTAAGATTTTCTAAAATTTTGCTTACTTGTTTGATGCTTTGCTTTCGCTAAATAATCTCTGGAAAACATTTGTATTATTCATATTTGGTCAATTTATTGCATTTATATGGTTTTTAAACAGATTTGATTAATTATCCAATCAACTGAGCATATGGAAGATAAAATATGAAAGAATAGAGTTCGATCAGGTAAAATAAAATAACTGTGCACGCAGTACGTATTTGAGTTGCGTCCGATGAACGACAACAGAAATGTACTCAGCAATGAGCCTTGTGATACCCCATCTTCTCTGACACTTTCATAGCATAGTGTTTACGTTTTAATCTTCATTTCAGAAAAATATCCCGAAATCAAGAAACTGATGGTAACAGATCACGTCTTCAAATACAAGGTTATCGCTCTTGTCCTTTTTCAGTTATCAGTATTATATTTAGTGAAAGACTTATCATGGGGCCTAACGCTACTGATGGCCTATACCGTTGCTGGTGTCGCTAACCATGCCCTTTTGTTGGCGATACACGAAATTGCCCACAATGCAGCTTTCGGACACTCAAAACCTGTTCAAAACAAACTGTTCAGCATATTTGTCAATCTGCCAATTGGTGTACCGTGTGCAGTAGCTTTCAAGAAATACCATCTCGATCACCACAAATACATGGGCAATGAGGACATTGATGTCGACCTTCCAAGCGACACGGAAGCCAGGCTTTTCACTAACTCTGCATCAAAATTTGTTTGGGTAGTATTCCAAGGGTTCTTTTACAGCCTTCGACCCCTGATAGTCCGTCCTTTGCCAGTGCAGCCCTTGGAGGCTTTGAACAGCCTTGTTCAAATTTCATTTGATATCTTTGTCTTCGTGTACCTCGGGCCAAAATCTCTGATGTACATGATCATTGGTTCTTTCCTTGGAATGGGCCTACACCCCGTTGCAGGTCACTTCATCTCTGAGCACTACATGTTCAAGAATGGCTTCGAGACCTATTCATATTATGGCCCATTGAATCACCTCACCTTCAACGTTGGCTACCATAACGAGCACCATGACTTCCCAAGTGTGCCAGGTTCACTTTTGCCAAAAGTTAGAGAGATCGCGCCAGAGTACTACAACGACTTGCCATCGCATAATTCATGGACCAAAGTACTGTTTGATTTCATCTTTGATCCAGCTGTCGGACCGTATGCACGAATGAAGCGCAAGAACATGATCGGAAAACCCGGACAAGCCAAGCAAGTGAACGGAGCAGCAACGCAGAGCAACGGACATGTTGCTGAAGCCAACGGACACGCCACCGAAAGTATGAACGGACACGCTAAAACTGAGTAAGTCTTAGTAAATAAAAGTTGCCAAGGCCTTGTTGGAAATGTAGATGTTTCCTATCTACAAAAGTTCCGTCAGTTCTCATAATATCATTTTTTTATCGTGCACTATCATGCATAGTTTAGTGTGAATCCGGAGGAGGGGGGGGGGGGTACTTATTATATTTTCCGATGGGGATATGCCAATTTTCAGGGTATCGCTTTCGCCTATTTTTTAGAGCGGGGTATCAAAATAAGGCAATTTTTCCATGGCCAGTTGTCAAAATATGTCAAAAGGGGAAAGCCGGGTAGAAAAAAATGTTGTTGGTTGTCGTGGGCACACCCCCGTACAAATTTAGGTCACGTCCCCCCCCCCCTCCGGGTGTGAATGTTCGTGAAAATGCAAGCTAAGCTTGAGTATCCTTATTTTTATGAAGATTCCTTGAACCTGGTTTCCATTTGAACTTGTTCTGCTCTTTATTGCTTTTTTGGTTTTTGTTGCTTCTCTCGTTCACTCGTTCTGATTTTACAGCATCGTCATTGTCATCGTCAGCATAATGAGCAATAACGAACAGAGAAAGTTCTAATAGACACCAGGCTCTATTTTGGCATTCAAACGGTTTCTTAGAAGATAGAGCAGTTGAATAGCCTCGCAAACTTTGTTGAATTTTCTAGGATAATATGTAGCTTTTTTATTGTACCGGGTGACCCAGAAAAAGTGACCCCAACGCAATCTGATATGGAAAAAAGTAAGGGGCCGATTGAAATGATTCAAACATCGTTCTGTCGCTAAAAGACTAGCCTACGTTGTGAGTATTTTGTGCAATTTTTTTCGGCTCTGTAAATTTCCCGAATTAAGGATTTTCAGGAAAAGGGCATGCTTGAAATCCTCAAAAAGTCGTCAAAAACACCGGATCGATTTACGGACATTTCAGATCATCAAAACAGTGAGGACCGTGTTTTATTTCAGCCTGGGAATGGGCAACTCAGTAGACAGTTTTCAGAGCAAGTTTATAGTCTCTATGTACCTAGAAATATTCCCATTCGAAAAAATATGAAACACGCTCCTCGTTGTTTTGGAGATCTGAAATGGCTTTAAATTGATCCCCTGTTTTTGATGACTTTTTGAGAATCTCAAGCATGCCTTTTTCTTAAAAATCCTTAAATCCAAAGATTTACCATGCCGAAAAAATTACCAAAAATACTCATAGCGTAGGCTAGTCGTTTAGCGATAGAACAACATTTGAGGAATTTTAATCGGCCACTTTCTTTTCTTTCTATAACAAATCGCGTTAGGTCACTTTTTCCTGGGTCACCCCGTATTCTCTTAAAATTTACGAACAGTTTTCTACTGCCTACCAGGTGTCCCAAATGAGTATACAGATTTGGTTGACTCCAGCGATGCAAATTTAGCTCTAATCAATAGCTAATCACTTTCAAAATGTTCCTTGATAGTTAATTTGAACATAGATACCTTGTTTGTTGGTATTGGTGCTTTGAGAGCAGAAATATCAGTCTTGAAAGCTCAAAATTTGCGTCCACCTGCAAACCAGAGCTTTGGCCTTTTGGCCTCAGCAAGTTCCTGAAGCACATCGAAATAGAACTGGAATTGATGAAAAATTAAGAAACTTCCCTATGGGTGACTGGGGGGGGTGACTTCTGGAAAACAGACTAACTCAAGATCTAATATTGCTCAAATTTTATCAAGGCTATCATTGATTTATACGCTGTGGCTTAAGAATTTGCTTAGGCCAGAAGGCTAAAGCTCTGGTTTGCAGGCAGAGGCAAACTTTAGCTTTTAAGATTAACATGGCTGCTCTCAAAACACCAATACCACCAAACGAGGTCTCTATGTTCGAGTTAACTATCGAGGAACCCTTTTAGAGTGATTAGACATTGATTGAAGCTAAATTCACATCGCTGGAGTCAACCAAATCCACATACATTTTTTGCGACACCCAGCATGAAAACTTGATTATTAGTCTAGGTGAAAATTTACAATGGAGATTCTTTCCTTACAATACAAAGTCAATTTAAATCTATATTCCAAAAAGCTCAATAGGTCTAGAGAGGCAGACTCAACAATTATTAGTTGCCACAACATTCACAAAGTTTTCGATTGATTACGGTGAAGTAGTTCTTAATGAATGACAACAACCATGTTGCTTCTTGATTAGATTATGTGAGGGCCAAGGTCAACGGTAAACGAACCTTTTTTCAAAACGATGATTTTGCAGTTTTTTGGTAGCCCATATGACACAGATTCACCACTATTCTTTTCAAAATGAAAGTGTTATTATGAACATGGATTCTTGAATGTCACAGAGAAACAAACTAGCATTCATATCATAGTTAATAGAATGGTTAATCCTTTTCTATTGACTATGTTCATATGTTGTAAGAGAACAGAGATTTCGGTGGATTTCTGAAAATAACTTATTGATAGATCCACCCATCATCCACCAAAATTTGTGGAGAAAACAGTTGACATGTGCGTAAAACAATTCTGATAATAAAAATAACAGGTTTGTTTACGGTTACCTGACCAAGCCCTGTTAGTTAGATATGAAATGTGTTTTGGAATCATAGAAGACTGATTCGAATTGATCTACTCTTCTTCAGAGAATTTAAATTATAGCTTCTATTAGCAATAAAAATAGATTAGGACCAATATCAGTAGAAATGACCATGGTGTAATACGTCTAACTACATAATTATATAACAGCTTCAGATTAGTATCAAGATTTTGAGTAGTACCAAGGAGTGTTTAATCAGCCTAACGAAATGCCAATATTTAGAGTGTTTAGTTAGTTCCAACTATCATGTATCCCCCTACAAACTAATATATTCACCCTGCTGGGAATCCACACATTACAGGTCAAAGCTTTTATATTTTGATCTATTGCCAGGGCTCGATCTTGGATATTGAGAAATTTGAATTTATCAACTTCGCACAAAGTTGCAAGCAACTTATATTTCGATTGCAATCACTTTGTAGCACAGTCAATGGACCTCTTTCTTGGAAGGCTTGGTTGGATATTCCCAAGGGAAATGTTGCTATCCTAAAAGCTTTAAAAAAGAATGATAAACTGGTGTGCAATGGGGCTAAAAGCTACATACCTGTACAAAAATACAAGGCTAAACTTGGCCTTGTACAGGCCAAGTTTTAGCCTTGTAGAGGGGATTATGACCTTGTTATGACCTTGTACTAACCTTGGAAGAAAATTACAAGGCTATCAGTAAGATTCCAAGCTGCAACCAGTCTAACACAAGGTTTCCACAAGGCTTCTACAAGGCTAATTAGCATTTTTCAAGTCATTTACAAGGTTACAGCAAGGCTATTCCAGGCTATAACAAGGTTACAAGGCCATAACTACAAGGCTTGTACATGGCTATTACATGGCCTTGTATTTTCGTACAGGTAGCTATGAATTCTGTCTGTTTTATACTAAGCATCATGTGTAGGGTTTCAATAAACTATATACCCCAGCCCAGATGATAAAAATTAAGGTTTTGAACTTGCAGTGTTAGTTTTTAAGTGCTATGCTGGTTATGTCATGTAACATTTTATGGCAAAGCCAAGATGGAATAAAGGGGTCCAAACCCCCATTTTCCCACAAAATAACCCTTGAGACGTGCACCAATTTGTTAAGGCCAATCAAGTGCACTCATCATGTAATCAGTATATTGTTAGAATTAATTGTTGGCTAGTTTCCAAGGGCTTGAAGGGCATGGTCTCAAAAAATCTTACTGGGG
>REGL01000257.1:110250-134981 GCA_004194395.1 Aurelia aurita complex sp. Pacific
TGACCTTGTTATGACCTTGTACTAACCTTGGAAGAAAATTACAAGGCTATCAGTAAGATTCCAAGCTGCAACCAGTCTAACACAAGTTTTCCACAAGGCTTCTACAAGGCTAATTAGCATTTTTCAAGTCATTTACAAGGTTACAGCAAGGCTATTCCAGGCTATAACAAGGTTACAAGGCCATAACTACAAGGCTTGTACATGGCTATTACATGGCCTTGTATTTTCGTACAGGTAGCTATGAATTCTGTCTGTTTTATACTAAGCATCATGTGTAGGGTTTCAATAAACTATATACCCCAGCCCAGATGATAAAAATTAAGGTTTTGAACTTGCAGTGTTAGTTTTTAAGTGCTATGCTGGTTATGTCATGTAACATTTTATGGCAAAGCCAAGATGGAATAAAGGGGTCCAAACCCCCATTTTCCCACAAAATAACCCTTGAGACGTGCACCAATTTGTTAAGGCCAATCAAGTGCACTCATCATGTAATCAGTATATTGTTAGAATTAATTGTTGGCTAGTTTCCAAGGGCTTGAAGGGCATGGTCTCAAAAAATCTTACTGGGGCTACCTTTTGATGACTTGGCAGCGTTTTAGACTGTCCTTCACAATAACTTAGATCTTATGTTGTTTTGTTGTTAGCTTAGAGGTTTAAAGGTTCATTTGTATCTCTTCTGTGTCTTTCTAGATTATGTAGCTCATAATTCATATGTTAGCATGATTAAACTTAAGAAATTTTTTAAATGATCTGCCTCTAAGGATTAATAGCAATCTTTGCTTATAGTTGATAGATTCATTAGAACTGAAAATTATAAAAAGAAAAGAACTTGATCATGTTGTACTTTTCTAGTAAGTTGCTGTCCTATACAGTTTGACAACAAGGTAAAGGGCAACTATAAAGGAATGCAGAACATAGAACCAGCATTTGATTGGTATTTAACCATGGACAATAAGACACTGTTGAACTCAGTGGAAATTTGAAATGAGAAGCATCACTGCATTGGAGCTCAGATGGAAAAGATAATTTGAAGTTTTATTGCAATAATGGCCACATCCAATCCAAGTTGTGATGAGAGAAGAATGAGGGACAAGCAACATTATCAAGCTTTTCTTGTGATACCGTGGAAAAGAAATAACACAATGGGTAAGAATACAATTTGATCATAACATTGGCCAAATCAGCTGTGCTTTATTGCCCATGATTTAAATGTTAATTGAGTATGCAACTTTCCTGGTTGGATTTTGAAATAATGCCACTTAAGTGTGGAAGCTATCTCAGGTAACACTCTGATTAAATGCAAAAATTTGAATGATAAGTATTAGAATATAATCTACAGAAAATGCTAACATCACTCTACAATATTCACAAATTACAGTAAGCAGTCATGCAGTACAGTATGCTTGAAGCAAGCATGGCTGAATAAGCTGATTTTTTATCTGGTTAAATAAATCAAAAGATTCTCTTCTCCGAACTGGAAACCTTGTGGTTTAGCTTACCTTTAGCTCATCGAAAGTAAAGCCATTAGAATGCAAGATATTTACATTAATTGAGTGTCGAAAGTTGGCTTGAATGGCAATTTGATTTTGCATTGCAGAAAAATAATTTGAAAATTCCTCCAGCAACTGAGCACAATGTAGCCTCTGTGTGCAAACTTTTCACAGTAGAGAGGTAAACTCTCAAGGAGCCGCGCAGGCTAGGCACAATGGAGCATCTCTTAATAGAACATTTAACTATTTCAAAAAGAGTTTGAATCGGTCAGTTTTTTTCATGCATTTGTAGAATTTTCATATTTGTGCAAACCTGACAGAAGCTCTATTGCCATTCAATCCAACCTTTCGTATAACGATTCCTAAAATATTGCTCAATCCAGGCTCTTTTGTAGAATACAGTAGCTATGTTAAAGGTCTATTGGTTGGGCAAAAATTCTTTTTTTGTCAATTTCATCCTTAGTCTTTTGAGAAACATAAGATTTATTATGAAAATCATTTCTAAGTGCTAAAACCATTGGAACATATATTAATTAAACAAAGGTCAATAATTCATTTATCAAAACTCAAATTTTTACAGAAAATGATGACCCACATGAACATCCTTTGTCTGCATTGGGATTTTTCTGAACAGCAAAACCTGACTTTATAAGTTCAATTTGATAGTCTATTGTTGCTCCATCTATCAATGCTAAAGAGTCATTGTCTACAACAATCTTTCCTCCATCTTTTTCAAATATCCTGTAAGAAAAAGGAAGCTGGTTATCATACAGTCAGAATAAAGTATAGACATTTAAGCTATTCTGATAAGAATCAGAATTGAATGATATTTTGCTACATCTTGAAGAATGTTTGAATATGCCCAATAGTGATAGAAGCTCTAACAGCACTTGATCGAGCCTTGCATATAAAAATGTATAAAAATAACACTCAATCCAGGCTCTTTTGTGTAATAGATAACAACGGTATGCTGTTGATCTTGTTTGACAGTATCTGAAGGTATGCAGAGCATGCCTGTACGAAAATACAAGGCCATGTAATAGCCATGTACAAGCCTTGTAGTTATGGCCTTGTAACCTTGTTATAGCCTGGAATAGCCTTGCTGTAACCTTGTAAATGACTTGAAAAATGCTAATTAGCCTTGTAGAAGCCTTGTGGAAACCTTGTGTTAGACTGGTTGCAGCTTGGAATCTTACTGATAGCCTTGTAATTTTCTTCCAAGGTTAGTACAAGGTCATAACAAGGTCATAATCCCCTCTACAAGGCTAAAACTTGGCCTGTACAAGGCCAAGTTTAGCCTTGTATTTTTGTACAGGTGGCACTTGCATACTGCAGTTAGCCAAGAGAGGCTATTGGACACTGAAAAAAGGAATCATTGAAAACTGCCGATCATTGATAACTGCAACACTGTGCAGAATGGCATTATTTATGTCTCGTTCAATTCTCACCCTGACCGGAGCAGCCCGGGGCTCAACAAACATTTCTGGTACAAATGCCCAGGGGCTGGGCACTAAGAAATGCCAAATTCCTCTAGTTACTGTATATAAGCAAAAGCTCCTGTTCTTGTCAAATGCTACTCAAATGCCTGGGGGCCATGGAACCATTCACAGCCAAATGCCCCAGGCCGAGAATATTTTTTAAGCAAATGCCCTTGGGGCTGGTCAGGGTAGCAATTGAACAAGCATTACATTTACAAATTAATTTCTTCACGCTAACCAATTCAAAAAGATCAGGGCAATTTCAAAATAAATCTCAAATAAATTACAAACTTATTTACCTATCATCTTCTTCTAAAGATGAATCCACTTCGAATTTATATTGGAATCCTGAGCAGCCACCTCCCTCTATGATGATCCTCAGAAATTCATCTTTTTCCATTATTTTTTTCAGTTGCTGTGGAAAGAAAAAAGACCTCAGCATTGCAGCAGCAAGATTTCCAGTTGTTGAGATGATCCAAAGAGAGAGGTGACAACTAAATAAGTGCCCACGTAAATGAGAAATATTACTAAACTTCGCAGTAACTTCACTTTCCTTCATCAAATTTTGGAACGTTATTCCCAACTTTGCAATATTTCTTGTGGTACTTGGATTGGACCAGCAGGGCTGACATTTCGTTTAAGTGTGAATTGTTGTTTGTTAGAAACAATTTGAATATTGTTTATATTCGAAGTTAATGCTGCCGTGCTTACTTGCTGCTGTTACTGTGTTTCATCATTGCTGTGATGTTTTCACCAAATACCGTTAGCCGCTTAGACCTACCTACAATCACTTACAAAATTGTTGAGCCACCCTGAAAAAAATGAGTTTTTTGGCCCCCCTTTCCCCCATGTCAATGTTGTTTGGAAAAAAGTACTTGGTCATGCTGACAGACGTGGTTTGGCAACTTTTTAGTGGTTTTTCAACATTGACTAGGGGGGAGGGGGGAAAGCAGAGGCAAAAAACTGAAAATCTGAGGGTGGCTCAACAATTTTGTAAGTGATTGTCTGAAATGCTCGCAACTTCGACTTCAGTTTACACAAAGAGTACCGAGGCCAACTGCATGAAATTTTGTACTTGGCATGTTATTGACACATAGTTTCAAAATGTGTTGTTTTTAAAATTTTTTACCAACTGTAAATAATTTACGAGATTTTTGAAAAAGGCACTTTTTCGCCATTTTGCAAGAAAATGGCATAATTGCATAGTTTTCTCAAAATTTTCATTTTTTTGACGTACTTTCCCTTTAGCTTCAATCTTGTAAGATATTGATATGATTCTTAGTTTCATTTGCCTTCAATCATACTCTGGCAACTGCGATGCAACTAGGGTGGGAGAGGGTATTTTCGTTTGGCCTATTTGTATGGAATTCTCCCTTTGACTGGCTATATTGTTCTTAAACGCTGTTCATAAACGTCATTTTTACAACAGAATTTTATAGTGATGATATTCTATATGTTTGAGTGATACAATTGAATAAAATGTTCTATTTACAATTATAATCGATATACGACTGTAACATTGCCATCTGGTTCGTGTGTGTTCATGGTGAATTACGTCATCAGTGCTCGCCACAAGGCTCACTACAATGCTCACCAACATTGCTCGTTTGTATTCCTTGTTTCTAACGAAGAAAAACGAAAAAACTTTGCGCAAAACGCATATTATCTTGTGAGTATGAGCAGACACTCTCACTGCAGACCAATGAGAATAAAAAATCTCCGCGGTGAGTTGAAATTGAACCAATTTACCAACATTGCTCGTTTTTAGTACCTTTAAAATATTTTTGAAATCCTTTTTAGTAGCTATAAAAGTGGGAATTGTTGAAGTTTTAGTCATTTTGCATCTAATCAGTGTAGAATTTTTGAGTAAAACGCTAGCCTATGTGTACCCACGGGCTTTTGCTACATCTTGGGTGGCTTCGTTTATTTGTTCGTCAACTTTCTTGGACGCACAAGAAACTTTAAAAAGTGAGAATTGTTGGCGAGCAATGTTCAAGATCACTCACTCAGTCTATCATTTAGTGATTTGACCTCTTGAACAATTGCAGTTCAGTGGTCCGATGATAAATTGTTTGTTATCGTTTATAAGTAGTTCCAAAAGAACTAATGCTGGTTTCAAAGGGGAAACATATACCCTTTTCATTCATTTGGCATTTAAAGAATAGAGGAATATTGGCCAATAAAGCATGGAGCCGTTATTGTCACCCCTCAAGCAGCATGACAAATACTGGTAGCAACATTACTTTGCGATTGCGAACCGAACAAACAAGGTTAAACAATTTTCTCAGTTGTCATATGTTTTAAGGTGAAATTTCTCGATCATGACGGCAATGAAAGAATTTAGACAAAGGCCTGTGTTTCTCCGTAAACACAGGGCAGCGAGTTGTCATCGTATGAAAGTAATACCGATGGTAATGAAAACCCCCCATTCTTATGCCGTTCAAGTGAAGTTTCCCACATTGAAATGCGGATAATCCTTACTGCAAAACACTCAACCACAACATCTGTAAAACTGTGACGACTTGGAAACTTGTCTAAGTCACCTTGACTGTAGGTGAGGAGCAAGATGGTGCTCTGTGGTGAACTTGCTGCCATTTTGAAGTCGAACTGTCGAATTTTCAAATTTCCCGCGCTCACTCAAGTGCATAAATTCCCTTCTAAATACAACAATATGGGATATATTTTGTCGATTATGGAGGTAATTGTAGAACAATATGTTTTATATCTCGAAGATACAACTAACAGAGACTATAGATGTTGTAAAGTCGTTTGAAAATTAAATTCCTTCTTTAAATGCGAGGCGTAGCAATGGTAAATTTAGGACGGCTGCAGGCCTACAAGTCTTCAGGCAGAGGGAAGTAATGGTAGACACGTTATCTGTTTAAAAGAGTCTGTATTTAAACGTGTATATTGCCATGTTTAACAAAATAAATTTTCCAACTTCGAATTATCGTTTCCCCATGCATCAGTCTTTATTTAAAAAACAGGCAGATTCCGATGAATTACCCAATTTTTTTGAAAAGCACGCAGAAAATGGGAAGTTGTGCTGCTTCGCCATTTTCATTTAAAAAATATAAGTTAGTAATTCAAAACGTTGATTCGAATTCTACTAATGCAATAACAGTAAATATCTTGTCATGTGCCAACGCCTCAGCTGCTTATTAAGAGATGTAACCAACTAGGCCAATGGTGTAAAAATAGCCAAAATGAGCATATTTTCTAAGGGACGCTGCGAGGCCGCACTAGCGTTCAAAAATTCAAAAAAAAATAGAGGACTGCCTTTATGCAATTATTGCCAGCCCTGTTAATTTGAAAGTATTTGAAGGAAAGACCTTAAAGTTATGACGCCTTAAAGGTACAACATTTTCAGACAATCACTTACAAAATTGTTGAGCCACCCTGAAAAAAATGAGTTTTTTGGCCCCCCTTTCCCCCATGTCAATGTTGTTTGGAAAAAAGTACTTGGCCATGCTGACAGACGTGGTTTGGCAACTTTTTAGTGGTTTTTCAACATTGACTAGGGGGGAGGGGGGAAAGCAGAGGCAAAAAACTGAAAATCTGAGGGTGGCTCAACAATTTTGTAAGTGATTGTAGGTGGCCTAAAAAATATCCCCCAAGCATTCTCACCTTAGCACAACTGTCTGTCATCTTCACTTCAAAATCGCTTTGCGAGACATGGCTCACATGTATCAGCCGTCTCAAACATAGCCCCTGTTGGACTATTCTGCTTCTTTTTGCTCCATACACCAACTGACAGCAGAGGGACCTTCTTGCCAAACCTTGCAGCAAGGCAGCCATCTTTGATTTTATTATGAAATATTGCAATTCCGTTGTTGTTGCTGCTTAATGTTGTTGTTGCGCTTGAATGTTTATAAAATGGATTGTACATGGAGTACTTGCTAGGCCAGGTGTCGTTACATCAA
Source organism: Aurelia aurita complex sp. Pacific (assembly GCA_004194395.1). Classification (NCBI taxonomy): domain Eukaryota; kingdom Metazoa; phylum Cnidaria; class Scyphozoa; order Semaeostomeae; family Ulmaridae; genus Aurelia; species Aurelia aurita complex sp. Pacific. The sequence goes on from REGL01000257.1 coordinate 117,142, forward strand.
CTTTTGGAGTTGCCTGTGTGTGTGATGTGAAGGAATTTTCCACCCGTTGCAGTCTCTTCATTGAGTAATTAGTAAGGAAAAATCATTGCAAAGATGCCAACTAAGAAGAGAAAATATGAAGCAAGGTTTCCAACGGTATGTATGCACTTGCAGGCAGCCTAGATAGAAAATGCAAATTAATTATTTTCAAACATAATAACAAAGCAAAAGTTTAATGCATGCACAACCAAAATAAAACTACAAAAACACAGAGGCCTTTGGTGTATTGTTTTAACCTAGCTAGGCCAAAATGAAATATCAACATGACATTCCTAGGATGTTCCCCGCGAAGACAAAGAAGCTCAATCACAAAAGGTAGGAAGCGCATAGCAAGTATTACAAACCAAAGAGAACAAATTACTATAATGTCCACAGCACTGAACAACATTCAGATTCAGCTCCAGAACGAGATTTAGATTCAGAACAAGATTCGCAATTATCTAACAAATCATCTAATAAAGTTTTATTGCAAACGCACATTAGAAAAATTAACAAATTTGACCATAGATTTGAATATGCTCTATTTAATGGTGACTTTTCTAATTGTTATCGTGCGGGGCTTGTTCTTGGATCTTGTTCTGGAGCTGAATCTGAATGTTGTTCTGTGGACATTATAGTGCACAAATTGACCATGCATGGGTTGGTTGTATGCCGCAGTTGTGCCTTGATTGCCGCAGCTTTGTTCTGTTGAGGAGGAAAACATTATTTACTACTACCAGTGTAAAAGGTTGAGAGAAACTTTCATACCTTCTCCGCAGATATAAATACATTTTCTTCCGCAGCAGCATAGCACCAAACTGATAAGTTTGCAGTGTGTGCACGGAAGATGTGCGCCTGGCTATTGTTTTGAGAACAATTGTTATATTATTCTTCCTTTTTATACATGAAATTACTTGCAGGCCTTTCGCATTCAGAATTTGACGCGAGCGGTCAATCGCGCACGTCATTTCAGTTGCGCGCGCTATTTATATCGTCAATGACTGATCTTTAACTCATGAAGGAGTTGTTCATAATGATAAGCAATCATAAATACCAGCGTTATTACTTGTTAATCACACTATAAATTGACTATAAAAATTAAATGCACCAAACATGCGATCTAACAGTTTATTCACTGTCTAGTTCCTCTGCAAATAGTTCAAACTAGTAGTAACGAAAACACTACTTAACAACTAAATGTTCGATGAATATATTTCGCTCTTCAATAAAGGTTTGCGCGCGTGATTTATCGCTCTCGTGACACCACTGGGGCGCGTGCCTGTGCGCTCGTGCGCTATCGCGCGTGTCCCATTGAAAGCCCTGTACTTGATACAGCAGCGGCAAGACGGGAGCATTTTTTTAAATCTTACTCGCATTCTTATTATCAAGGAAAACATATGTATTAATTGAAATGGCTGAAAAGGGCTTTAAAACTTGTCAAAAATCACAAGGAATCTCTCAAAGAACAAGATGTTAGTATAAGAAATTGATCTTTTAATAAACAATTAGTTTCAAGTTTTTCTAATCCCATTGCAATAAATGTACAGACAAAATCCGATACCGGTAAAAAATGAACTTTTGTGTTGATCTGTGTAAGACGTTTCCTTATTATTTGATTGAATGTTTCGGGATGTTTTCAGGCATTTTTTTCTCAAGGTATTTTTGTAAAGTTTAATTCACCTTTACTTTGTTCTCAGTACTCCTGAAAAAATAAAACAAATGGCAAAAATACTTTGGTCTTTTGTCTATCAGACAGAATTTATTCCATTCCAATCCACCCAATATTCTGTGCTAGAAATTTTGATAAGCGTGAGCTTTTTTGTTGTACCCGGTAGTGAAAATTTCTAATTTCTTAATTTTCATAAAATTGAATTCACAGTCTCAGTCCCTTTATTGACATTTTTATTTGATATGTTTTTCATCAGGCAAGAATAAAGAAAATTATGCAGACTGATGAAGAAATTGGGAAAGTTGCAGCTGCAGTACCTGTTATTATATGTATCCTTCATTGCAGTGTTGTTTGCATTTGGGTGAGCTTGAGAGACGTTATCATACAGTAAACTGTATTATGATCAAAGTATTGACATGTTGACAAATTTTGCTGGAGTAGGGGATTATACAGTAATTTGCAGGGATTAACTAGAAAATACGGGAGAGCATCTCTGCCAGCACTGGATATACCAGCTGCATTGTCATGACAAAAATTTTTAATATTTCTTAAGCAGTCTTCAGAATTTTCAAGACTTTTTCTTATTATGATACAGTAAGAGTTCTTGAGTCACATTAAAGACTATAAATATTTTTAATGCAAGAATTTGTAATAAACTACAAAATATTCTCATAAGAATTCTTAGGAACTGTTAGACATTCTTTGGTAGGAAAGCCATTGCACCAGGCCTGTATTGTATTATATTGTAATATTGTTTTCAAAATTGTGATGCAAGTTTGCACAATGCTTTAAATAATGTGTCATTTTATGATGGCCCTTAACTTTTAACCAGCCCGTGCTTTAGAAATATTTCTGCAGCAACTTGTTGAGAAAACAGCAGACTTGACAAAAGCAAAGAGAGCAAAGACAATGACCACTGGTCATTTGTAAGTACAGTGATTCTTAATTTACAACAATATCTCTGTAATTGTCATAGACTAAATGTTTGTAGCAGATTTGATTTCTCCTTTTCTACCATGGTGCTAAAATTTTGAACTGACAGAAGCTTCCTTTCAAGATATACCTATATTACAGTATATATCAATTAACATATAAGTTGGAAGCTTTGTTTAGTTGCTAAGGAGCGTTGAAGTTAGTAGATGGAGATGAATAGCTAACTCAAGAGCTGCTTATGCAGGTCAAAATTAGCCTATTATATTTGATGATTTCAACACGTGCGTGCATATCTTTTCACTAGGGGAGCAATTACTGTACTTGCAATGTGTTTCTTTGTCCTATTCATAGATTGTATCTACTTAACTCCCTGGACTAACTTTAAATACAGTATGGTCGTTAGTTCATGCCACCTCATCCAATTTTCTCATCCAAAATTGTCTCAGAGCAGCTTTCCAGAAAGATAAGTAAAAAATCATGTAAAAATTGCTGACAACCTTTTGCAGCTCTTTCTTGTGCAAAGAAAATTAAAAGACATTTTGCTAGTACAGTATTTTCAAATGCAACATACAAAATACATCGTTATGTAGGGTACAAGACAATTTTGTGAGCTGATTTAGACTGCATTCACACGATACGGGCACATTTTGAAAATGGTGAAAAATGTGAGGGATAGGCCTCCTGTTCATACAAAAACAGTACATTGTTTGCCGGCAAATTTGGAAAACAGTGTAGATTTTTAAAACAGAACTCTAACCGGCACATTTTGAAAATGGCATTTTGCCGGTATCATGTGAATTCTAGCTCAAAATTTTGCTACCATCGCATTTTTCACCGTTTTGAAAATGTGCCGGTATCGTGTAAACACTGTCTTAGGTTCATCTTATTATAACCACTATTTTTAAGGCATTTTACTACACATCTTAATTTTATGCATACAAATTATTGAAATTCTTGTTTGATGACTCTTGTACTGATGTAATTTTCACTTGTATTATTGACTATGTACAGTATGTATGTATGTAAAATTTTGCCATCCAACTAAATATACCTAGTCATAAAAGAAAAGAAATCTAATTACAATATCTATAAATTTAAAATAATTACAGGCAAAAACTACATATCTAATTTAATAATCTAATTTAAAAACACCCCATGGTTAAAGATGGCAGGGATAGCATTAAAAGGTCAGTGCGACCTTGTTTCCATAATGGTCCCTCTACGAAAAGAATTATTTCTTTTCAGGAAACAGTGCATAGAATCAGAAAAACAATTTGATTTTCTAAAAGACTTGGTTGCAAACATTGCAGAAATGCCAAATCAAGAGGAAGAAGATACTGGAGATTCAGGAGAAACAAAAGCGAAAAAACCGTGAGTACCTGCAACCATACATCTGCAACCAAAAATTTTGGCAGGACAAAGTTCCATGGTCCGAAACTTCTCCAGCCAAACTTTAATTCTTAAGTGGGTACAATAAGGCTCCGCATTTAAGAAACCAATTTTTCACACCTTAGCCTCGAATGTTTCTTTTAACTATGATACCGTACTTTTCCTTTTTTAAGGCTGAAAGTTTCTTAAGTTTCTAATTTCTTTTCTTGAATGTCCTGAAAAATAGATTGCAACAAATTTGGTTAGTTATGGATATAGTAGCCATACTGTATGTATATGTATGTTATCAACAACTGTCAAGAACATCAATTAAAATTTCGGTAAAAATCTGCTAAATCTAAGATATTTTGGAAGCAACTACTAAAAATATGAATGCTGCATGAATTGGAATGCTCCCAGACCATCAGACAAGGAGCTTGTGTCGATCAAAATACAAGGAAATTAATTTTGAGGGTGAGCCTCAAGAATTTCTTATAAGTAGGAGGGCTAGTTATTATTCAGTAGCCTGAAAGTTTCTTTTACTGTAGGTTGTATTTTTCCAAAATTTCAAGCATAAATTGTTTCTACAGTATATTAGAATACACCTTTTCAACTAAGCGGCCTCGTTTTGGAAATTTTCAAAATTTCTCCAAATTGCTTCATATGAAATTTTTGACGTCAGATTTAGATTCAGCACCTAAATTTTAGTCTGGTTGCTAATTTTCATAATTCCAGTGTTCACAATTTTGATTTTATGACGATAATAAAGTTGAAAATTTATAAGGGATTTGACCGTAAATCACTGAGGGTGTAAAGTTACACCCCGAGCAATTTTCACGGTCAAATCCCTTATAGATTTTCAAACTTATTATCGTCATAAGATCAAAATCGCGAACAGTAGGATTATGAAAGTTTGCATCTGGACTAAACTTTGGCTGCTGAATCCATATTCGTGGTCAAAAGTTTCGTAGGAAGAAATTTTCAAAAATTTCCAAAACGAGGCCGTTAATTGAAAAGATGTATACATATTTTACCAAAAAGGCGAAAACAGAGAGCAGCTGGTGAAAAGAAGAAAAATTCGTCGAAAAAAGCTCACAAATCATCGTCATCAAATGATTCAGACGAAGAAGAAGCTTCCGACAATGTAAGTCTCTGTTCAAATTGATCATTTAAAGTCCGGTTGGTACAGTGAGAGATGATAATGAAGCAAGCTGCAAAAAGTTGTTCTGAAACCCATGTAACAAGCTTGCTCATTGGGCATGCCAGAAATGGTATTTAAGAGCAGGTATGAGTATATTTCGAAAGAAGAAGAAGAAGGATATATGACATTTCGAAGGAATATTTCGAAAGAAGAAGGATATATCTGTATATACTTAGGCATTTATTTACTTAGTTTAAAAGCTGGGTATGTTTTATTAATTACATCCAAGAACAGAATAATTGGATCTCCACCCTACTTTTTATTCCCTTTATACCAGAGGATGATCTATGGTCTGTCTCAAATAGAATGTCACCTGCAAATGCTCGCGAATAACAACAATAGAAGTGTTTTGCAAAGGAATTTTGCGTTATCGCAAATCTCAGGTGACATCTAATTTGAGACNCTGAGATCGACTTTAGTTTTTATTGTTTTGAAACTAACACTTAGGCATAAATGTCATTATTTATATTTCGGCAAACCTTTTAAATTGTATCAAGACACCTTTATGGCTGGAAAATATTCATGAAATTTCTGTATTTCAGGCTGAAGAAACGCCGACCGTATTTCCAAGAAGTACCAGCAATAACGCGTCAAATAGAACTAAAGATAAACCTGAAAATCAAAGTCAATCAACCAGTACAATTAGCAGACCGGAAGATGATGCATCACGGGAAAAAACATTCAATACACAAACAAGGTGAGAAATTCCCTTTTGATCCAAAAGGCCCCTCTTTATTGTTGTTTTGGTGATTTTTTCTTCATCGTCAGTTGTTTTTTCAAGGAAGGAAGGGCTCACGCTATAAATGCAGAAATGTCTTGATATCTAATTGAAATTCGTTAATTTTGTCCCAAATTTGAACCAAAAACTCAGTATTGTGGAATGTGGAGCAATATCAAAAATTTGGAGTACCTCTAAATTGGCCTTCAAACGCATTTTAGAAATGATAACTCGACTAAGACTTTCAGCACCTTCGATTCAATTGATACTAATGAAATACAGCATCGAGGTTACGTATGCATAGGATGGTTTAAATATGAATTGCATTTAATAGTTTTGATGCAGTATGAAAGACTTATGACGATGAGTCTCAGTTTTCCACATTGAATTGGATGATTTTATGGCTTCAAACTGAGACTCATGACCATGCAGCTTCAAAACGCTGACTAATTTAGGCCATCTCCCCCGCGTTTACGGCGGGACCAATCAGATCGCTACTTTCTTAATAAGGTCAGACCACATGCCCATTCCTAGCATTGATTGGTTGACTAGATCAAAGTTCGACTTTTCTTTCGACGCTCGAAGGATGGAAGACGCTGACTCGATTTTTCTTCAGATTTCTCGTAAGATTTTAGTCTCTGTTTTGAATCAGTTTGGTCGTGAGTCCTTGTATTGAGTGAAAATAAAACATCAGATTAAAAACGTTCAACGAATACAAGGAATCACGTCGTCAGTTTAGCAGTATGACAGGTTAATCAGAGAATGAAAGGCAACTTTCAAGCAAATTCTGTGAATGCAAGAAATTCCCTTATTTGTAAATAGATGTTTCTCAACAAGGTAAGAAAAGTATCTGACCGCTTTAGGAGACTGTGGCTGTGGACTAATTCGCTGAGTGAGTCCTATGAGAATTACAAAAGATGATGTGAAAATGTCCATTGTTGTATGATTTTCATTATTTTACAAAACATTTTTGAAGACAATAATCGTTATCAAAACCCGTCTCAAATTTAATGTCATGTGAGATTTGCGATAGCGCAAAAATACATATAAAAGCATTTCAATTGTTCGTTTTCGCGGACATTTTGACGTGGCATCTAATTTGAGACTGACTATAGTCAATTACATCTCAACAGAATCGATGGGTTTTTGGTATCACAAAAATCTGATGATGATATCAAGTTCAGTATTTCTGTCTTCGATTGCAAAAAGTCGACAAGAAGAGCCATCCTTACGATAACAATTTTCAAAACGACCGGAAAAATTACTGCACAAGGTCAAGCGTACTTGAAATGGCATGACAACGCACTCGCCGTCATTTATAAAAAGTTGCAAGACCTCGATAATCNTCTCAACAAGGTAAGAAAAGTATCTGACCGCTTTAGGAGACTGTGGCTGTGGACTAATTCGCTGAGTGAGTCCTATGAGAATTACAAAAGATGATGTGAAAATGTCCATTGTTGTATGATTTTCATTATTTTACAAAACATTTTTGAAGACAATAATCGTTATCAAAACCCGTCTCAAATTTAATGTCATGTGAGATTTGCGATAGCGCAAAAATACATATAAAAGCATTTCAATTGTTCGTTTTCGGGGACATTTTGACGTGGCATCTAATTTGAGACTGACTATAGTCAATTAGTGTTGCTGCAATTCATAGCTTCTCATTGTGCTTTGTAGCTTAAATCAACCAGTCATTCAACCTTCGCAATCAATACCAATGATGTTAAAGTCACGTGACGATGATGAAGAAGACTATGACGAGGATGACTGAAAATGTCCCATGAGGATTATGTGACTATAATTTTTCTTTTCGGGACGTTTTAGGACCTTACTAGATTGAAACAGCTATCTAATCTACCGGATCAGATAAGACATACCGGGTGACCTAAAAAGAATTTCACCAGCTAGATTGCACATAGTTTCCTGAAGGCAAATGTTATGACCACAAACGAGGTATCAGCATGTAGCTGAAAGTCTCAGCTATCCTTTGAGATGTTGCTTCGTCGGTTTAAGTTATGCCTACGTTCGAAAAAACAGTTTCAAAAATATGGAAATTCATTCATTTCTCGGATTATTCTGTCGTTTTCCAGTCCATGTTTTGGAAGCTGTGAAGAAAGCTGATTTGCTTGAAGCACGAGATTTGAATGAGGAACAGAGGTCGATCATTTTGCAGACAACAAATTTCCCCAGACAACTTCAAATCCATCGGTTTTATTGAGTTTGCATAAAATGTTGACTGGAAAATGATAGCGATTATTTCACTCAAAGTGAGGAATGCGGGATCCGAAATTTTCTTTGAATCTGGTTTTTCGGATGGTAGTCATTGCTTAAAATGACCATGCAGCATCTCAAAAGATAGCTTGAGCCTGTCAACTAAACTGCGATGCAAAATATTTGACAAAAGTCAATAAGACAAAAAAAATCAAACGTATCTTTTCTAATCTAATTAAATCCTTTGATTTCATAGAGCCAGTTATGATCTAGCCCGTAAAGTTTTTTTGAGTCATTCGGTAGAAACGTGCTTGGTTTAAGCCAATTTGCATTGGTCGTTATTTCGACAAATTTTGCGGAAAGTGAATTTTGTCAGCAAGTTATTTCTGAATATTTAATCGAAATATTCGGCACGTCACATTTTCAGCATGTAGGTATACATTAATCTTCCTCTGTAGAAATAGATCCATCGCAGCTACGAGAACTCTAGGCCGTACCAACCGTTTTTTGTATGCAACAGCAACAACTGTCTAAATAGCGCCTCCTTATTGGTTGAAAGCTAAAATCTATTTTCAAGGAAACCGTAGTTTTTGAATGTCTACAATATGGTATCAAACCAAAGTCGTTCACTCTTCTGGTTTATGATTTAGACATTTGATGACGTCGTATCCTCCAATGAGTTGGAATACAAAATACGCTGTAATTTCGAAAAAATTTTCAAAATTTCTGAAAAATCCAACGGTAGAATTATAGGTAAGTAGCTAAAGTTTCGTTCAAGCCATTCAATTAGGAGAAATAGGTCATAGAATTTTACACCCACCTTTTTACGCTGAGTTAAAGATTTGGAACCTTTGCTATTTGAAAAAAAAATTGAAGAAAGATGACCATATGGCAGATTTTGATTAGTTGATTGCCAAGAATAGATTTGCCGCTGCGCTAGGATATGAGAGAAATCACGTTTAAATCATGCAATTTGATAGGCAGTCCAAACTTGTAGCCTACCAAACATATAACGTTCCGAGGGGCATTTCAATCCCAAAAAATCTTGTACGCCTTTGGCAAAAATCGTTTTGTTTTCAAGAATAATACATCAAAAATCCATAAAATTTCTTTTGTTCTGAAAAATCTCGCACGCCTCTGCGAACCAGTGAAATGCCCCTCACAACGTTCTACTCGCCCGATCTAAAGTCAAGTCAAGCTTGGTGGCTTGATGAAGTTGGATTCAGAGCTGTTTTCTGCAGTGTAGTTAGCTTCCTATCTTAGATTAACCCAATTGCTTCTAAAAAATGTCTCTTTTTTTAACAATCTATAGTTAGAATTCACTTGATGACGAAGGGACGACAAGTGTGTCATCGACACGTTTTGTTATTAGATTTTGCCTCAGTAAGTTAACTAGTATATATTAGTTTAATATTGTCGTGTCCTCGGGGACATCATATTTAGGTATTTCGTTATGTAGTGCCAAAAACAGTTTCTTTTTTGTCAAAATTCTTGTCTCCAAATTAGGATTTTCTGCGACCGTTCCAGAAGGAGAACAGTTCCTGTACCTATCAATGTCGTCAATGGAACTTATTTTTCCAATTTAAGAACGTTTTCCTTGTTGACCAAACTCAGTTGCTGCATTTGGTACAGTTTGTGTGACAATTTTACTTATGATACCCATTGACCATGCTTTAGCAAAAGAATGCTTTACGCTTACGAAATATGAAACAATTTGCAAGAAAACCATAGTTCATATATACAGTAAAAGCAAAACCACAAATAAGAGTTAAGAACCTATTGAATTAAGAACCTACAGGCTAAAATCATCAAATTTTCAATTGTTTCATAAGAGCCTATCCGTTGTATTCATTATTAAGAACTCAGGTTGACTTGCAAAATTGTAGCCTCTTATACGCGGGTTTCTACTGCATCAAGCAAACGTCTGTCACTCTTCTTGTTTACGATTTAGAAATTTGATGACTTAAAATCCTCAAATGAGTTGTAATATGAACACGCTAAGTGCATTACCGTTTCGAAAAACATTCAAGAAGGTAGAAGTTCTACCGTAGAACTATGGCGCAGTGCACTAGTGAAAGTGTTCGATTTTTTGCGATTGCCGACATACCACCTTAACGACCAGTGGTTAAGGTGGTAGCGACGAACAAAGGCCGGCCTTCCATTTCCTTCAGGCCTGAAAATCAACCAGTGAATGACCAGTACACATCGTCTCGAAATATATTGAACAAACAGGCTGATGCAACTTTGGCTGATGTAACAACATTGCAGTTACATTGGTTGATCAACAAAACTTCCAACAAATTTGAATGTCAATCTCCTTCCAAGAACTTCGAAGACTTTCGTCGCAGATCAAGTTAGGCCCATTCATCACGTTTCGAATTTTAAAGAGAGTAGAAAAGAAGACATTTTTTATGAGAAGATTCTGTGAAAAAAAGATCATGGCTGGCGATGAAAATAAAGAAAATGAATTAAAGAAATCTGAGAAAGATGAAGAACAACTTGTTACAATCGAAACAGTTGTTGCAAAGGATAATAAAGGAATTGATTATGACAAACTGATAAGTGAGTTTTGTGAGCATGCTGCTAGGCCTCCTTAGCTTAGGCTAAGCTAGCAGTGAATTGAATGTTCTTGATGATGATATTAAAAAGAGTATGTACCACAGTCAAAATGGCTACACATGTCAAAACAGAAATTTATTTTTCTTTGATGATAAATATCAAACAAAGTTTCATAATTAACTGAAAAAAAAATTAAATAGATTTTGAAGTGAAAACCGCATCATTGGAAATTAACTGCGAGGAAGAAAATTATGGCGCATGAACAATTACCAGTCTGCAGAGTGTGGCAACTGCACGCACAAGATTTTTACAAAAATCTTATGTGCACACCGATTTTGAACAAGATCTTTTGTTCCCTACTTTGAAAACAAAAGAATCAAGACCTTTCACGCAAGTACGCCACAGTTTCGTTGGTCTGCACATGTGAGATCTCATCGAAAACAGCCATACTCTGCAGACTGGAACAATTAGGGGTCATCACCAAAGAATTCTTGACACAGTTGACAGATTTGAGCAGAATTGTGCCATTTATGGCTCACTTTGCACCAATTTTTTTCCAGGGTGATTTGCTTATTGATGAGACCACTATTGTTTCAATGGATTCCTATAAAATGTTTCGTGACATCACAACACAATGATGCAGAATTTCACAAAATAACGTCAAAATTTGGAATCAAGAATTGATCTTAAGCAACTACAAATGACAAAACAGTCAGAGCAGTTGTATGTAATATTTGCATGCCAAAAAAACGTTATCCGATAACCAGTGATTCAATTAATCATATATCATATCATCATCATGCACTACCTAAGTTACAGGCATGGCAAGCTATCTAAACTAAACATAAAACATAACCTAACATAATGAAACTAATATAAAATAATTAATATAAACAATGCTGCAGCTAAATTTTAGAACATGATTGGAATTGCAAAAATCATGTTAGACTAGGTTGCTCACTTGTGAGTATGTTAACTTCTTTTCTTTCGGAAATTGATCAATATTTGTATACTTCTTTTCTAGAACAATTTGGAAGTGCACCAATATCAAAAGAACAAATTGAGAAAATTGAAAAAGCCACTGGGAAAAAGGCTCATCACTTTTTAAGAAGAGGAATATTCTTTTCTCAAAGGTGTGAGTGAAAGGTTTTATTGGGTATTATGGTATGGCTTTTCCAGATGTACGAATCAATTGATTCCTAGATAAAACCCCCCGGGGGCCACCCCTGGGCATTTGATCGTGTATGAGAATTCAGGGGGTGGGCCATTTGAACCAAAATGAAAAATTGAGTTGGAAGAATTTTAACCTTAGTGAGTCTTTTGTACAGTACGTACAAATGTTTGCCAAATCTACATTTTAATGCCACAAAACTGGGGAATTTGATTGGGACTGCTAGCAAAAGGTTGGGGGATTTTACAACTAAAAATGAAAAAAATTCCAAAATTTACTATTAGATAAGTAACTGCTTTTATTAACGATGACCTTGTTTGCCGTAGGGATCTGAATATCATTCTTGAACAACATGAGAAGCAGAAGCCATTCTTTCTGTACACTGGTAGAGGACCTTCTTCTGAAGCAATGCATCTTGGGCATTTGATTCCTTTCATCTTTACAAAGTGAGTTTTGTGGTTGTCTCCTTTACATGAAATTATTTGAATTTTGTAATCTTTGTTGCCATTTTCAATTTGCAGTTTTGTGCAACATAATTTGAGCTTTATTATCACAATATACTGTAAAGCTCGCCTGAATTATTGGCAGCCAATAATTCAGTTTCCAGCCTCGCATGCATTATTTGGTCATAGAGATTATTGTTGTTTCCCATTGAAGTCAACAATGTGTAATTCCGCATATCAAGGAAAACAAAAGGATTTGACAACCATCTCTCATGGCGCTAGTACTGTAGACAACTGATAAAGTGAGGCTATAAATGTTCTTTATAATGAAATCAAACTTTAACATGGTTTTCCTGCCTGAGAATTTCTTGCTTAGAAAAATTTGCAGTCTTTCGTATGGCTAAAGAATTCTTGTCATTTTAATGTGTGTAAGGCATGTACAGTACTAGCTGCAGGCCTTGCATTTTTATCATTAAATTCTTGACATATAATATGGTAGTTCGAGGCACACCATTGTTGATGTTATTTGATAGATGTTACAATTTTAAACCATTTACAAAAACGTTGTCTTGAGAAATTGCAAAGACTTTGTGCCTTTCGGTCATCATCTTCAGGAGTTCTGGCACACATTGTTTTTACAAAGTGCCTTGCTTTATTATGTTCCTTATTCTGAATGATAAATACAGTACTTGCTGTTTCTAGATACCTGCAAGATGCATTTGATGTACCCCTGGTCATCCAGCTGACTGATGATGAAAAGTTTCTCTGGAAAGATCTTAAATTAGAAGAGGCACATAGACTGTCATTTGAAAATGCAAAAGATATCATTGCTTGTGGTTTTGATGTCAATAAAACATTCATCTTTTCAGATATTGAATATGTTGGGTAAGTGATTATTGTTGAATTTAATTTATCTCAAGTTGAATAAATGCAACTTTAACACTCAATGCACACTGTTCTCTGTATCGAAATTTAAAGATTTACTCCCCAGCGATAGCAAAGATTTACCTCCAAACGGCCAGGTCAGAAACTCCCCCAAGTCTTCCTTTTCTCATTCATAGCCAGTGTGACTCAGGTAAATTCTGAAAGGGTCTCATTAGAGAGGCAAGGGATATAATTGTGACTTCTATGACAAATGACAATGAGTCTACATGACACTATATCAAATACTGATTTTGCAGTGAGAAATATTCCACCCGAAAGTTGCTTGAATCGTTCAAGTTTTATACCTGCAGGTACGAAACTTGGGCGATTTGGGAAACTAGGTACGAAACTTGAGCGATTCGGGCAACTCGGGTGAGTATTTTTCACTTCTCACATTTTCGTACCTGGCCCTACCAAACATACCTTTAAACAAAGAGGATGATATTGCAGAAAAACGTAAATTTAAAGATCTCTTTCTCCGCAGTCAGTGCTCTGAATTCTACAAGAACATTCTCAGGGTCCAAAAATGTGTGACATACAACCAAGCACGTGGAATTTTTGGATTTTCAGAAAGTGATAATATTGGTGAGTGAAGTTTTTATTCCTTTGCTTCATCCCTTTTCTGCAGGGGTTTGCTTGCGGATTTTTAAAGTAGCTTTAAAGACGAGACACTTAATTGAACATTCACGGCATACAGCATATAAAGCACTGTCTCTGAAGCTCATCATGATTTTGCAAGTACCAATGGGCAATCTTGTTTTACAATTTATGTGATGGTTTCTTTCAAAGTACAGAATGAAATGGATAGCTTCACCCTTGCAGTTAGTATCAAATTAGTAAACTTTATAATATTCAGTAAAGTAAACTTATTTAGTAAACCCAAAATACGTTATTTGATTTAACATGCTGTCAACATAATCTTTTTCAGGAAAAATATCGTTTTCTGCAATTCAAGCAAGCCCAAGCTTTAGCTCATCATTCCCTCATATATTTGGAACGTCCAAGAGTCTTCCATGTTTGATTCCATGTGCTATCGATCAGGTTTGTTCCCATCATTATTTCATGCAGTAAGACTAATGAAATTATTGGAATCTTTATCAATGGTCATTTTACTGTTGCTGGTGTCACAGTTGTTTTAGGGGGCGTTTTGTATTCCTTGATCATTGGATTGGTTGGCTGGTTGTGTTTTGCCGTTTATCCGAGTTTTACGTTGTTCTTAAGCCATGCCGACTTTAAGGAGTTAGACTGTTGAAGATTGCCTTGAGATGACCTTCATACATTAGATTGTGTCTTTGCACAGTGGCTAAGATACTTCACCCTTCATTTACCTTGATTTCTGGCTATCTACTACACCGTGTGAGTGTGAGTTATGTCTCTCGTCGAAATTCTGATTTTGTGGCATTTAGTATCGCTGTTACAACCGATCAAATTCCAACTCTGGGCTATTTGTGAGTGATTCCTAAACAACCTGAATAACAAGTTTGAACTTAGAATAAGATATGCATGATATTCATTGGCCGACATTTCTTTGCTAAAGAAATTTGTTCGTTTCCTTTCAGGATCCCTATTTTAGAATGACAAGAGATGTTGCTCCAAGACTTGGATATCAGAAACCAGCATTGATTCATTCCACTTTTTTCCCGGCCTTGCAAGGAGCTAAAACCAAGATGAGCTCAAGTGATCCAAATTCGTCAATCTTCTTGACAGATACACCCAAGCAGATTAAGAACAAGGTTAGTAGTTATTGACCAAAGGTCACAGATATCAGAAGGGTTCTCAGTTCTCTCTAAAATAATTTGCCCAGCTAGACGGAGCAGGAACTGCGTAAATTGGCTTCATTATATCATATGACACAAGGATACAGTTAAGCCCGAAATTATTCATACCTATGCCAAATTTGGAGTATTTTCAATCGTTATATTTGCTAGCCAATTCACAAGATATTTCTTTCTTGAAATGTCTCTTGTAGCACTTGTTTCAGCCTTTTATCACATTCTTACGAAACTTCAGCCACAGTAAAACTGGTCCTCGAATAGAGCGATGCAAAATACTCAGAATTTGGCATAGGTATGAATAGTTTGGAGCTTAACTGTAAGTGTTACAAAGTGTAACCTTTTTTAGACGAGAAAACTCCTCGGGAAGAAAATATCAAGCGTAGCCTTGTTGATTACAAAGTCCAACTTTGTAATCTAAGAGGGGGATGTCGGACCTAAATTATGGCGAACCATGAGACGAACACATAAAATTAAGTTAACTGTTGGGTGGAAGCGTATTTAACTGTAACGCTCAAATCACGATCATGTCTTACTTACTTTTACTCGTTCGTAACAGCAATCTAACAAAAGCGAATGTTCCTCCCACTTGGACGTGGGTTATGAGCAATGGCTCATATCCTACAACATTCCACATATTATGTCTTATAGCTAAGAATATATAAAATTACCATATCTCACACATGGTGCATTGTAACTGCATTGTAACAGCGTTGTATGTGAAGTAAAATAGGGTTACATATCACAATGTAATTGCGTTGTTTTGAAAAGATAGAACGAAGTAAAACGCTCATTCTGCACGAAATTTTAGGATTCATATAGTATAACAAAAATGCCGATGAATTCAGCAACGAGTCCTTTGCTGTAAACTTTAATTTGTTTGTACTGGTTGAAGTGTCTGTCTTCATAATGGAAATTGATAATCTTTTAAACTACCTAAAGTATGAGCCATTTGTCCCACTCTGGTCCCTTTTGTGCCATCCGACTTTACTTCATTTGGACCACCGGTAGACTTTGTACTTTAAATCCAAAATCGAAAAAGGTATAAAGACGGTTTTTAAATATTTCTTATTAATCTACCTGGCAATCAAGATTGGCCTTCCAAACTATATCGATACAAAATCAATTTTCGAAAATCCGAGTATCAATCAATATAGACAGTTGTTTGACCTGATTTAAAGTGGATCAAAACGATTTTAGACTCTGCTAAACCATGCTGAACTATCGCATTTTTACTCGTTTCCTTTGATCAGTTAATGAGGGGGATTGAAAGATGAACTTGAAAAATGTAGCTTCTCTCAGTACCGCCCTATAACCGTACGAGATTTATGTTCTGTTACTTATGGTTTAACATGAGCACGGTGCTTCTTATTGTGAGTGACATTAGCGGTCTCTGTAAGTTAGATTTCACGGAATATCTTTCAGCCCCTTGTACTGACAATCTTAACGAAGAGATTTTCTTATAAGTGTGCTGCAGCTGCCGAGAACATTGAACATTGCAGAGAAATGCTATGGAAATACTGTTGATTAGGCTAGGAAGTTGGATTCGGGAAGGTTCGGGAGGATACGGCAGAAGGAGCAACTTGGCCCGTGGCAATTGCCTCAACTTAATTACACATAACTGTTAACACTTAAAAACATTATAGTTGATTTGATTGATTTAAACTGATTTGAATTGATTTGATTTAAAGTGATTTGATTTCTAAAGAATAACCCTTTAGCCAATGCTGATTTTCAAGGAGCCTCCTTGTTAATATAATCAATTAATCATCGTTGAATTTACCAATTTTAGTTCAAGAATGGTGCAGCAGTCAAATGCAATTGGGGTGCAATTGTGAGCCCTGACTTTGAAGACGGGCAGGCTTACAAGTGTAGATTTTGCATTACAGTAAGTCCCCGCAAATAGGAAACTCAAAATTTTGAATCAGGCTGTTTAGTTTCTTATATGTAAGAACATATCTATACAAGAGGTTGGCAGATTTCTTATGTGTCCAATAAGAAACTTCCCTTTTATATGCCAGCTTTCCTCTGTTAAATAGTTTTTTTCTTAATTCTTGAACCATACCATATTATTGAATACTTGCAAAGGTCCAAAGCAGTAAAGGTCTAAATTTCTAAATAATGATGCATTCTTCATGTCCACATATGTTTTGATTTCAAATTTGAATGATTGAAAAACAACCTTGATATTGCAATAAATCCCATTTCATAATTTTAGACATTTGTAAGAAATTGCAAAAAAGCAGGCTGTCTAGTTTCTCATAAAGGAAAAAATGTTTCTCATGAAGGCAGGCTGCAGTTTCTGATATGTCCATTCTGCGGGGACTTACTGTAATAGCATATGTATCTGTCACTTTTGATTGACACGCCAAAGCAATTTGTGGGACCATTATTGAAACAAGGTCACACTAACCTTTTAATGCTATCCCTGCCATTTTAAATTGGGGTATTTTCAAATTACATTTTTAGTCTTTTATATTCGCATTATATTGTTCATTTGTCATTAGATTCCTTTCCTCTAAATTTATGTCTCATTTAATCTCTAATTTTATAATGGTAAAATTTACATACATACATACATACACACATACGATTTCAAAAACCAGTGATCAGGCTTTCTGCTGCAAAACGTTTGGATTTTCATTCAAATTGGTCGACGATTTAAGGTAGAACACCGATCCATCGTTTTAAGACTCTCTACATTTTTCAACGGGCCTTTTTTCGGTTTCACTCAAAATCAATTTTCAAGCAATTTATTCTTACATTGAAATGTTTTCTACTTGTAGCTTTGCTGGTGAGATTTTTGTGCAGAAGATATCTGGGTGAATACGATCCAACGATCGGTAAGCA
>REGL01000257.1:136040-153721 GCA_004194395.1 Aurelia aurita complex sp. Pacific
ATACATAATTTCTACTTCTAAATTCTACTAAAGTTCAATACAAATGTCTGTGCCCTAATGCTTACGCAGGTAGCTGCGTGGGCGCGCTTGGGGTTTCCCAACATACACCCCTCCTTGATCCATAACCTAGGGATCAAGCATAACCTGTGTCTTCCAGCGTGCGTCTATGGCCGCCGCCCTTGGGGTCCGGTTCCTGCCCCCATTCACACTTTTCAAACTTGTTTTCTGTACTTTCTCATTTTTCTCATTACTCTTCTCGTGCATTTCATCCTTTTTTGATTGGCTTTTATCTTTCCCCCCTCTTATTTGATGGTCTCTACAAGCAATTTCAAGAGGAAAAAGTTTCTGCAAAGGACGATTCAAAATTTCTGGCTTACCACGCCCAATTTTGCGAACCGATGCACCTCTTACCACTCCATCTCTGCCAACAATAATATCCTGCACAATGCCCGTCTTCCAAAATCCTCTCTTTGCACTCTCCTCATAAATCAACACCACATCTCCAATTGAAATTTGTGCTGGAACTGTGCTCTTCAATTTGTGGAATTCTCTGAGGTCAGTCACATATTCTTTTCTCCACCTGTTCCAAAAATTATTAAGCTTCCTGGTGAGGTAAAGAAAACGTTTAAGGACCTTGTCATTATCAACATTATCAAGGTTTGCATGGACATCAACATTCTCAGATAGAGGTGACAATCTATAACCAAACAAAAGATGTGAAGGTGTCAAAGCTTCCTCAAGTTCATCATAGAGATATGTCAATGGCCTTGAATTTAATGTCCCTTCAATCTCTATCAGTATGGTGTTCAGTTCATCAAAGGTCAACTTGGCATTTCCTAGAACCTTTCTCAAGCACCTTTTGACACTCCCAATCATCCGCTCAAACACTCCGCCCATCCACGGAGAACGTTCCACATTGAACCTCCACTCTGTTCTTCTGGACACTAAGAATTCCTGGAAAAGCTCATCCTTGGGGAGTTTACGCAAAAGTTTGGCTGTGGCTTTGAAGGTTTTTGCGTTATCTGAGACCATTAAGGCAGGCGTGCCTCTCCTAGAAGCAAAACGTCTCAGACAGTTGACAAATGTGGGGGTCTGCAGATTCTCAATTAACTCAAGGTGCACTGCCCTGGTCACACAACATGTAAAGAGAGTAATATAAACCTTGTTCATTTGCCCTTTTGTTCCTTTGACATACAAAGGCCCTGCAAAGTCCACCCCAACATTGCTGAAAGGTGGAGCCTGTGTCACTCTAAAACCAGGCAGAGGGGCTGTAGGGGGTGAAGTGTAAGGCTTACCTTCAAGTTTCCTGCAAAGAAAACAACCATTAATCACCTTCTTTACAACCTGCCTTCCCTTAGTAACCCAGAACCTAGATCTGAGCTCTGCTAGAGTTCCCTTTACCTTGCAATGATGCACTCTATGGTGACAATCTAGGATCAAAAGCTCAGTAAATCTGTGGTCTCTTGGGAGAATAATGGGTTGTTTTGATTCTTCCCCTAAATCTGAATGTTCTAGCCTTCCCTTGCAGACCATTATCTCATTCTGTGTGACAATACCTAATTGCACTTTTGTCTTGTCAAAATCACTCTTTCCTTGCAATGTGGTCTGCACATCTTTGACCCAATCTATTTCTGCACTCTTCAACTCCTCCACACTCACTTTCCCTACAATCAAGTCCTTCCCTCCTTTCTTCTTCAAATTCTCAATAAAACGTTTCACATATGAGGTGACTCTTAACAATTTCCCAAGTTTGCTGAATCTATCTATATCAATAACCTTGCTCACTCCTTCACTCTCTTTTTCAGCAATATTTGCAATCAAAACATTAACTTTCCTTCTCTCTTCACACACTTCATTTGAATCATCCAATGGCTCACTGTTAGGCCATGCCTCTTTTCCTTCCTTCAACCATTCTGGTCCTTCCCACCACAATCTAGAATCTTTTAACTCACTTGCTTTTACTCCTCTAGATCCAATATCTGCCGGGTTTTCTATCCCTGGGACGTGTCCCCACTCTTCTTTCTTAGTTAACCTCAAAATCTCATTCACACGATGTCTCACAAAATTCTTCCATTCTCCATTATTTGCTATCCAGAAAAGAGCAGTCTTACTGTCTAGCCAAAACTTTACACTGTCAATCTTCACTTGAGAACTTAATGCTTTCACAACTGTGTCCATTAAGGTGGCTAAAACTTTTGCAGACATTAACTCTAACCTAGGGATTGTTAGGCTCTTTAAGGGTGCAACTCTTGTTTTGGCACATAATAAACTTGTATGCACTCCAGTGGTTGTCTCACACACCAGGTAGATCATTGCACAGTAACACTTTTTACTGGCATCACCAAAGCCATGCAGTGATGTGCTAATAATTTCCCCCTTCATTCCTTCAAGCATGCATCTAGGGACAGAAATTGTCTTTACTTCATTCAAATCTTTGAGCCATGCCTCCCAAATAGCTATCTTATCATCAGGCAATGGGTCATCCCAGTCAAGCTTCTCTAGGCACAATTGCTGGAAAAGAACTTTACCCGAAACCGCGATGGGGCTAACCAACCCTTGGGGGTCAAAAAGGGTTGCTAGTGTGCTCAATATCCCTCTCTTAGTTGGCCTAGCACTGGAGACTTGCCCTACCTTTTCTAGGTCAAATGTAAGGGTGTCTTGTTTGCTATCCCAAGGAATCCCCAGTACTTTGGTCATTCCCCCTGTTTCTTTGGAAAGGCCTAAGGTCTCCTTTGCATATGTGCTTTCTTCATTCAATAGTTCTTCTCCTACATTCTTTTCATTCTCATTCTCTGCAATCTTTTCAGCTAATTTTCTGTCATTTGTCTTCCACTTTCTTAATTTAAAGCCCCCTTCCAACATTCTTGACTTAGCTTTCTCATACAAGTCAAATGCTTCTTCAGTACTGCTGCACCCTGTGACCAGATCATCAACAAAGAATCCTTCTGTCATTTTCACAACAAACTCTGGGTCACTTTCACTATATTTCTCGATGTGATGTCGTAGCACAGCATTTAAGAGGAACGGCGAGGAATTTACCCCAAATACCACCCGGGTAAATTTATAAACAACAATCTGGGGGTCTGTCTTATGAATATCATCAACCCACAAAAATCTAAGGCAATCTCTATCCTCTGGGTGAACCTCTATGTTAAGGAATGCCTTCTCAATATCACCCACTAAAGCTACCCTGTTTGACCTGAAACGCAAGAGAATGTCAAAAATCAGTGGGGTCAGGGCTGGACCAACATGTAAACATTCATTAAGTGACACCCCAGACTTTCTGTCCTTGCAAGATGCATCATAAACAACCCTTAATTTAGTTGTCTCAGCGTTCTCACGACAGACAGCCTGGTGGGGAATATAATGAATTTGTTGCGCCTGCTCTAACAATGAAACCTGTTCAATCACACCCATTTCTACCTGTTCAGAAATAACATTGTTATACATTTCAAGAATATCAGGGTTAAGACGAAGTTTCTTCAGTTGGCTCTTCAATCTACTCAAGCTGTTATTATAATTAGTTGGCAAAGATGCATGGCCAACTTTCCATGGTAATCCAACCGAATAACGCTCACCTGTAAACAAAATATCATCAATAACCCCTTCATGCACTTCATCTTCCACTCTTATACCAAGACTATCCAAATCCCATAATTTATGAACAGTCTTATCAAGATCTTGCTTGGTGTTTGTTGCTGGCATTGAATCTGTCACATGATTGACAATAACATTTGAACGATCAGAAGAATGTAATCTCTCACCTGTCAATGGTCCTGAAAGTACCCATCCTAGGGTTGTTTTTACCGCAATAGGCTCGTGTTGCCCCCCTCGTATGGTTTCTCCATTCTGAAATTCCCAGAGAAAATCAGCTCCTATCAAAATGTCTATCTCAAGGGTGTCCTGGTACCTGCAAACATCTGAGAAAAATACATCACTCAAGTGGGAATAATTTTGTTTAATCATTTCTACATGTTCATTTGCGATCGTAGAAATATCAGTAACAACAAAGGCTTCAATAACAGTATTACTACCACCATTAATTGGAGAAAGAGAAAGCTCACATATTCCTCTCTTGGCAACATTCGTTTCATTGCTCCCAAATGCTTTTATTCCCAAACTTTCCTCTCTTGTTGGTTCTAGGCCTAATCTACCTACAGCCTTGGCAGTTATAAAGGTTCTTTGGCTACCAGTATCGAACAAAACCCGTACTCTGCACTCTTTTTTAGCATTCACATTTGCCAAGGCTGTTTGAAGCGCTACTCTTTCACCAGAAGAACCGGTTGTCCCTACCCAGGTGGTCGCAGTAGGATTTAGGACGGGTGCACTAGCTTTGGGTTGCATTTCCTTAGCTAATTGGGGCTTATTCGCGCTGCCTGCACTACAAATAGAGCTATGGTGTTTGCCCTTACACAATCTACACACATAATTTGACCTACATTTATAGACCCTGTGTCCTCCTTTCAAACAATTAAAACATTTAGCATACTTCAAAAGAACTTTCTTACGATCTTCCATGTTCGTTATTTTCTCGCAATCTTCAGCTTTATGATCCGTTCCCAGGCAGTAAACACATTTGTCTCCAGCGGCATCTCGACTTGTCAACAATGCAGCTGCAGTTCCGGTGTTCGTGTTACGATCTTGTGGCTTGTTTTGATTAGGCCGTCCTCCAAAGTTTCGTTCTTGTTGAGGCATCCTCGTTACCGGAAAATGGCTCTCCCTCACCTCCAGCTCAGCAGCTAATGCCTGGATAAACTCATCCACTGTCCATTCGAGATGACTTTTCGGCGTGAACCGAATCATGTTGTATCTCAATGTCTCAGGAACCTTCTCCAGTAGCCATGGCACAACGACGCTCGAATATGATTCTTTGTCCGCTCCAAGAGCCTCGAGTCCACGGAAATGAGTCTCGATTTGATCGTGCAAGTTCCTGAGTCGCGTGACATTTTTCTCGCTGTAGACTGGGGCCAGATGTATCATCTCGTGTATGTGCGTTCCCTTGATCACCGCTGGTCTGGCAAATCTTTTCTGCAACAATTCGACGGCTGCATCGTAATCTACGTCGGTTAGCGGCAATCCAGCTACAACGCTCTTTGCTGGCTCTTGTAGGAAGCTTCGTAGATACTTGAATTTATCGACCTTGGCCATTTCATCATCATCATGGATCGCGCTTTTGAATCCATCCCAAAACTCCTGCCATTCTGCAACCTTACCACTAAATTTCGAAAGTTCAAGTTTCGGAAGTTTTGCTTTTACCCTTCGACGATTAGAGCTGGCATTCGATACATTTGAAGCTACAGAACCCGCTGCTGAATCGGCTATCGATGTTGCAATGGAATTTAAGCTCGCATTCGATACACTGCGTGACAATGATTCCTGCTTCTCACCTTCTTTTTGGGCTTTCAATGAATCTTCGAGGCAAATCAGGCAGTAGGTTACCTTCTCGTTGATATCGCTGGCGTCAAGCATTTCTTTTTCACAAACATCATCCTCTGCATCGTTATCCACCAATCCTTCAAATATCTCCTTGTCTAACTCTTTCAAATGTTCGAAGTTATCCTTAAGGTTGGTTTCGCATTGCTTCAGCTTTCTTTTGTCAATCTCTTCTGGATCTTCCTTTAAGGCGTCGTCAACTTTATTTAGCAGCTTCGTGATCACTCCTCGAATCGGTTTTCTCTTTTTCCTTAATTTATCAACTGCTTCCATTTCGATTACGACTATCAGGCAACGGTGGACCAAATGTTGAGAATACTATCTCAGACTCGCTAGTTCAATGATAGCCAACAATCGAAGATCTCACTCTTAGAGAAAACTACTCAAATAACATTTTCTGAATCCATTTTATTCCACAATCTCATTCTCACTCTACGAATACGTGTGCACTCTGCGAATTCTCAATACGTACTGATTCGTATCACAAATAATAGGATCCTTAAAGTTAGTTAACAACAATAGTTCAAAATCAACCAATGAAAATAAAGAATAACAGGAAAATGAATCAAATCTTATATCAATAGTCTGGCATCAAGCCTACTACTATTTGCCCATAAAAGTCAGTGTGTTTCCGGGCCGCAATGCATGAATCATAACACGAAGGTTACCAACGTAGGTTTACATACTTTGCCTGCTGCGTGTTCCCTAAATTAAAGTTACAAACGCATACCGCTTCCTTGCCTGTGGGAATGAATGAACACGCAATACATAATTTCTACTTCTAAATTCTACTAAAGTTCAATACAAATGTCTGTGCCCTAATGCTTACGCAGGTAGCTGCGTGGGCGCGCTTGGGGTTTCCCAACAACAATTAAGAGATCAAAAGTCAATTCGCAAAAAAATTAAGAAACTCCAGTACTGGGAAAATATATGTTACGAAACTCTTTATTTGGATAAATGAAATCCTTGACATATTTTTACTCTATTTTCACTTGTTTTTTGTATCCTATGGCTCGAAAGGTCCTCGAGTAATGTCTAAACATTGGAAAGGTTTCTAAAAACAATATTATGAAGTGTCCACAATGGCACAGGTAGTGGACATGAATATTGTTATGGAACCTCTAAGAAACTCGTAAGAAACTCCGAGTATAGAAAATCTGATAGTTTTAAGAAACTTCTAGTACTGGCCCAAATTCTTAGTTTCTTATGAAAGAAATACGTGATAATGTCAAAACTCTACTTGTGAAAGTTGCAAAACTTGTAAATGTCGCAGTAAGGGTCCTCTTCCGGGTCCTGGTCCTCCCTTGGGTCCTCTCTAAGGTTCTCTTCCGGGTCCTCCCTTGGGTCATCTTCCGGGTCCTCTTTCGGGTCCTCCCTTGGGTCCTCTTCCGGGTCCTGCTCCTGGTGTGGGTCCTGGGTCCTGGGTCCTCTTTTTCCGGTATGCCCATTTCTGGTAGCCTGCGCGCAGACTTTGAGGAGAGGAGAGAGAAAAGGCTAATTTTTGGGGGAAATTATATTTCATACTGTATTCGTGGGAGTTGCTCTGGGAATTCCCATTAGCATGTTTACATCCAGTGTGTCCTGGTGAACAAATCACGACCTTCACAATGTAACACTGGTAAACTAAACTAAATTAAACTAAACAATGATTGAAAAGCTAAATAACAGAACCTAACACAAACTAAAACTATTTACAAAATCTTTTGAACTCTCTTATTACTCTTTTAAGCATTTTTGGGTCATTTGAAAAAAGTTGATCTTTGTTACAATTTTTTATGTCAAATTTCTTGCATTCCCATAGATGTTCTATACTTTCTTTATGTTTACCACATCGTCTACATATATGTAATTTGCTTTCAAGTCTATCATATTAAGTTTAAGCATCAGGAGATGTCGCTTACAAAAAGGCTTTTCATAAAGTAGGGTCTGCTGGGAGGGGGGGGGGGGTAAAATGGGTAGTGTTGACTGCTGGAAAAAGTAGGTCCAAAACTGATAAAGCAGCTTTCATTATACCAAGGAACGTAGTTCGAGCGGTTGTAGCAAGAGAAAACTGCCAAGAAAGATTGTCGCTGAATTTAATGACACTTCTGCCCTAACCCATTTTACCCCAAACATACCAATTTGACCCCAGTAGACGGTACCATATGGTGGCCTTGGATTGGAGGCAAATGATACCAGTTTTGTTCAGGCGGGTCATTCCATCAATACCTCAGGGACAGTGCAAAGTTTAGTTTATAACGTGGCCGGTGAAAAACGTACCGCGGCAAGTACTTTTTTGAGCTGGGACAAAACTGGGAGAACATTTTTATATATAGGAACATTTATAAGCTCAAAATAAGCTCAAGATGAAGTTCGAAATCTAAAAGATTGTTCATTTTGTGGACAAAAATTGAAAACATGCATGCCGATAAATGCTTGGAAGGGTACTGATATCTAGTTATAAAATGACACGGAATTTTTTGTCAGTTGTTTGCAAGAACGATTCATCAGATCAGTCATATCTCTTCATCTCAAAAGTCAATTTTTAAGTTGACAAAGACTGGTAAGGACAAGAATTGATTTTGTTATGGCCTGTGGCTATTTCATCGGTGGTTCATGAATACGGGGCAGATACATATTTTTAAGGAAAGAGTGACGGGGTAGTTGGTCTTTTTTGCAATAATTTCATACCAGGCGAGCAGGTGTTTTTGCAAGAATTTTTCTTCTCCACCGGCCATGTCATATAATAAATTTTGCACTGTCTCTTATTGCAGACAAAGCAGCAATGCAGATCATTTCTTGCCCGGAGAACGCAAACAATGAAGGCACACAGTTGTCATAAAATAAGATAATTCGTCATAAAAAAAAAGAAACTGGGTCACATTTTTACAATTCAGAATCGTGATTTATTAAGATGCCTTAAATTTAGAAAATAATCGTTTAAAAATAAACCTTCTTAAATAATGTAAGGATGTATATACATGTAAGGATAATAATAAAATAAATAAACATAAATGGTAATAACTATTAATTGTATTGATTGCATTTTGTACAAAATAATTTAATTTTTCAGCGGTCTCCACCTAAGCTTGGTTTTCATAAAATCGTAATTCATGGGATGGCAAAACAAAAATCACTTTTAAAACTTTATAAACTTTCAAAAAATCGTTTTCATTTTAAAACCAGGCTTCGATGAAATAGAGTCTCAATAAAGTTTTGTGTGAGTTCATAACAATGACAGGCCAAGCAGCGAGACAGCGGGGAACATGATAGTCCTTTGTGAGATATCACTTCTCTTCTAACGAGATTTAGGGCAAGTCTACTTGTAAAACGCAACTCAGCACCACTCATCGTTGATAGGTATTGGTACTCTTCGAGCATCTGAAAATNGCTTGGTTTTCATAAAATCGTAATACATGGGATGGCAAAAACAAAAATTACTGAAAACTTTATAAACTTTCAAAAAATTGTTTTCATTTCAAAAACCAAGCTTCGATGAAATACAGTAGAGTCTCAATAAAAGTTTTTTTGTGAGTTCATAACAATGACAGGCCAAGCAGCGAGACAGCGGGGAACATGATAGTCCTTTGTGAGATATCACTTTTCTTCTGACGAGACTTGGGGCCACTTCTAAAACTCAGCAGTCAGCACCATTCATCATCGTTGATAGGTACTCCTGGTACTCTTCGAGCATCTGAAAATATCAGTTTTCGTGAAATCTCCAGCCGTTTTATCCCATCATAGAAGACTGGTTGTAGAGGGGCAGCAAAAATCCATTTAATTCATCAGCACAAATGCTTGCTTCATCGACCAAAGCAAAGTTCCTGGCAGCCATGACAAAATCTGTAGCTGTACTTTGCTGCACCAAATTTTCTACAGATTTCGTAAACTCGTTTTCCAACTTTTGCGTGTATTTCGACTTTGGGATAACTGTATCGTGCAATGTTGTTTTGATCTCTGATATAATGTCTAATGTCATATCAAGTTTACGAGCAAGAGTGTACAAGCATCGTAACAATTCTTTGGGAGCATGTTTACTTTCGTCACACATCGCATTCACAAAATGCAGCATTGTCAGAAGTGGATCTTGGAAACTGTTCAGAATCATGACGAGCTTTCTGTTGAGAGCTGTAACCGTGACCAGTGCGTGTTTTAATGCCACTGTGTCATTCTGAAGTATATCGAAGCGTAGCCCTATCTCTAATGTCTGTGTGAACTCTTTCTGGTATACCTGACGTAGCAAGTGGGCATCTCTTTCGATAGAATGCACATTTTCCATCAAATATTTCAATCTTTCCATGATTCCAGTTGTGTGTTGTGTTCTCTTAGCGAAATTGAAAAAACCTCTGAAGAGCGCTGTTCAAATCTAATGGCTTTGGAGAAGGGCTCCTTTTTATGCCATTCTGACCCTAGACAGGGAATTTCCAAGTATCAGGGACTTCCCTGTTTGAGAGCGCAAACATTCATTCAGAATATCATGTGAATGTCTTTGTTTCGAAACTGTGCGAGTTGCTGGATGGTCACATGAATGAAGTTGGTTTTATCAATGGTCTTGTTATAGAAACGACGTCATTTTTAGTTCCGTGTGATGTAATTATCAGTTTGAGAGTGAAGACCCGCCTCTTGCTGTGGTTTGGTTTCGTTCGCCACACAGTGGGGCTGTGGTTCTTGAGGAGGGGTGCGAGTTCAAAACTGAAATTCACATCACTGGAAATCCCTTGCCCTGCATCCGATGGGGGGGGGGGGGGTTCTTGGCAACATTTTGGGTAGGGGTCTGCCGCGAGCATATTCAAAGTGGCACAGTGGCTAAATTAACTTTCTTGAAAATGGTACCCTTGGCTAGAACAATTTCTACAAAAATGATATACCCTAGGCTAAAAACAACAACCTTGGCCAAATTCATTTCAAAGCCATTCGAGTTAGTAGATATCACAAAGTCAAAATTATTGGTTTAAACTCGGAAATAGCAAAGTTCGATTCGTTTCGCGAAAATTTAGTTATCAACAAAAATGGGTTGTCAGGGTGAAAAACCCTTGCCCAGACTACTTTAGCTGAAAACATGGCCGTTCCCTACACCAATATTGTCAAATATATGATACCCTTGGCTAGACCATAACTAGAGCAAAATTGCAAAAAGGTATACCCTTGGTTAGACCAGATGTCCGAAAAAGTTTACCCTTACTCGCGGCACATGCCTAGGTAACTTTACTATGGAAGAGCCCCCCCCCCCCTTGCTGCATCCACTCAAAACTCCGCTGGCATCTGTCAATATAGAATTTGTTGAGGATTTTCAGCTTAAAATTTTTACGAGAGAAAATCTTATTAAAAGCAGCACAAAACGACATTTTTTGCTACGAGATCAAGTTCGAGTAACAGTGGGCCTCCTAATGGAATTAAATTACTGAAAAAAGAAAGATTTGAAACTTAGCCTCGTGACACGCAATATCAAGGATCAAGCGCACTTTCATTTTTTGGATCTGATAGATTTGAAAACAACACAGAGATGTACGTCAAACCATATGGTTTCCTCAGTGGGAAGCCAAATAACGCCCAAAGTTATGTGCAACATCTAAAATTAACACTGGATTGAGATCATACGTCTAAAATTGCCGGGCATCTTTCAAGGAAATTCTTCTGGTGGAGAGTCTAATGAAAGGGAACGTAAGGTAGTCCCAAATTTGCTAGCTTGCGTGCAGTGCAGCCTCGACACTCCTCCTCGAAAGAGTGTCGAGGCTGCACGCAGGCTACAAATTTGCAATATCATCAGTTTAGAAATCACTCACAAAAATGGCTTTTTGAAGCGAAGTCTATATCGACACAAGCCGGTTCTTTTTTTAATCTAGTCTCTAAAACCGTTCTCGCCGAATTTCCATAAAATGTGAAATTTAGTTCTTGAAAAATCAAGCAACAATTTTACTACAAGAATAGGGCATTTCGTTCAGAAACACTACTGATTTGTTGCTTATTGTGCAAAGAGTTCCTTATGAAAACTCCCTGAAAACTACGCACAAACAAAACGGCATGAAGTGAATATCGTAGAGAAGGCAGTTAATTTACTGGGACTTTTGCATTACCCTTCACAGAGTTCAAAGGAATTTCCAGTTCCCTATCATAATAGTGGTAGGTAATAAGCAAGGCTTATACGTAGATAGGTGGCGTCGCAGTTGTGCTCGATTGCCCCAGCTTTGTTCTTCTGCGGAGGAAAACACTATTTACTTCTACGGAGGAGCTAGCTTAAGATATTACCTCCTCCGCGGAAATAAATATATTTTCCTCCGCAACAGCATACATGCTGAAACCAAGTTTCTAACCATAAACAATAAACAGTCCAGCAGCTAATGGGGAAAAGCGTGATCGGTGGACACAAAAAACGAATGGGTGGAAAACACCTTCTGGTTGACCACCGATTCCAAAAGTTTCACTTTTTATCGGGTCACTCAATAGAATTTACTTTGTACATAAATATTGAAATAAATTCATCTTAAAGATTAATAAATGAAACATTTGAAAAAAAGTTTCGACCTGACCTTCAAATGCTGCTTGGGGGCACTCTAACAGAACAAAGGATAACCAAAATTTTTTTCTCTAGAATCAAAGTTTCCGGTCATACACAGGAATGGAATTACTCATGATAGTGCTAGGGAATCACGTCAAAACGTCTAAATCAACATTGCGTTCAACTCATGAAGACTTTTTAATATTTTTCGATTTTAGAGATTTTAAATCTTTTAAAGATTTTCCACATGTTCGAGATTTTTGGGATTTTTAAAGATTTTCAGGAAAGTGTGCGAGATTCATGGAGTGACTTAGCCCGTGTTCTGACCCACTTTGCCCCCCCCCCCCGTATTCTACGTTCACAAATGGAAGCATATCAAATCTTCAGCGCTGTCAATACGTAACAATTACTTTGAAAAGTGAAAATAAAGATTTTCCATCTGAAGCTATGAAACGCCAGAAAAGAACCAAAGACTGAAACAAGATTGCTCTCATAAGTTTCAGATGAAAGAAACTGTCAGTATTTTCGTTTCACTTTTGAAAGCAATGCATAAGTTCCATACCACGATGAGAAAAAAACTTGACAGGCTTCGAGTCTAAAAATTGAGAGTCTATAGCATCTGCTGTTGCTTTGCTTTTCCGATTGCTTTTCATCAACAGGCCCTATTCTATCAGTATCAGAGAGAGGAATAGTCCTAAAATTTATCAACAAAAGTGAACTTTGAAATCAAACAAAAGCGTGATAGGGCTGTAGGATTTCATCAATTTTACTAAATTTGCATAGTATTCCAGNATTAATAAATGAAACATTTGAAAAAAAGTTTCGACCTGACCTTCAAATGCTGCTTGGGGGCACTCTAACAGAACAAAGGATAACCAAAATTTTTTTCTCTAGAATCAAAGTTTCCGGTCATACACAGGAATGGAATTACTCATGATAGTGCTAGGGAATCACGTCAAAACGTCTAAATCAACATTGCGTTCAACTCATGAAGACTTTTTAATATTTTTCGATTTTAGAGATTTTAAATCTTTTAAAGATTTTCCACATGTTCGAGATTTTTGGGATTTTTAAAGATTTTCAGGAAAGTGTGCGAGATTCATGGAGTGACTTAGCCCGTGTTCTGACCCACTTTGCCCCCCCCCCCCGTATTCTACGTTCACAAATGGAAGCATATCAAATCTTCAGCGCTGTCAATACGTAACAATTACTTTGAAAAGTGAAAATAAAGATTTTCCATCTGAAGCTATGAAACGCCAGAAAAGAACCAAAGGCTGAAACGAGATTGCTCTCACAGGTTTCAGATGAAAGAAACTGTCAGTATGTTCGTTTCACTTTTGAAAGCAATACATAAGTTCCATAACACGATGAGAAAAAAACTTGACAGGCTTCGAGTCTAAAAATTGAGAGTCAATAGGATCTGCTGTTGCTTTGCTTTTCCGATTGCCTTTCATCAACAGGCCCTATTCTATCAGTATCAGAAAGAGGAATAGTCCTAAAATTTATCAACAAAAGTGAACTTTGAAATCAAACAAAAGCGTGATAGGGCTGTAGGATTTCATCAATTTTACTAAGTCTGCATAGTATTCCAGTCAGGTTTAGTTTCTATTTCTAAATCTATGTACGATAAAATTACTACCCAAAAGTTTCAACCAAATGAAATTTCAAAGAATGGTACCTTCATTTTCCTTGACGCACCGTGAGTCGTCTGAAAGACTTTCACTTTCCATAGTCTAATCCATACATTGCATTCTCTTTTGGTTCGCCTCTCTTTGCTTGAGCTTGCATTTCATCAAGGAGATGGATTCTCTGAGAAGGAGCCATGGATTCTCTGAAGTGTTGATTAGGCCAAGGCGACCCGAAGGGCATCTTCCGTCTGGTGTGCTTTTACCCCCATTTGCAATCTTGCAGAAATAGCTATTACTTCCAGTCCACGTTTATGTCTGAAAACTGCCTGCTGCTTTGAAATGAACTTGGGAATTTCTAGCTTTGATTTCCATTCCCTGAGTTTCCGAGTTTCCGTTGGGAACTTGCGTTATAAATACCAACACGTGACAGTCCCTGCATTCCAGCACTATGCTAGATTTGTGTGAAAAGTGCATAATAGCTCCAGAGAACTATCTTGAGGATACTAATAAAGTTGTTTGGAATTATCACATGAAAAGTTGAATTGTTCTCTTGTAGTGAAGTACAAAACTCAGACGCAATAAACGTGTTCTTTGAAACAGGAGGAATATTTTTTCAAAGTACTTGCTCTAATGAACAAGCAAAAGTATGAATGAATGTATAAAGGTTTAGCCTAAGATCAGGCTCTCCAAAAAATTTAATACTCAAGAAGTATACCAGACAGGTAGGTAGTTTCAGAGGCTACTCCATCACAGTTAATCACAACTGAAAAACATTTTGGCTGTGGTCCACAAACGGACACATTTTTTGGCCATCGGGTATAAGGCCCTGGCAAAATGGACAACAATTGTTTCTGCACATTTAGGGTTTTATTTGGAAAGTAATATTTGCCTTTTTTGCCACGTCACAAAACACTGCATGATGAGTAAACATGAACCGAATTTGCTAAGCACTGTTTTGAAAAAAGATCAAAACCATGTTCTGCTTATCGTAAGTTACAGCAGATCTTTGCACCGTGGCCAAACGTAAAGAATTATTCAGCTTCGCATCAGAAAAATATATTGTCTTTTTGTTCTGGGCTATCACGAAGCTGATTGGCTCCAAAAAACATCGGGACCATATTGTTGCACAACCAAGGGCAGTTCTGTATCAGGTGGACCGAAAAGAATTTTACATGTTTGAAAGTTCATGATGCGGAGAATATTTGAGGTATTGGACTGAATCAAAGTTTAGTTGATTGCGGAAAGGCTAAAATATTTTTGGGATTTTGCTTCTATTTTTCTGAGAACTGAAAAAGTAAGTATGGAAACTTATTTAGCTCAATAAATGGAAAATATGTGGTAACCTTTGGAATTTGATATAAGTGCTTAATAGAGAGGGGGGCTTATCAGAAATTTTGGCTCAGAGGGGAGGGACTTAATAGGAGAGCTTAACAGAGCTGTTACGGTATACATTTCCCCACATTTCGAAGTGAAGGAATTTTCATAAATCCAGTTTTCCCTAAAGCTATAATGCTCAGAAAAATAGAAGGAAAACGACAAAAGTATTTCAGCCTTAACCAAATTTGACTCATTCCGATTCCGATGAAGCATTCTCCGTATAACGAGTTTTCAAACCTGTGAAGTTTTTTTTCGTCCATCCCGTACTTCAAAGAAAATGGCAACTGAGTAAATAACAATCGGATTCCTATGAAGTAAATCCCTGCATATATGAACCTACCTTTTTGAGAGCCAGGCTGAAATAGGTTCTTATTTTAAAGGTACTGAGGAGAATTTCAAGGTATAAAGTGGGCTTGCCCCCAGTCTCGCTCTAGCTCTTGATCAATAAAAGAACGGGAGGAGGAGAAGGGGAAATAGAAGGGGGAAGGAAAGGGGGAAGGAGAGCAAGTCTACGTCTCGCTCTCCTTCTCTTTTCACTACACTCTTTCTTCTTCCTCTTCCCTTCCCTTGCCTTCCCTTTCCCCTCCCATTTGTTTATCGATCCAGAGCGAGACTTAGAGCAGGTCCAGGGATAAAGGTTTTTAGTTGAAGAGTACCTTGCGTAGGCCATTTTAGAATCTTCACCAAAGATGTTCAGCCTTGTTATTTGCTTTGGCAAAGTTATTATGTACCTAATAATCAATTCTAAGCTTACAAACAGCAGGGGAGAAGATTCAAACTTTAACAGCCAACCGGGACAAAAATAAACTTAATAACGACATTCATAAATCAACGTTGCTACCCCTGCAAAAAGAACATATTCTTTATCAAACTGAAACAGGTTCTTGATTACAAGGAGCATAATTAAGGAAGAACAGCCTCTAGGTTCTTATCTTTGTAGGTTCTTATATGCGGGGATTTACTGTACTTTAGAAGCTGATCAGACAGCACTTCTTTATCATCATTGAGTACAAAACTAGATTAGGACAGCAAACCAGGCTAGATCTCCCATCATATCCCAAGACGGGTGAACTGAATAATTAAGAACTTTAGCAGCAGAAAATTTAGTTCCACATAATGAAGATTATTTGGAAAACTGTTTTCGAATTGAACAGCTAAATGAATTATATCTATCTACATGAAAAAATGTAATTTATACAATATTGCAAAACCAAAACGAATTTGAATCTACAACGCGGTGAAATACTATTTCCGGTTGTTCATATTATAAAAAATCGACGTTCGCTGGCATTGTCAATTATAAAGTATAAAGTAATAGAAAATTGGGCTGCCGAGAACGGAAATATTCACCAAATATTTTCTTCTGATGCTCATCATATAAAATTGTTTTAAGTAGCAGATATTTCTTAGATCTGTTTATATGATAATAGCAGTTATTTGGTTTCCAGATGTTCATGGCATTAAAGAGGATCCAAGTTTTGTCGAAATGATGATCTTTGCAGTTTTTTACAAGGCAATCTCAAAAACCGTTCATCTTGTTTTCAAAATGAAAGCGTCATTTTGAAGATGGATCTTTGTACTTCACAGAGGAACAAACCAAACATTTAAATCTCTTACGATTGCTTGGATATAAGTGGATTTTTGACGGTTATGTTTTGGTGGCTTGGGTGAAGCCACCCAAACAAACTGCAGCAAATAGTGGACACGTGTCTGAAACTATAGTGTTTACAGATTACAGATGAGTTCACGATTTGGCAACGGACCCCCTTTAAAGCAGCTACGATCACCAACAACACTTCTTAGCAATTCTTTAACACAGAGTTCGTAGTTTGTTCACTTTGATGTCAAATATTCACCCTCTTCCTACATTCAAAAAAGGTTAAACGAGGTCGAGATATTTGTAGAGGGTTGCTCTTATTTGTATTTTGACTTGGTTTTCTTTAAATCTATCATAGACGTTCTTCTTCCAATTTATCGCTATTACAGACAGATAACGAAAGTTTCAAATAGGGTTTTTACTTGCAATCTTTTTACATGGCCCCTTGCATAGCAGTTTCAACGAACTGACGAGGCTACTGTGGTTAAATAATCAAAAAATAATAAATGGATTTAGGTATGGACCTGCTCCATTTGAAATTGTATGAACAAGAGTACGATGAGGCCTTGCCTTTACACGTAGGATATATTGGAACCCCTCCAATCAAGCTGAACTGCTAGTTGTACCCAAAATGTTTCATCAACAAAGTAAGTCTCACAAGGAACCGTCCCACAAAGGCCAGTGTAAAACCTGTAGAACAGTTCACAATGGGCACGAATAGGACATGATTTGCTCAGCATTTATTCAAAACAAACACAATTGTTAAAAAGAGGAATTAAAAACATCTTGATTGTTCTACAAATATTGATGATTCCATGAAGCTTGTGGGGGTTTGGGAACTGGTTACATGCCACAATTACAACGGTTCCAAGCGGCTTCAGTAGGTTCTATATGGTGTTATTACGAAAGAAAAATATTTGGTAAACATTCCATTTCAAAACCTGATTTCAATTTGTTGAAGGCTTATCATTGAGGGAATGATGTCAAAGTCCAAAAATAAATGGACTCACTACGAGTATTTGTTTAATTTGATCACATTTACCTTCCACCATCTATTATTCTCAATAAATATTTGTCTTCAACATTATCGGTCTACTGTGCGGCCTAGAAGAACGTCTGCTTGATGGAACATCTATGGAAACAAGAGAAAGAAGTTAGGTAATACTTAAAG
>REGL01000257.1:154387-167041 GCA_004194395.1 Aurelia aurita complex sp. Pacific
GGCATATATTTCCCTCTTTCTGCAATCGCTAATCGTTTTGTATTTGAGTTTCAGTCAAAATTAGCGGATTCTTTCTTATCATTATTTGTCTTTGTCAATGGCAACAACTCAGCCGTTGGGGTCATCAGAGTCGTTGAAGAGATTATTTTCGCTGTTCCCATTCACTATTTTTTGGTTTGTTATGACCGTTGGGTCCAATGACTCCAGTGATTTTGACGACCAACTGTGAACCAGACCCACATCACTCGTACAGAATGTAAACATTCTAAAATAGCTAAAAAATACTAATTAGCACATCTCTAAAACTGAAGATTCTACAGTTCTGGTTCTTTTTGAAGTCAACTCCCAGATAAAATCAATAATAAATCTAAAATGGAACAAGTGAGTTTAATGAAATGAATTTTCACATCCAAGTTAGCGTGTCTACTACCAAGCGATTGAAAATTCACTGAAATTGCTACTCATAATTCATGATAGTGCAAGCGCTAATTTCAGATCAGAACATTTGTTGCAAAACAAAATAATCGACTCACCGTTTGGCAATTGATATTCTCAAACAAAGCTTGTACAAATCTTCTCATTGATAACCGGAAGGTGTATGTTCCTAATTGGTCCATCATCTGGGAGTACAAGCAAAGATCCTCAAATGCCCAAGGGTATTGGTCTCTCAACCTGGAATTAATTCAGATAGAGTACAGTGAATTCAATGAATTTTTAGAGTCACTAGGTCTACAAATAAGATAGCATGAGTGGGGACTGCAGCAAAATCCCGCAAACAAGAAGATACGAAACTAAGAACCTACAGACTGATTTTTGAAAAAGACCCCCAAAAGTAGGAAGCAAAAACGAAGTGATCTATTTCCACGTTCTTATCAAGAATAACGAACTTACAAGCTAAAAAAAATCATAAATTTCAATGAAAAAGCAAAAGGCGCATGTCACAATTGTTTGAAATTCATTGGCTGAAAAGAACTAAGATAGTGAACCTGGAATCTTAGTATTTTTGCAACATTGATCATAATAGTTGGTAAAAACTCACAAAATTTTTCTTCTGAACACCTCAAAACATCTCAAGGGGTAAATAATGGTTTGGTCAGTTTGTGCAATATAATTCATTTTGCCTACAATAGATTACTATTTGATCCACCATTTGAATGCAATCATGCCTTCCTCGAGTTGATTAATGTATACTATATAGCTTTGTCCTCATAATAGACAAAAGGGCCCTTGGGGATAAGAACTTCACCCTGAATGCAGGAAGAGCATCACTGTCAAAAGAACATAGTCAGTCTGTTTTGTTTGCAGGGTTTTACTATCACTCCGTCAAGCGTCAAATGGTATTTTTAGGCAGAATTTGAAAATAGTATAAAAGAGTGCCGTTTGGCCTCTTGTCTATATGCCTGCATAATTTCCACATTCCAACGGCAATTTGCAATCCTGATATTCCTCGGGCAGGGCATGGTATAAATGCATTCTGTCGCAAGAAATGTGATTTCGCGTTCACGCTATCTGTTTATTTTTTAACTGTTTTTACCGTCTCTTTTGGTTCTTATTATTCGAAGGAATGTTTTGCTGGACTTTGTCTCGATAACTCATTTTCAACGTCACTTGCCATTGCCTACGATATTTGCATAACATTCTGCCCGTTTCCTATAAATGGTAACTCATTTCCTACAAACTGTATGGCATTCGGGCGACGAAGATTCTCTCTGCAATTTGCACACCTCAAAGGAAGAAAGTTTGAGAGTACTCACGGTCGTGTCATAGGGATTCATGACGTAATAGGCTTATCCCATCTTACTCAACTTAAAGTGGGTCTCAGCAAATTGAACTTTCACAAATTAAAGCATAATTCCAAGGAAACCGTTAACCCAAGGTGCCCTACGAAGGATGGCATCGAGACTACAGAACAGTCGTTGTTGCATTGCCCTTCTTTTGGGGTTCAATGGCAAATTGTTCTTGCTGGAATTCTTCAATTATTACAAACATTATTACGACTAATCTTTCAGATGAGGTTCTAACGCAGCTCCTATTGCATGGTGATAAAGACCTCCCTAATGATGTCAATAGGAACATACTCGAGTTAACATTACTATTTAATATTCACCATGAAACTGGTCGACTGGATAAAGCTTATTTCAAACTTCGTTACACGCCACGCAGCTGAGTGCATTTTCTTTGTAACCTTTCTTTGCTTCTTTCATTTTTGTAACAGTTACATCCATTTTATACTAGCAATAGGAAAAACTAAGTGCGCCCCACTCTGCAAATCGATATTGAGTTAATTTGAAGTAGTTTTCTATCTATCTATCTTTACATACCTAGCAGAGTATGGCACTTGCACAACGGAGATTTCAATAGGCTATTTAAAATAATAGTGAACAAAAGAAATGTCTCCTTGCGCACCACCGGAGATCTCGCGGAAGAGTGCCATACTCTGCACCCAGACTGGTTGAGGGGCAAATGTTTTCTGCCCTGATCTGTGATGATGAGGGTGGCCTAAATGGTTCTGCTGAATCACTTATGATGGAGCCTGTCTGGTGACTATTTCCTCGTGGTACCGTCCTCGTAGTATTGTAAAGTAGTGATGTGTCATATAAATTTTTAGATGGGATATGTGTATGAAAAAATACTTACGTTATAAGTCCTTGTTGCGAAGCTTTCGATGCAACTGAACTACTGAGATTAACGATCAATCGAAGGATTTCTTTATGAACGAGAAATCTATCCTCTGAATTTGGATCAATTAGAGGCAAGGATGATGTCGAGAATTTCTTCTTAGCATTATCAGGTTTATCAAGGGAAGTTCTCGAGCTCCTTTTCTCTTCTTTGTCTTTCGAAAGTGATTTACGTGATCCTGACTTGATTGAATTTCTCGAATTCCATTTTGAAATGCTTAAACAATGCAAACAACGATTTTCTATATGAGGAAAATCATCTTCTCCAACTGAACATAACGGCTGGAAATGGTCTGCCCATGAGCCCTTGTATTCATAAGCATTGATCTAGAACGAGGAAGAGGTGAGGTAAAATGTAATCATTGGAATTCTCAATTACTACAAGGTGTGTTAAGTGTGTAGGAAAGTATATTCCTTAAAAGCACACTGTCGTGGCGCAAGACAAATAATAGAATTAGGCAAGCTTCAGTAACTACGCTGTACACTGAAATTCATGAAGGTGATAATGATCTGACTCCCTTTATTCTCGAAAAAAAGTATGATCCAAGAGTATAAAGGCTTGCTAATTATACAGAGGCCAGGTTCTTTGTTAGTGATTTCAACATTAGCCAATCACAGCCGCGACAGTGTGCCTTTTATATGATATGTCAGAATTGAAGCGAATTGTAAGCGTTAAAATCTGTAAGAGAATCGAGTTTCAGATTCTAAATATTTTAGGTACCATTCAACCGTCTATGGCAAATCTTAAAGGTCAATTGTCAACCATGGTTCTTTATGTGCCGAGTGAAAAGCGAGACAAAGAGAACATAGGCCAGAAACTACTTTCAAATCATACCAAACTCGAATTTGGCGCCATAAGGGATCATCAATTTAATGGGTCGGCTTTTAAGGTATCTAAAAACCAAAAACAGAATTACCCTATTCTTTAAAGTTCCAGCTTGACTCGACATAATCATCACGTCAAGTCAACGTTTGCATTTTAAACAACCTGCAGTCTCGAAAATTCATGTCGGGAGTTTTCAGTTTCATGTTGTCCAGAGAATTTCAGGAATTCGCAACTCCTGAGTGGTGTTTTTACTCCTGTGAAGCGGTCCTGTACAAATTGACCAGAAATTAACGGCAACTAGATTTGGAAGCTAAATAAAACCAGGCTAATCATATTTTGGATGTTTCTTTGGCTTAACATTGCCCAAGAAAGTTGTGTGGTGGCTAGATAACTAATCATCTAACTTTGCCCTCGGATGTGTACT
The DNA here is from genome assembly GCA_004194395.1 of Aurelia aurita complex sp. Pacific. NCBI lineage: Eukaryota > Metazoa > Cnidaria > Scyphozoa > Semaeostomeae > Ulmaridae > Aurelia > Aurelia aurita complex sp. Pacific. The sequence continues at coordinate 158,316 of REGL01000257.1, forward strand.
TGACTGCAGCTTTAGTTAAGCAAATAACAAAAAACTTCCATTGTACGCCTCTAAATAGAGTAACTTCGTTCAGTCACTAGGTATATGCTTAGTATTTATAACTATCTTTCTGTCACAGTTTATGCTATTGAAGGACAAGTCCGGGGTTGGAATAGTTGTTGATAAAATGAAAGATTACAATGTTGTGAATGACGTGTAGTACTTTTTTCCAAACCTCTCTCTTTTCTCTGCGAAATTGCGTATTTCAATCTGCGAAATAAGCGAAATGACGTCATTAGTTATGACGGCATTTCGCTCACTTCGCCTTCGACCTGAACGCGGCTGATTTGTTGCAAAACTCTCAAGTACTTTCCGACGTCACAATCAAGCCTCCAAAACAAGGCCAGCCATTTTATTGCGTTTACAAAGTGGCGACGACATTGGGCCTAACTTACGAAAAATGTTGGACGAATTTACAACAGAAAGAGATCTCAAAACTTGGAAAGAACTCACAATTGGTGTTCGGCAGTTGGTAAGGTTACTTTTTGACCTTAATTGTAGAAACCCCGGATTTGTCCTTCAATAGACAGGGGCTAAGAAGCATCAACACACTTTACCTTTAGGATTTCGTAGAGATGAATAGGAATACATCTTCCTACATAATCATCGGTGTTTACAGCAGAATCAGCTGTTGCTGCTGCAGGATAGGAGTCACTACCAGTGCTGCTGATAGATGTCGTGTTGCTAAAATGGCGTCTTGACATGATGTATGGGAGTTGTGATAATGATGACGGAGCACTCACATGACGGCTGACACGGGGAAAATCACCCGACGATGACAATGGACTATACCTGCACGAACAACAAGAGCAAAATGAAAAGATTGAAGATGGTGTGCAAGATTTTAATAAATAAAGATAATGATCCCCTAGAAACTGGAACATCGGGGGGGGGGGGAAATTTAAGGATTACGATAAATCGGAGGGCAAGAATGGCGATGAAAAACGATGTATTTTTTACATTTCTATTCCATTTAGAAGGGTGACATTAAATAAGCGACAAATCCATTAATGAAGCATCAAGAATAGATCCGAAACGTTCCTTTCATTCAAACAAATAAAAATGGTTTAAACAATTCTCACACACTTGGATTGTCGAATTGGAAAGGACTTGATGCTTCATTAATGGATTTGTTGCTTGTTCAATGTTTTCTTAATGGATAAAATTTCTAATGATAGATCACCTAGCCAATATCATCAAATTCAATGAGAAATTCCAATCTATTTGGCGCATAGCACAGAAAAAAGTTCTTCAGGCGGCAGTGGCCTTTCCTGTGTTCAGGCCAAACACATCTGAAACATGCAGTTCACAATCCAGCTGTATCTACAACATCGTTGGTGGCATGTAAAATCTGATTGCACTGGCTAATTCTATGGAGTTCAAAAAGAAAGAAATGATCTTTATTTCAAATGAATCTTCTGCTATTTTTCTGCACTAGAGGGAAAAGTAATGGTTGTTTGGAAGTTTAGCTCATACAGAACCTTTACAGTAGCAAGGGATTTTTCAAAAATAGCATCTGGTGCTTTCATTGTAAAACGTGACTGACAACTGGAAACAAAGACATTCCTTTGCTAATTGGTCAAGATGCAAATAAAGATACGCCAAGCAGCCAGCATCATTTTTTGCCTCACTTTGAGAAAAAAGGACCAATGCATTAAGTTTTGATTCCCTTTGGAGGCGATAACTCACTAAAAATAGATGTAAACGAATCTAGAAGACGCGTTATGCCAGTTCCAGTTTGATTTTATCCTTGTTGAATAGACTTGCTCCAAGTCTCAGTTGCACGATTGTTAATGCACCTTTCGTTTCGCTTCAGTGGCAAATTCAACGGCAATTTGCTTCAAGGAGCTTCAGGTATTTGGTTATTAAGTTTTCCTTGCCATCAAATCAAGCGACAAATTCATCAACTAATCATGATGCTTTTTGAGGGTTTGATTCCTATGTACGCAACAGCAGAGCGCGAGACATAAACCGTTACTTACGACGTTGTCTGAGATCGAAAATGAGACTGTCAGCAACTTAAAGTTTGAACCAAGGCAGTCCGTCACCCATCTGATTGGCTGCAATAAAGTCAGAGCTCAACACAACAGATGTCTTTGTGAATCTGTGTATTCAGAATAAAGGAGAGCTGATCGTTATGACTTTCTACGGTCGTAGAAAGTCAGTAGGATCAGCAGCAATTCGATTCTCCTATTCTTTATATTGTCATTATCACCCAATTAGGTGCATGACAGACAGACATAAACACTTGCGGTTGGTTATACTGAAGGTGTGAAATTAATTCTTGAGGCTCTAAAATCGCTAGCATATCGAAATACGAAAGTTCACAAACTTCTCCCTTACAAAACCAGGCCATATACCATAACCTGAAATCCAGGCAGCTATTTTACTTCCGATGCATGCGAAAAGGGATCGTTGCCCGAGGACATGCGTATGTATCCAAAAGAGAAGACTATACTTCAAGGGAAGAAACTTTCGCGTTTTTCGCACTTTTGACCGAAATTCTCTTCTTGTTTCTTTGTTGCATGTCTTAATAAATTGCAAGGAAATCCGATATCATCTTGCTTAACAGCAACCTTTTCGAATCATGCAACTAACAAGCATAAGTATGGAAGATTTAAAAGAGTCATTGAAGAGTGGAGGGACATTTGAGACATTTACAAAATTTATAAGAAACATAATTCGCAAAAGTTATTCCCGCAAAATTTCCCATTTTGACCGATTCACGAAAGTTAATTCCAAAAATGTCGAATTCTTTTATAACTGGCGAAAGTTCCTTCAAGTTCTTTAAAGTAAATATGACTTGATTACAAGGAAAGAAACATACCCTCGTCTGTTGTTCCTTCTCTCCATAATCTGTCTGTACGGACTTATTGCACTTGACTGCTGAATCTTCAAATCTATTTCCTTTCTGAACGTTCTCTGTTTGCGCAACGTTGTCCAAGCTGCATACCCGAGAGCATCCCGCGCCGAGGCAACGACTGGTGATTCGCAGTAACTCGAGACAGATCCTACCCGAAACGACGCTGGACTCACACTGAGAGTAACAGTATTTCCACGGGGTCTCCTCAGCCTCCTTGAAGCATTGCTGACGTCAAGCGTAAAATTCTTAGCTCGCCTCTCATCACTGTCACTACGTTCTCTCAAACCGAGTTTTGAAGTTGTTTCCGGGAAAAAAATTCTGCGCTCGTTTCTATTAATCTTTTCATTGCTCTTCAGTCCAATTCTTTTTCCGTCCACCAGGCGGTTTTCCTTCTCACTGTCTTGGCTACTGAAGCTTTCAGCCCGGGAATCCCCACTCATGCCCGGATCACTCTCTGATCTGCCTTGTAATATTGATGGCATATTTTGGGCAACACCGGAAAAACTAGCACTCCTTGAACCGGTTATGTTAGGTAATGAGTCTTTTCTTGCCGGCAAACTCAAGCTACGGGCACGCTTATCTTCTTTGTCATTCATATCAATACTACCACTTGTCCGAAAATCGATTGGACTTTGCCTACTCGAGCTATTGTCGCTTGGTAAACTGCTAAATTGACTCGTATAGGACTCCGGTTGTGTTGTGGACATGGATCTATCATCTCCGTTGCGTTCTTTAGCGACTCGTCCCCCCTGAATATCAATGCTTGAAGATACACTGAGCACCTCTTCGATAGAAATACTGATTTCTTCAGCTGTTGGGCTCTTTGGTTGATCTGAGATATTTTCTTTACTGTCAACCTCCCTGATTGGTCGCAAGTTATCTAGCTGCAGATCACCCGAAAACATTCTTTCAAATCTCGCTTGCCGGGGGGCTGCAACGTCTTTCGCCGTACTTTCTTGTTTCTCTTCTTGCGTAGGCGCAAATAACTTACTGCCATAAATCAATTTGTCCCTTTCTTCTTTACTGCCATAAAGTAATTCATCCTTTTCGTCCTTTGGTTCAGGTGCAAATAACTTACTGCCATAGAGTAATTTCTCCCTTTCGTCCTTTGGTTCCGGTGCAAATAATTTACTGCCAAAGAGTAATTTCTCCCTTTCGTCTCTTGGCTCATCCACTTCTTCTTCCCCCAAATAAATGCCCCCTTCCCCATAAATGCTCCTTGTTAATACTTGTATTGGAGGATCTGGCGCCTTTTTTGGTGTACTTTTGGCACACTGTGCAAGATTAGTTTCACTACCACCGACCTTAGTTGTCTGTAGTTTCTCCAACTTCGAAAGTGTTTGCAATAACTCGTCACGTAAATCATTTTTCCCACTGTATAAAGTTTCATCACCGCCACCTAAAAATATACCGGCCGTTGATTCTGGGTCAACAATACGTTCGACACCACTCATTAAACTTAAAGATTGTTCTGTAAAATTACCGGAATCATCGACGTTGAAATTACGACTCTGGAAATTCGAAACAGAATGTTTGTCATCTAAATCGTTAATTTTCTCTTCATCGGGACTTCGTTTTTTACCCTTTCCTTTTTTCCCATCTTCCCCAAGAGTAATTTGCGTGTATTCAAACGCTTCCGTATGGTACGTTTCTGAGAAATCCGACACTTCATCTCCCAAATAAACGCCTCCAAACCGATCAGAAACGGACCCCGTGTTTGCTCCGTTCGTATTTTCCTCCCCATCGTCACATGATTCACTTGCTTCCAATTCTTCTTCGCTCATATAATCATCCGCTAAATATGCAACCTCTTGTTCAATCACTGGCCATGTTTCTGCGCCTCGATGTCGAACACATTCCCAGCCAAGTTCTTCAAGTCGATCAGCGCCTTGTGATGTTTTAGCGATGAGGCCAAGAACATAAAAACAAGTGCTGTTGGGTAGAAAAGAAACTTTCAGTTGGACTACGAAGTCACAACTAGACAAATACCACAAATATCACTGAAAAGTCAGTGAAAACAATCGAGAAGATTCACGAGCGAGCCCTTATATTCCTTTCCAATGACTCCACAAGCTCTTATGATGACTTACTTTCAAAAGTTGGCAAATGCACGATGAGAATCAGCCGTCTCAGAGCTCTTGGTATTGAAATTGATAAAATTGTCTCAAACTAAATCCTACTTTCATGCAGGATATTTTCAAACTAAAACAAACAAGGTCAGCAAGAAACCCAAACGAATTAATTCGCCATAGACCAAACCAAGTTACTTTCGGGTCAAAAAGTCTCCTATTGTTAGGACCATAAATTTGGAATGCTTTGCCCAAAGAAGTTAAATTGGCCGAAAACATTCAAACGATTAAGAAACTAATAAAACAATGGGAAGGGCCAACTTGCAGCTTTAGTGTTTGTAGCTAGCAACCGAAATATGTATATTTATATATTGTTAGTAGTCTATTTAGATATTCGACTTAGACAGTTTCTATTAGAAGTTAGGATGAAATTGACTTAAAATAAGATGACTAACAAAAAACATAAATGCTTCAAAATAGACCAAATCGGTTAGGCTTGTTACCTGTTTGAAGTCATGTGACCGTACTCTTGGGAAGTTTTAGTATCATTCTACTTTATATCTTCATGGCATGAGTTTTCATGGACAAAAGAGATTGGTCACTTGATTTTGAACTTGGTGCAAAAAAACCTTAGCCGATTAGGTTTGTTACGAAAAAGGAATATGAGCATGCATTTATAACAAACTAACGGAAATGTTGATTTATTACGCACACACTGTAAAGGCTGCTCTATTAAGCCCCGGGGGCTTATTGAATTTCGGACACTCCACAGGGGGTTTATTAGTGAGGGGGGGCTTAATCACAAAATATGACAAGGATATGTATGATAGCTTTTCACTTCTCTTACCACATATTTTGCAAATTCAACATAAAATTTTACGAGTCAAAATACATACATTCGACACAGTTTTACTCCAAGCCATATCAAAATTAACATGCAAACTAATTTTGCTAAATAAATGGAGAATCTTTGGCAGCCTCTGGAATTTGATATAAGTGGGGGGCCTAATAGAGAGGGGGGCTCATTTAAAATTTTGGCTTAGAGGGGAGGAGCTTTTTAGAGAGGGGGCTAAATAGAGCCAAACGGTAGTTTAGATCCTTGTTGGGTTAGGGTTAGGGTTAAGGTTAGGACTTAATTCATTTATCCTCATATACTCTGAGAGGTTGACCAGTAGTTCTTCCAGCGTGTCAAGTACTAGGTTTTCTATATCATCTGATGCAAGCGTTATTTGCGAATCATCGGCATAGAAACTAGCTTGTGAAAATTCTAGGCACTTTTCAAAGTCGTTGACATAAATGACGAAAAGGAGAGGACCAAGGCATGAGCCTTGGGGTATACCACAAGTGATGTCTTTAATGTTTTATTGGTGTCCATTGGCAGCCCAATGCTGTTTTCTCTCACTTAAAATACGATTCAAATCAATCACCAGCTGATATTCCAATACATTACGTACGAAGCATTTGTATACGAATAGCATGGTCAACTGTATCAAACGCTTTCGTAAGGTCCAAAAAGAAAGCCAAATTAATTTTCCGATAAACCACGTTTTCATGCCAATAATCAGTGCTGCTGATTAAGGCTTTTATGGTGGAGCATAGGTTTTCAAAAGCTGATTGATTACAGGTAAGATTTTTATTCACTTTGAGGAAATCAAACAGCTGATCATACACTAGCTGTTCTAGCATCCTGGAGAAAATTAAAATGACAGAAATTGGTCTATAATTGTTTGCATCATTTTTAGCGCCCGATTTAAAGATTGGACTTACTCTTGCCAGTTTCCAGATATCTGGGAAAACGCCATTCATCACTGGATCGTTAAAAACTATTTTCAAGGGTTTTGCAATGCGGTATTATACATCTTTTACGATGATAAAAACACAACTGTTAAAACCAGACGTATCGATCATAAAAATCTTCCTCAGTGCTTTTCATTCTGAACAGCCAAGTATTTATCTTTTACGTTTTACATCTTTTACGATGGTAATCGATACCTTATCAGGCCCTGATGCCTTTCCATTTTCAGCTGATTAATTGCAAACAAAAAAAATGTAATTTTCGTCAATAGTTCCGAAAATCATATTGTTTGATTCAATGGCGATGTTCTGAAGATAATAGCATAGGCTCCAAATCTTTAAAAATACTGGTGTAAAATTCAATGACCTATTTCTTTGAACCGAATGGCATCAAAGGAACTTCAGCTGTTTTACTATACTTCTACCGTTGGACTTATCAAAAATCTTAGACATTTTCAGATTTAGAGTGTGTTTCTTCCTTTAGAAGGATTCAAGAAAAATTTTCAAAAAAACTTAAAACCATCATAATTTCTAAACTGCTTGACGCAACATGAAATAATTTCGAAGAAAACCATAGTTTATGGATGTCTACAATATGGTATCAAGCAAAAGTCCATCACTCTTCTGGTTTATTATTTAGAAATTTGATGACGTCACATCCTCACATGAGTTATAATATAAAATAAGCTGTAATTTAAAAGAATATTAAAATTTCTTAAAGTCCAACGGTAGAATTAAAGGTAAGTAGCTAAAGTTTATTTGAAGCCATTCAGCTAGAAGAAATAGGTGATAGAATTTGACACCCTCCTTTTTACGCTGATTTAAAGATTTGGAACCTATGCTGAAGACAATCATCATCACTTCGAACCTCAATTTTTGGGCAAGTTTGGGTCTTATGGAGGTGAAATGGTGACTAAATACCTCGAGAATATCAGGCTCCCTAAGTGTTTTCCATCTAATCCAAATAGTGTTCTCAACCATATCCGTTTTAATAACATCTGCCTATAAAATATATTTTGGGCAGGAGGTAGAGAAATGATTTATTAGTATCACTGTGGGAATACGTCAAAACTTACCCTCTAACTGTAAGCACTTCACATTCCTGAGCCAATCCAACAACTTCTTTTATGACATCAATATAGTCATCATCATCTATAACGCTGTCATCTTCATCGACAAAATTGATCTCAACTTGATTCATTGGTTTTGGAGCTGGGTTTATAAGGGCAACACCCCAATTCGTTGAGCCAATATGACCCTGAAAGAAAATAAATGAAAATGATTTCCAATAAAATTTCCGTTATCTGACACATCACTAATAATTGACATCGTTTCAGTCTTACTCCAGCCACACTTAAAAGTTAAACTTTCCTTCAATATTTTTGTCCAAATGTTTGTAAGTCTGATTCACATTGAATGTAAGGCGTCAATAGTGTGAATGACAGCTCATCCACACAAACTCAAATTCAAGTCCATAATATTGCGAACCTGACCTGACCTGACCTGACCTGACCTGACCTGACCTGACCTGACCTGACCTGACCTGACCTGACCTGTCTTTGAGCGGTGGAGACTCTGGATGGGGAACAGTAGTTGTTGTCGGTGGTGTTCTCTCGGTCGGGGTTTCTGCTGTTTAGCATTATCGCCTGTGCTGACCTGACTTCCAGTGTGAAACAAATCCTAGATATCCTTTTTTAATCGTTTATATGTAGCTCTTTGTAATTGTATATTTAAGGTTACTGTAACCGTTCAGGCGGCGATTAAGAAACTCCGTTTATCACGGCCGTTCGTCAAGATATACCAAACAAACTTATGCATCATTCGACGCAGAATTAAACGTAGAATATCATAAAAATATATTCAGTTGATTCAATAAAATCATTCATGATTTATTCTAGATTCAAGGCAAAATCGACCACCCTTGCGAAAAAATCTTTGTGTACCCCAATGATAATCGTTGG
>REGL01000257.1:168363-240073 GCA_004194395.1 Aurelia aurita complex sp. Pacific
AAGTAATTGTGACTATTTCTGGAAGTGAGTTCGTTTAAACAGTCCTCAAATACTTATACCATCAGATAATGACAAAAACGAAAAATCGAAAATTTGTCGTCTGAACAGTTACAGTAACCTTAATAGAAATTTAGTTGCATGATTTTCTTATGGAATGGCCAGGGAGTTGTCATTGTCTTTTCCTCCCCTTGGCATCGTCCTCGTAGCGTTGCACAGTTACTCATCAGTAGTGGCTTAGGTACCTTGCTTTTGTAAACGTTTTAATTGAATATACAAAAAGAAGTTAAACTCGCCATCTATCCACATTCAATCCTAAACAATTACAATACAATTGAATAAAAATACAATGACATTAAAAATTAACTGCATCAAAGGGTTACAAAACTACAGACTAAAAACAAGGAACAAGACATTACAAAATTGTACGCAGGATAGATTGATTAAGGAGGAGCTCTCTTAGTAGGTAAACCACCCGAGAAAGAATCCCCTCCCTCCATAAAAGCAAAGAAACTCAAGCTTTATAAATAAAATATATAAACCAAATCAGCATAAAACAATTTACAAACGAATCACACGAATCAACGAAATGTGTTTCAACTTAGACCGAAAAATTTAGATAGAGTGAGCCAGCAACAGGTATGAAAAGTTAAAGAATATTCCACAATTTAGAACCAACATATTTTACTGTTCTTAGTCCATAGAGGTTGGTCCTTTTCAAAGAAATGAATAGATCACCTCTGATGGCCTGACGAGTTCAAACCTATGATCAGAAGAATTTGGAGCGAAATACACTAAACCAGGTTATGAAATCCTGCTTTGTAATTGGTCTATCCAACAAATCGAATTCATTTGATTGGTTGAAATTGAACCTCGTTTAGATAGAGCTTGTTTAACTGTGTCAGTATCAAAAGGGTAAATGTTATCTTCTCTCCCGTTCTTCCATCATACATTTTGTTTTCATAAATAAGAACAGATGTCAACTGAAGACCTTGTAGAATAAAAAAAAAAAAAGGTTAAAACAAAGAATTCAGGATTTTACAAAATCTTTTGCCAAAGAAAATTCGTCGTTGTTTCGCTTCTTTACTAGAATTGCCCCAGGTCTTTTCGCTAAGTCAAACTGACAATTCCATTCGGAATTTTCCAGATCTGCAACTCTACACCTTCGCGGCTGGAATTGTGGATCCTGGAACTGTGGGAAGGGATTGGTCAGATGTACTTCACGAAAAGACTTAGGCAAGTCTATTTCTCTACCTGAACATATACAATTGTCACTACAACTGTGAACCATGATCTAACCGTAAGTTGAAAGGATCAAACTTGTAATTCTCGTTTGGCTGAAATGACACAAGTTAATGGCTTAAAAAATACCGATGCCAAATGTTTTGAAATGTGCGTTCCTGTGACTCCAATATAAGAAATTTAACTCGTTACATTAAGAAGAGTGTTTCTCTTAACTGAGAATTGAAAACAATTTTAACTCTTATGCAATAACCTCTTACATAGAGAAAAAGGAGCTACGGTAAATCTATTTACAGTTTCCACGTCCTTAGGCCTTCTTTTATCAGTATTCAAGTATTGGTAAGTTTGCCGCAGTCATGAACAACAACTTCGACTTCTATCGTTATTGGCGTCTCTGTATCATTAGGATTCATCTGCAACCATGTAAACGAGGCCTGGATACATTAGTAGCTTTCAAAAATGTCAGACGAGTTAACTTTCTAGGGGAGATGTTGGCAGAATATCCATTTGCGACGCACATTGTATTCTTATTTTAATCATAAGCTCCTTCACTTACCATATAGAATTTAAAAGAGAATTCAAAAATATGCTTTTAGTGTGATTATGATGACAAACTAACCATCCCCCACAAAGCAGCTTTCATGTTGTGTATATCTTCAGGTGTATCCAATTTGTGATCCAGAATTGTATTTATTGAATCTTTTAGAAATCCCTATAATGACAATATTGTGAATACAACAACGTTAACAAGATTGAAGTATAATAAAACGTGCTTAGGTGCTGAACAAAATTGACTTATAACATTATTCACATTTTATTATTATTATCTAAAAGCTAAGCAGAGATTGTGGCCAGAGTTCTGATATCATTGAGTAAAGCGAAAAATATAAGCCTCTGAAACAAAGTGTCACTCTCCATGATATTAAATCCTTTCGTTGATGTATTAGGTCTAGCGATGTTAAGCATATATCGGAAGAAGAGAGATGCATCTAAATATCTACATCGGGCGTTTTATTTGTTTGGTTCAGAAGCCGATTGGAGGCGATTCAATCCCTCTAACTTGCTGGGTATAATTGAAAAACTTACTGCACAGCTTTCGAACCATACAAATTAAATGACCTAGGCAGATGTTTAAATGTATCCTTCTTCTTTTGATATATGCTCATCTTTGCTCTTAAAAACCATTTCTGGAGTGTACAACGAGCGAGGGAGCTACCTTGGTTTCAGAGCAATTTTTGCGGCTTTGTCTGTTTTGAATTACTGGTTGAGAGAATTAGAGAATTTGAACTCCGGTGTCAATCAAAAGCAACTGATGCTATTGTGTTACAATTTCTGTCCTTGTTCTTTCATCCATAAAATCGTTGTAATATTACATTACCTTATCTTGTATCAGTTTGATACCCATCCGATGCTGTGCCAATTCCCCATATAGATGGGGGATGACGAAAACATCTCTGTTAGAAAGCCTAGAAACGAAAACAGAACTCGCTTAGCATTCGTCAGTTGAAACAAGACTAAAATAAATGAATACCTCATGATAGAAGAAAGGGCTCAAAAAGTACATATTATTGCTCAATTGCTAAATTCACAAAGTTCATTCCAGAGACTAGAAAATGTTTCCAATAACATGGCATGGATGAAACGCGACTGAATCCAAATAATGTTTGTGTGAGAAATAAGGACCATTAAATTGAAAAATTCCAAGATGACAAATGAGTGTAATAACATTCATATTTCGGACAGATTGATCAGGAAGAAAATCCTTTTAGAACTGAAACATAAAATGTTAATCACTTCATCGTTGTGGATTGGTAGTGACATTAAACTTAATAGACGTCATTCATTAGTTAATCATACCATATAAATTAAGTCTAAAGCACCAGTCTAAAGTATTGGCAATAAATGAAGACAATATGAAGATATTAAACTTGATTGGGTGTCATAGACAGCATAGGTTCCAAATCTTTAACTCGTCGTAAAAAGGTGGGTGTAAAATTCTATGACCTATTTCTTCTGGTTGAATGGCTTGAAAGAAACTGTAGAATCTATAATTCTACCGTTGGGCTTTTCAGAAGTTTTGAATATTTTTCGAAATTATAGCGGATCTTATATTTCAACTCACTTGAGGATGTGACGTCAAATTTATAGATCATAAACCAGAAGAGTGACAGCGTTTTGCCTGATACCATATTGTAGACATCTATAAACTATGTTTTTCTTTGAAATTATCTCATGTTGGGTCAAACAGTTTAGAAACTACGATGGTTTTAAGTTTTTTTGAAATGATTTCTTGAATTCTTGAAAAAGAAGAAAAACATTCTAATTCTGAAAATATTGAAGATTTCAGAAAAGTCCAATGGTAGAATCATAGAGAAATAGTTAAAGTTTCTTTGAAGTCATTCAGTTCAAAGAGATAGGTCATTGAGTTTTACACCAGCATTTTTAAAGATTTGGAACCTATGCTGTCATAGACGGTGACTACTTCTAAATCTTCTAAATACAGCCAGGCGGAAAAGACGCAGACAGACCCAGCTGGTCAAAAACAAGGAAGGGAGAAAATATAAGCTTGAAAGGAAGAAAATATAATCGAAACGAATCATAAGGCAAAAGAATAATCTTCAAAAAGCAGCACATTAAACAAGAAAAAGGGAGCAAAGACAAAAATTAGAAAAAACGTGAAACTTAAATTGGAAAAGGAACTTACCTGTCACTACTAGACCGTCGAATGTAATTGTCATTATCAGCTTGACTTTGAAATAAAGTTAATGCTTCTCCTAATTCATTTTCAATCCAATGCACGTACTGCAAGTTGTAAGCCTAAGACGAAACATTGAAGTAAGTTTTTACTTTGAGATACAGTGTGTACCAGATGAATCATACAGAAGAGGGTTCTCAATGGCACAAAGGGCACGAATAGTCAATGTTAATACAGAGAAAAGGCTACAGTAAGTCCCCGCGTATAAGAAATGGACATATAAGAAACTGCAGCCTGCCTTCATAAGAAATATTTTCTCCTTCATAAGAAACTAGACAGCTTGTTTTTTGCAATTTCTTACAAATGGTTGAAATTGTAAAATGGGATTCATTGTAATATCAAGGTTGTTTTTCAATCACTCAAATTTGATGTGAAAACACATGAAATAATGCATAATTATCTATAAATTTAGGCCTTTACTACTTTTGACCTTTGCAAGTATTCAGCATGGTTCAAGAATTTTTTAAATACTATTTAGCAGAAGAAAGCTGACATATAAAGGGGAAGTTTCTTATTGGACATATAAGAAACCTGCCAGCCTCTGCTACAGGTATTTTCTTACATACAAGAAACCAAACAGCCTGATTCAAAAATTTGAGTTTTGCTATATGCGGATATTTACTGTAACTTATAAAGTGAATCTTTTTCACTGAAACCAGTGGTTAAGATTTTAGAATTTAACAGCGGCTATTTAAAAAGTCTGAAGAAAGGTAGGAATCTCGACAAAACTTTGTCTAATTTTCAGGTTCAAAATAACGAAACGAAGCATAATAATTCTCGAGGGAACAAATTATAAATTATAAATTATAAATTATAAATTATAAATAATAAATTAACGATGCACTCGATGTATTAGACATTCTGACAAATACATTGGACTTCTTCAAGTTTCTTAGGCGCAGTGCGTGGCGGACACTTTCCCAAATATGGGGGGGAAGCAATTGTTTCAGTTAAAAAGCATTGTTCATTTCTATTGTTTTTGAACAATCTTTATTCTGGCTAACATTGGGGGCGATCGCACCTCCTCGCCTCCCAAGTGTCCGCCACTGCCTAGGAGGTTAACGATACAGTTCTAAGGATACTTACGGTTTTCCAAGCAGAAAGAAGAGGTTCCACATAATCGACTTCAGAAAGATACGTAAAACCTCTTGAGACTGACAGATACCTGAAAGAAAACAATCGTATCAAAGAAATTAAAGATTAATTTTCATTCTTAACTGAATTCGTGCACAAGCAGCGGTCCTAAAAATAGTTCATGCGTGATAAAAACTTGATCCAGGCCTATGGTACAAAGTTGTATTTAATGCTCTTTCATACGATGCACTAGGTATCGTCTTTCAGGCGCTTTATCGACAAATTCTTAGTATCGTGACAATGAATTACCAAAAAATTTTTTGAATGATTTCAGGCCTGTTTTGAAGGTTTTTCAATGTCCTTACGACGTCCTTACGAATCATTGTTAGCTTGGACAAGGTTAAAAATATTACCAAAAGACTTCAAGAACGATAGAAAAAACCATTTGCTGTCCCTTCAACTGACTCTGAAGATCTAAATAATGGCCTATTTTGGGTTACGCAAGTGCTACCTCAACCAAGACAAAACTCTATCAAATTCCAATCTTACCTGACCAGGAGAATGATGCCTTTTTCACCAAGATGTAATAACGCAGGACGGATTTCAATCAGTCGTTGAAGGTTAGCCTTGTCGGAGAAAAACAACATATAAATAGTTGCTGGACTGTTATAAAGGCTGGCACCAAGAGCAGTGGATACATGGCAAACAGCAATGACCAGCTGTCAACTTTTTACTTTAAATAAAAAGTGTCACGAGAAAAAATTCAATGTTTCTCTTTGAAAGGCAATCATTACTTCTGAAGGATAATGGGTGGGCATTGCGATCATGGAAATACCGTCAGCCTTATTAACAGAATATTTCAAGGACTGACATACCGTAAAAGCTCTATTAAGCCCCCGGGGGCTTACTTAATTTTGGACCCTCCAGAGGGAGGCTTATTAGAGAGGGGGGCTTATTAGAGAGGGGGGGGCTTATTCATAAAGCAAATGACTGTGATACAGATGATAGCTTTTGGTTCTTTTACACCATATTTTGCGGATGCAACATACAATTTTACGAGTCAAATACATAAATTCGACACAGTTTTTATCTCAAACCATATCAAAATTAACATGCAAGCTTAACTGGGTCAATAAATGGGAAATCTTTGGTAGTCACTGGAATTTGATATAGGGGGGGGGCTTAATAGAGAGGGGGGCTAATTCAAAATTTTGGCTCAGAGGGGAGGGGCTTATGAGAGAGGGGGGCTTAATGAGAGAGGGGGGCTTAATAGAGAGGGGGGCTTAATAGAGCTTTTACGGTAGATGGTAACACGTTTGGAGTATGTATCTATTTGGCCTTTTATCCATTCAGGCATTCCATAGACAAATAGAAATTGATGTCAAACATTCCTTTACGGGGATCCGTTGTAAAGTTTCAAAAAATCTGTCAAAACCATTGTTTTACGCGCGTGTCAATCGTTTTCTGTAGTTTATTTCGTGGCTTCACTCAAGCGACCAAAAAGTAACCGCCCAATTCCATTTATATCCAAGCAATCGTAAGAGATATAAATGTTTCTTCGTTCCTCTGCGTGCGAAAATTTATCTCCAAAACAACAATTTCATTTGAAAAATAGATCAAAAGTCTGTGTGAATAAAAACCTGCAATTCAATAAACTGCAAAATCATCGTTTCAACAGAAACTTGGAGAAAGAGCCCCGTTTACCAAAGAGCAACATGAAACAGCAGATTTGTTCAACCAAGAAATACAATCATTACCTCATCCTCGCATGCTTCTTGAAGAACATCTATAGCTTCTGCTACAACTGCGTTTTCTTGGTCATATAACTACAATAAATATCATTATTCTATTAAAACCAACATCAGTCTGTTGCATCTAAAGTTTTGGGGTGGGATATCAAAGGATAAATAACCGCATAAGAGTCATCCTAGGATTAAATTCAATATTTTTCAAGCAGCTTTGTTTCTGAAGTGTTGCCAAGACATTAAAAGAATGCTTTCATTTCGCATATTGCATTACCATTAGCTACACGATGATGGCCCCATCCACCGAGGGCTATACTGAAATATGGGTCCCAGTTCCCCTAAATGTGGAAAAACATTCAACTTTATTCATTGTTCCAATAGAATACGTTGAAAAGAGCCCTCAGTCACCATTGCTGATTTTCTTGAGACCGAGGAGTATTAAAGGAGTTTTGGCCCAGAGTCTAAAATTAGAATATCGGGCAACAACCCCACTAAATATGAAAATTTTAATTCTTTTGTGAACCATTTGATTTATCCTTCTCATATGTTGAAGGAGAGCTACCAACTGCTCTTGTAACATTTATTTCCCTGGAGATATCCACGAATGTCTGCAAAATCACTATTTTGGTCCACTGTGGATCAGTTCAAAGGACTGATTTATAGGGGTGTGTCAAAAATTTACAATGTCTCATGCAAAGCTTTCCAGTTTTAGTGCTCATTTAGTAACTGCATTACTACGCAAATTTTGTAATTGCTTTGTTAGGATAAACAGGTCGAGAGACATCTGAGTTTAAAACTGAGAAGCTTTTTACGAGATATCCTACATAAAATCAAAAGATGAATTTAGCCTGAAAGTGTGAATCATCTTTCCTTCACACAAGAATTCTGACAGGAAGCAAACTTAACTATAAAATTCCAACCAATTCTATCGATTTACGTCTAACTTGTTTGGTTCTGGAAACAATTTCTACGAAATATGATTCGTTGTTCGAACTAATTAGCAAATAGGTTATTATTTTATTATTATTATCAATTTCTTTATAGCAGGCGATTAAAAATAGCTAAGTTACAGCTAATTGATGCCTACCTACTAACAAAAATAAGATTAATATTAAATAAAAAGTAAAATAGTTCTAATTAATTAGTTTAACAATAAAAGATATGTATACATATATATGATGCATATGATACAATATTTAACGGCGAGTTTTCAATGTAAATAAAACGAGATAAATTCAAGAACCTAACATGCGCTATGAACGTTTTGCATAATCGGCAGTTGCATTCATCACCCTTCCACTCCTTCATGCGTTTTTTAAACATGGAAATATTCAATGATGTTTTGTGTCACTTGAGATCTCTACTCATCTACTTAAACGTAGCAGATGTCATTCATTGCTTTAAGGATCAATTCAATGTTTTTTCAGTCAACTCTTTCATCCAATAATTAAATACACCAGTAATGCAAAGATAACAAAAACGGCTGCATAACAATTAACAAAGGAAAACATGACAGATCACTCACTTGGTTAGTAAGCAACTCCATACCCCAGTTGCTAAAATAAGGAGTTTTGGCTCGCAGGAGGACTCGCATGAATTTTGTTGCATACATTCTTGAAGACTAAAATAACAATTAGTATTAGATATCATATCATATCATATCATATCATATCATATCATATCTAACCAATCACGTGTTATTTCTCCTTTTCAAATCGCTGTACATATTCAAATTTTTATTATAACTGTCACATTACAACCCTGAAGAAGTCCTGCATGGCAGGACGAAATATTGGCAAAAAATAAATTAATCATATTTGCTGTTGTTTTTTGTCGTATTGCGGTGTTTCTGCCTTTAAACTTATTAGATATTGCTAGCGACAGGAAGTGCACGGATTTGAATCAATTTCCTATACGTTTACGACCAAGGGATGATCTTTATATTTCAATTCAAACATTAATTTGAATCGCAAGCTTGCTCGATAAGTCACTGGGATGAAACAGCATACTGATTTGGGAGAACTGGAACGTTGATCGGTAGCAAACAATGATTCTATCTAGCTGTTTTGAGGAAAAGATTGATAGCGCTAGTTAAAGTGAATAACCTGAGTTAAAAGATGAGATCTCATACATTTATAAATAGCCTATTGTATTTCATAATCCATCGCATGGCGAATGAAAGCAATGCTAAAGAAAACAATAGAGAGATTAGGTGTTTCTTTGTCCTATTTATAGACAAGCGCTATATATTTCAGTTCATTCACTTTAAGCTTCTTCTTCGCATTAGTCAAATTAAATTAAATTAAAGGTTAGTCAAATTAAACAGCACCTTTGCAACGATTGCAGAATTTGATCTAATCCACTGATTTCAAAGATCCGTGCTCTAGACCATCGGGACAACTTTGGCATTCTAACATTGGAAGCTAAAGAAGCTCTGTAGATCTGTTATGAGATTACAGTTCACCTCTTTACATACTATACATAAATAGCCCGTTGAATCCAAAGATTTCATCTATATATTCCACATCTTGCATAACGCAAAAATGCAAGATTGACTTAACACATATCACTACTTTTCTAAGCAGTGGTAGACTAGGGGTAGAGGGAGTGCGGTTGCCCCACTATGGTTGATAGAACAAAGAACTTTTGTTTGAAAACAATCGAGATAAACAATGCCTTTTAAATGAAAAGAAAAATAGTTTTAACCCCCAATATGGCAAAGTATCCACCACTGATCAGAAGGCCCAAAGAGAGCTTCAAACGGAGCTGATAATCCGAGCGATTTGTTGATACATATATCTAAACTGCAATCTTAGACTGCGTTCATACGATACCGGCAAAATTTGAAAACGGTATAGAATTGTCACGGATAACAGAAATCTAACCAGGGCAATTTAAAAGGCGTCGTGTGAACTCTGGAAAACGATGAGATTAGAACATTTTTCAACACTCTCCAAATGGGGCTGATTGATTCTTTCCGCCCAGATTAATTTCTTTGTAGCCATACTCCAGCCTCTTGTCATAGAGCTTGCAGCAAAGTGAATTTTCACTGGTGAATGCATGCATGTATATCAAAACACTGATCCTAATACAAGGTTTTCCACAGTGCATAAAATAAATGACTTATATGGATTTGATTTCAATGCATTTTCTATCGTTTTCTACCGTGCCTGGATCGTGTGAACGCAGTCTTAGGTTCTCATAAACATAAAAGGTTTGAACAAAAGACAATAATCATTGACAACTCACTAATGGAGATGCTGTTAACGCCTTCGCAAGAATGACACGAGCAATTCCATCTTTCCCATAATCGAAACTTGCCAAGATAAGTTTCAGCATATATTCACGTGAGTGCATACTGCATATTTCTAGCAAGCTGAAAAGGAAAGTTGAATTAAAAACAAAGATGAATCTAAGTGTTACTAAGCCAGCAGACGTTTGTGCGCAGGGCAACAAAGACAGTTTTTGTAACACAATAGCATGAGTTGCTTTTGTTAACACCTTAATTCAAAGCGATTAGCGATTGCCGACAAAGAAAATTCTTTCAACCATTAATTCAAAACAAACAAAACCGCAAAGGTTTCTCTGAAACTCAGGTGGCTAGCGCGCTGGCTGAGCATTGCAGAAATTGTTTTTAAAGGCAAACATGAGCATAAATCGAAAGAAGAAGAATATATCTACACATCGACCTCGGGCATTTTATTCGTTTGGTTCAGAAGCTGAGCAGTAAGTGTTTTAATTACACCCAAAAAATAAGAGAATTGAATCGCTTCCCAATCGCTTTTTTAAACCAAGCAAATCAAATGCCCGAGGCAGATGTGTAGATATATCTTTCTTCTTTTGATCTATGCTCATGTTTGTTCCTAAAAACAATTTTTGGAATGTTCTCAAAAACAATTTCTGGAATGCACAGAGAAACCTTTTAGAGAAACCTTTACGGTTTTGTTTGTTTTGAATTACTGGTTGAGAGAATTTCCTTTGTCTACAATCGCTAATCGGTTTGAATTGCGGTGTCAATCAAAAGCAGCTCATGCTATTGTCTTACAAAATCTGTCCTTGTTGGGCAGGGCTGGAAAAGTATTTTGTTTTCTGAGACCAAAGATGAGCAACTGAAATTAACGAATTTTCTTATTCGCAACCTCTTGGCATTCTGACTGCTCCCCTTGTTTGCTGGGTAGGCGTGGAATAAATATTTTTATCACTATATGTAAAGGAAGTGAAAAACATCGAATTCTTTCACGAGTTTCCATTTCATAAAGTGATGAGATTCAGATTTCCATTTATAGCGAAACGCTTTTCAGGCAATCATTCGAATATACAGCATTAACTGATTGCATATTTAGTTCAACTGACAGAGGAACCATAATAATCAGCTATTGTGCCAGTAAGTACTGAACGTTATAAAACTATTGAGTCGGATTTCACATTTCATATTTCTTTCAATTTCCTTTTGCACCATTTCGTTTTTCTTTCTGCCATTCTTGAAGAAATTCTGGGACCATTGGTCCGCAATTATTTCTACCCCTGTTTTTGACGCTGTGGTTTTCTTACTATTCCCAAAGTCCTTCAGATTGTGCTGTAGCTAACATCAGATGCATGTCAGCAAAGATACACAAAATTAGTTGGTCAAAATCAATCAGTCTAGCGTTCTGAGGTTATGATTATTTCCATAAAAAAATGTCACCTCAGTATACTTAAAAAAGGCCTAAATCCTTCATCAAAAATTCTCTGGCATACCAAAACTTGCAAAATTTGTTCATTAATCATTAGCCTTTACGTTCATCGTCAAAAAGTTAGCCTTTTCCAAGTGTTATAAAACAGTCTATTCAGTGTTCAGAAATGTATTTGGAACATTCAATAAAATCAATAAATAAGTAGGATAGTAAGTGTGAATTTTGTGGAGACATTCAGCTATCGGACAGCTATCGGCTAGAGCGATTTGCCTTCCTAAAGAATATATTTCACACCTCCAGGCCACTCAATCAAATAAAAATAAACAGAAAAGACGGATGGTAATGGTCTGCAGCGCTGAAAGTGTGAAATATCGCTTTGTCGTGTAGGAAAGCTGAATCTTTTGTTTTACAAAATTCACCAGTGAGAAGGATAAACTCTGTAACTCTGTTAAGTAACTATGAAATTCTTACTGCTGGAAAACGCCAGATGTTTTCTCCAAGCATCGAGTGCCAAGATGAGTAGATGATAATTTACCAACGAAAAGAAAATAATCTCTAGCTAAGCAGTCATTGATACTGCCTGTATAGAATACCCCAGTCATAACACCTGTTGTGGTTGCCTGCAAATAGAACAATGAAACAAATTGCCGGATGTATAAGAAAAAGGTTGTATTGATCCTGTAGTATTCTAGCTATAAACTGTCCAGCATATGTTTCCAATCTTTAAAAGGTCAGTATAAAATTCCATGACCTATTTCTTTAAATTGAACTGCTTGAAAAACACTTTAGCTACTTTGCTATAATTCTACCGTTGGACTTTTCAGGAATCTTAAATAATTTTCGAAATTACAGAATATATTTATGTTTCAACTCATTTGAGGATGTGGTGTCAACTCATTTGAGGATGTGGTGTCATCAAATTTCTAAATCATAAACCAGAAGAGTGAAAGACTTTTGCTAGATAACATATTGTTAGCATTCATAAACTCTGGTTTTCTTGAAAACTATTCTTGGTTTCCCCGACAACTTTAGAAATCACGATGGTTTTAAGCTTTTTTCTCAAAAGATAATTTGAATTGTTTGTTAACAGAGGTGGAAAAAATGCGTGAAGCCGCGAAGCAGCTTCGCAGGAAGCTTGTTTGTCTGGAAGGAAGAAAGGGAGGAAAGATAGAAAGCGGAATAGAAGGAAAGAAAAGAAAGGAAACAAGGAAGGGAGGAAAGAAAAAATGAAAGGCAAAAGGAAAGACAGAAAAAGGAGCAGGGAAAGAAAGAACGATGGAAAGAAGAAAGGATGAAAACAAAGGTTGAAAATGAAAATAGAAAAAGAAAGGACAAAGTCAGGAAGATTAAAGAGAAAAGAAACAGTGCTTGGATTATGCTTGCTCCGTCCATTTACAGTTGTGTGGTCCAAGGAAGCTATTGATAGTAATTCTAGACTATTCCAAGTGACTCTAAACAGGCCTACGAAACTGAAATGTGTGTTGTGCAATAGTTCAACTGAAATCTGGCCCCCGAGAATGTTGATAAACAATGAAAGGAAGAAGTTTAGTTTGATGTTATTTCGCAGGAAGGCAGATGTTTTTTCCAACACTGATTGTTAAAAAGGCGAACAAAATTCTACTTCAGAAAAATTTAACCTTCAGAAAATTTCCACCGTAGCATTATACCAAAGTATCTAAATTTTCTTTCAAGCCATTCATTTCAAAGGAATAGGTCATATAACTTTACGCCAAGGCATGAAAATAAATTACCATAATTTTCCTTTTATGCTCTAACAATAATTCATACCTTGTTTAGGTAGAGAAACAGTAACTTTGTCACGGTTTTGCAAGTTCACACGTGCATGAACACGAATCTACCTGAAGGCCTATTTTAGGAAACACCATTATACTAAAATCACTCGTTATTATGGAACAGAAAGACCAATTGCAACCAAACAACTTTTTGTCTAAGTTGGCCTGTCTTCTATGCAATGAATCTTGAGAAACGAATTAACGAGGTAAATTGCATCAATAAAATTGGCAAAGACCCCAAGTTTTTTCTGACTCATTTGGCCTGTCTTCTACGGAATGAATCTTGAGAAACAAATTTACCAAGTAAACTGCATCAATAAAATTTGCAAAGACCTAAAGTTTTTCTGACTCATTTGGCCTGTCTTCTTTGCAATGAACCATGAGAAACGAATTTACGAAGTAAATTGCATCATAAAAATTGACAAAGACCTCAAGTTTTTTTTACTCATCTGATAGATAAAGAGCGTACTCTATAATTCATTTCATAAAGGAATATCTTCGGCTATCGTCCATCTGTCTTCATCATATTAAGGCTAAATTGTTAGCAAATGTGATTGACAATGAAAAGACGGACACTCAAACAAGCAGAACGTTTACAGCATGTAGTGTACAAACCTCCGTCAAGGAATCGCTAATTTCTTGAACGAGTTCCACCAAAAGACGTTCTCCATCCGGTTGCTGAAACATAACAAATATTATCGTAAATCTACTTTCGTAGACATTTCACACGAACACAAGTAACTAAAAATTGAGGTGGACACATTGAAACTGTGGTACTTTGGTATAAATACCAGCCTCCAATTAAGAAATTTCCAAGTGAAGATATCAGCGCATTCATCTGCTGAGCTCCCACTGCAAGTAATTCACTTTGAAGAGGCCATTTCGGGAGCACATTATTTCGAATGAAAGGCGCTTTTGTCTTCCTCTCTCCGGGATGCCAACCATGTATATCTCGCCACATATCTCGTAACCAGCGGCAATGCATAACGATTTTCAAAAAATCGACTTTGCTAAAACATCTTGGTTGCGAAATGCCTGAAAAACGTCCTGTCCTCAAACAATCGATCAAAATCATAAAGAAACTTCTTACTCAAAACAAATGATATATTAACTTATCCCATGAGATATACAAGCGGGTAGGGTCCCTGGAGATAAGTAAGCGACAGTACAGCATAGCATAAGGCCCAAGGGACTACAAGGTATATAAGCAAAGAATGAGGTCAAAGTTATCACACGTCGATAGTGAATCTAGTAATAAGACATACAACCCCAACCCACCCACCACCCTCCCCTCCTTCAGAACCTTGAAATTTGATGACAATTGAGGAGTCATTCGTTTGGGAGCTCGACATCTTGGCTGCGAATCACTAGACCGACCATACTGTACTAAAATATATCAATTGCTGGTTGTATCTTAGCGCTTGTTATAAAGTAGTGTTGATAAGTAAATAAAGATATTTTCGATTCAGTTAGACGAATTAGAAAATAACTTTTTATATTGCCTGCATAATTGCCACGTCATCGAAAAACTTTCGTGTTTATCAAAAAATTAAATTTCCTATAATTCTTGAGAGAGTAAATAGCCTAGTATATTTATCTATCTATGTGAGAGATTCCTTACGATTTGATCGAGTGCTTAGGTTCTTTTCCAGCCATTTCGCAACGAAGGAATTTTCGTAGAGTTGAACTCACCTAGGTTTTCCTTTGTCATAACAATGCAAGAAAATCACACACAAAGATCAGGGTTTCATCAAAATCCATCCAGTACTTTACGTTCTACGATTTTTCAAACGCCTGAACTGTTCTTGGCACACCTAATAGTAAGGGCCTGTTTACGCGAGGGAAAACACCTCACTTGCCAGACCCGGGGCTGACAGTGAATTTCAGCCACTGTTTATATGAGATTTTTTACCTCGCCTGTCAGCCCCAGGGCTGAGAGGCGAGGTGGAGTAAAGTCTCTCTTCCGTGAAATCGAAACGAATTAACCAATAGAAATCAACGAAAAAAACCAATACACCTCGCCATATACCGGTAGTGTTTTTTTCTTTATTCATTTAAAAAACAACTATTTACAAAAACAACAAGGCTAATTAACTACGTGCCATCCATAGTGGGAAAGGACTGATAGTCAGCGAGTTCCCATTATGTATGGCACTTACAATTAAATCTAAATTGTTCCAAGAATAGTCGTAAGAGAGGGACAGCCCAAGAGCACACAATTCGCCATTGTGATTGGCATGGCGCTTTAGGGATTGACGAGCAACATGAACAACCCAGAGATTCTTCTGAGGTCCANAATCAACGAAAAAAACCAATACACCTCGCCATATACCGGTAGTGTTTTTTTCTTTATTCATTTAAAAAACAACTATTTACAAAAACAACAAGGCTAATTAACTACGTGCCATCCATAGTGGGAAAGGACTGATAGTCAGCGAGTTCCCATTATGTATGGCACTTACAATTAAATCTAAATTGTTCCAAGAATAGTCGTAAGAGAGGGACAGCCCAAGAGCACACAATTCGCCATTGTGATTGGCATGGCGCTTTAGGGATTGACGAGCAACATGAACAACCCAGAGATTCTTCTGAGGTCCAGACTCGAGGACTTGTTGAGGAACTGAATTGTCTCGGTAGTGTTTCGTTTACATGGAAGAATTTCACCTCGCCCAGGTGAGATTCCACCTCTAGGATCTGAATATGCCGGTGGTGTTGCGTTTGTCATAGAAACGCGAAATGAAAATACAAAGGATTCTATGGGAAGGTGGAATTTCGCCTGTCGGCCCCGGGTCTGACAGGCGAGATGGTTTTCCTCAATAAACAGGCCCTAAGAAGCAAAGATGTAGAGTGAACAAAATTTTTCACAGAAGCATACCTCTTCCCTTCGAAGTAAGAAATCAATCAGCTGGTGCCCAATTTCAGATAATTTTCTTGCACATGGATGATCCACGTCAACCAAACAATATTGCTTGTTCGAAGGTTTATAGAACTGCAATAGTCTTCGTATGAACCTAGGAAAAAAAATAAACATCTCTTGACAGTGACTAATTTCTGTTAGGAAACAATGCCAGTTGGCCGAGAGCGGTTCCTCCGTTTGTGGGGTTACAGTGCAAAACAGTTTGGTTTGTTATTCTTCGGTGGATTTTGACCTTTTTAATGGATTTGAAGAAATCGCCGTTAGTGTAAAGTTATTCTACCTTACAAATAACTGCTGCTTTGGAAATTATCGGGAATTAAAGTCTTGAATTTGCTTAGAACAACCAATTGCTTACCTTAATGTTGACACTAGTTATAGGCACAAATAAGCGCCAATTTTACTTGAGTACTTACAAAAATATCGTAAAAGATGCGCAAGAAAGCGAGCTAAATGCCCCCCTCTCCCCCTATTGCCGGGTCACAGCAATATCTCCATTCAGCTATTTCTGCATCTTTACACTTTTGCTATACATTTTAGTGGAAACTTTCCCGTGGGAAACTTCACTTCATGCTGACATGACGAAGGCACAAAATATTAGAAAGTAGGATCTAAACTCTCTTTAAGCAACTATTTCTCCTCATTTATACACCACTAACAATTAGCAAGACTTACTTCATGTGGGTTGGGTCTTCTAGTCGCTTTATTGACAGCTTTGGGGACTAAAAGAAATCAAAGAAACCAGATCTAAAAATGTCCTAAAAAATTGTTTTGAAAGATAAACTATACTCAATCACACAAAAAGCGTCGCGGTCAGACACCATTCACAGTAAACAATATAATTAAAATGAGCCTTACTACTTTGATTGGGACATAAGCCAGGGAACTCAGTACTTGGGAGTTAACGAAGCTGGTCTTAACATAAAAAGGAGTTCTTTTGCCATCGGGGTTGATATTAACAAATCAGAACACGCTGCGTCGTTTAACGATTTCGCTATTTTGGACAGAGCCAACAATACGTTCGAGTTACTCTTTCATGAAAGCCATTTATTGTAGACCACATAAACTATAGTTTTCAGAGGTTTCAACTACAGCGTCTTACAAAATAGCTTTCAATCAGATTTATTACGACTTTGCTCTTCAAAGTGATCAAAACTGATCAGCAGGACATTTCTAAGCTTTTTTAAGGATTACAGGAGTAAAAAAAAAACACATGATGTACCGGGTGCGCCAAAATAAACTATGCACTTTTGGCAGGCCACGCTAAATCGTACACTTGACCGATTTTGAAGATTTATGACTTAATCTTTAGCAGAAAGCCTAAATTAGATACTGGAATTTATTGAAAATTTTTTTTGTTTTCAATTTTTAGAGCTAGAAGCGAGTTTCTTAAAATTTTAGTTTTCGAAAACACTGAAAACTATCAAAAAACATCGATCAACTTTTCTAAAGAATCGAATTGAATGGCCAAAGAGAGCACTTGTTCGTGGTGATTTGGGAATTGGGATGTAGTAATCGATTAATTGTGATATGTTGTACAAGAGTTCGTACTAAATCCCCAAATCACCCTGAAAACGTTTTCTCTTTGTTCATTCATGATGAGTCTTAAAATTTGATCATGTTTTTTTATCATTTTCAGTGTTTTCGAAAACGAAAATTTTAAGAAACTCGCTTCTAGCTCTAAAACTGAAAAGAGAAAAATTTGCAAAAAGTCCTAGAATCTAATTCAGGCTTTCTGCTAAAGATTAAGTCATAAATCTTCAAAATCGGTGTAGTGTACGATTTATTGTGGCCTGCCTAACGTACATAGTTTATTTTGGCGCACCCGGTATTACAAAACGCAAGTTGAATAGCAACGTACATCTAAAACAGCACTGATCAAATCCCAATCCCAATCTGTAAGGAATTCATTGTTGGTAAGAACTTGTGAATCTTTGATTGCAGACATGGTGTCTTCACTGTCCTGAAATATAAACGCAAAACATGCTCATCGTAAAATGTTGTCAAAAACAATAATTATCATGGCTCATTGATTCAAGATATGATTAAGTCAAAGTTGCCTGCAATGGGTAAGAAGAAATGAATACTTCTCAGAGCATTATAGCGCAGATACATACAAACAACAATCGTTCTAGTTTCATTCGTCCTGACTGATAAAGTGGGAACAGCGCATGATCTTACTATATAATGATATGATCACACTTGGGAATCAAATTCAAATGATAGATGGTCTATGTTATCTTCTGCAAAGCTAAGGCAGAGTCCAGACAAATTCACGGCTCCACGGTTGTGAGCCGGAGGAAAGTTTGGCTTTTAATGTCATATTTGAGGAAAGTATAACTTACGATAATTTTGGGTTATTTTGGCAACAGCAATTGGTGTATAAATTTTAGGGCAACAAACAACGCGGAGAGTTGAAAAAAATCCTGGTTACTTTACTCGATAAAATCAAATATAGTGAGGACAGTCTTATTAATAACGAAACTGGAAGCAAGAGGAAGGTTTGATCTTTTCTGGACTCTGGCTAAACGTTCTTTGAAGAAGGTTTTTGCATTTAAGAATTAAAAGTAAATAAACCTAGGCAATAATCTTTCTGCGTAGAAGCGAAGTAACCCCGCTAAGATTGCACATAGCTTTGAAGTTGGTGTATAAATTTTAGGGCAACAAACAACGCGGAGAGTTGAAAAAAATCCTGGTTACTTTACTCGATAAAATCAAATATAGTGAGGACAGTCTTATTAATAGCGAAACTGGAAGCAAGAGGAAGGTTTGATCTTTTCTGGACTCTGGCTAAACGTTCTTTGAAGAAGGTTTTTGCATTTAAGAATTAAAAGTAAATAAACCTCGGCAATAATCTTTCTGCGTAGAAGCGAAGTAACCCCGCTAAGATTGCACATAGCTTTGAAGTCAACATACGTCAGCCTCAATTTGGCTTTCTCATCTCACATTACACTCGCCATCAACTGTAATGTACCGATGCAAATTCACCGTTTTGCATCTGTGAACTCAGCGAGAAAGAGTATGTGCATTACAGCGAATAGTCAAATACATCTATACATAAAGTTATTAACTTTGAAAGAGAAAAGATGGTTACCCTAAGAATACTTTGATCGTTTTTGTCTTTCGCGCTCTTGGATTGTTTTCCATGATGATGGTTCATCTAAGTTGAAAAAGAAAAATCATGAAGAGTATCAGGTGTTGGCTGGCAAAGCTTCGTGCCAGGAAAATAAATACTTGGAAACAAAACATCAGATTTGCCTAAAATAGACCCACTTTGACAAACCACGATAAATCATAGGCCTGTAACGCTCTTTAACAGGACTTGGCAGTTTAGAATATCTCGTAAAGTATATAGCTCAGATTCCAAATCTTCAAAAGGGTTGGTGTCAAATTCTATTACCTATCTCTTTCTATGAATGCATTCAATGTATTCGAAAGGCTTCAAAGAAACTACCTACTTTGCTATAATTCTGCCGTTGGATTTTCTGATATCTTCAGGATCTTTAGAATTAGAGAGTTTCTCTCTTTTTTAAGGATACAGGAAACATTTTGCAAAACCTTAAGACCATTGTAATGCTAAGCCAATCAGATGCGCCATCCAAAGCCACGAGTCAGCAAATTCCTCGTGTTTGGGTATACGAAGACTATTCAACTCAGTGCCTTTAATGACATCCTACTCACTGAAAATGTTTTTAACAATTCATAGGAACAACCAACAACAACAACAAAACGAAATGAAATAACAACAATAAGTAAGAAAACCGATTCCGATACCCTGAGAATGATAATAAAGATCGATGCCCCATGCTAGTAACTATAAAAACAAAGCTGTTGGTCAAACAGAGGCCAGCTAAAAATATCTTAACGTCGATATGCTTACCTGAGATAGTATTTGTTCAAGAAATAAACTGCAAGGAACAGTACCACGTTTTTTGACTTGATGTATCTGATCAAGATAACCAACTGCAGCACTCGCTAGACTGCAAATAAAGTTAATATAATCCCTTTATCTAAAATATTGTGGAAAACTAAGCTCGCACAGATCTCGAAAGAACGTTCCAAGAGAAAAGCTGCCGTGCTACCGCGTCAGTTGAAAAAGTTTACCGTTTGCAAGCCCATAGTTTGCTAGCTTTTCCTCGGATTCCTTCAGAGGGATACGGTCATATTTTTCTCGATTTACATGTGATTTTATAAAAGCGTTTTTCGCAGAATCGCTCAAAACAGGCCTAAAATCTGGATCACCTGTTTCAACATTCAAACTCCACAGCGATGAAAATAAAACTTAATACAAGGTCAGCCCTACAATTCATTTTACTAAGGAATTTGTTTCAGCAGCTTTTCTGGTAGTTTCCAGTATCGTCATGCTGAATAGTTAACAAATTTGATCAAGGACTTTAGTAGGCCTGTTTTCAAGGATTCTTTGAAGCAAAAGGCGACAGCTTTCTTGAGCAGCTCATCCTTAACAATAAAAACTGTAAAAGATTAAACGCATTCGTGGGTGCTACTTACCCTCTCTTTGAAGACGAGACTTCGAGATTCGTTGCAAGTGACATCAAGTTCGGTAAACAGTGTGTGTGTCCACTGCAAGATCCACTGCATTCTGGTGGCAGCATCGTATTAGCCTAATGTTTGATTTAAGCAATGATACCAGGTGAGTCAATGAAAACGTACAGCTTTTGAAAAATACTGCTTTCTGAAGATCAAAGCTCTAATATTGAAAAATATCTTGTTTCATAGCAAATATGTTCAACTCGCTTTAGACATTCACCCGGCTTTAACGGTCATTCCTTCCCGTGGCTATGGGAGATTTCTACAGAAAGCCCCCCTCAAAACCTGTGGAAAAGGTGAACACAATTTCGTTGGTTTTCCTCCTCAACAAGAATGAACTTTACAAGCATTAGCACCTGTGATCATCCAAGGAGAATGGAATTCCCTTGACTAATTTTCTTATACTAATGGGGAAGGCTTGTTCATCCGCTCAAGAGGAAAAGTTCCTCTTGAGAAGTAATTTCTGCATTACAGCAATAACTTGCTTATGCTTTTAGATCATGGGGAATTTGGTCGTGATCTTCTCGTTAGAGTTTCCTCTTTATTACGACCACTCGGATATACCAATCTTTCAAGTGATCTTTTGCTGAACATTTTATTGCATGGTGATAACGATTTTCCAGATGATCTTAATAAAAATATACTTCTTTTAACTCTGAGTTTTCTCCATAAAACTGGCCGGTTTGATTAACCAATCTTTAACTCAGTTTTAAGTCACAACCACCATGTCTCTTTCAGTAAGTGCTATTTGTTCTTTCTTGTAGTAACGTGTGGTGTATGTTCGTATTTCCTGTTTTACGTTGCCATAAGGTAGACATAGTTTTTCTCTCCAAGCGGTTTTGCTCTAGTAGTAGGGTATAGTATTTTGTACGCAATGTAAATAGTAATACGTATAATAAGTTTTTAATGGAATGCATAGAAAAGAAATTTGGTAGTGATTTTTAGGCTATTTTGAAGGTCACTCGAGTCGAAGGGCCCTTCTCGGCAAAATCTTTCCAATTTTCGGAAGAAAGTGGCCGATTTCAACAAGGAAAATTCCTAAAATCAATTTAACAGGTCGGCTTTTTAACAAAATAATAACAAATAAACCTGATACACAGCCCATCAAGCTAAAAAAATACTCTTGCTGTGTTTTTCAGGGGCAGAAACCATTCAAACACCGAGCGCTTTTTCTGACCAACTTTTTGATGCTAGTTAAATAAATGAAATAAATGACAAAACAAACAGAAGTAGGGCAGTGGCCGAGAAATGTTTTCCTTCTTGGAGCTCACATGTCACAGTAAAAATATCCTGCGAGAAATTTTGCCCAAAATGAATCCGCTTGACTGGGAATCATACTCTTAGTCTAGGAAACGACTGATTATCCCTTTCATCACAAAGATTCTAAGCAAACTATCGATCGACTATGATGAAACAAGCAAACAGTCGATCTGCTTGGCTATCGTGCTTCTGAAGATAACTTTTATGATAAAAAAGAAATTCTTAATAGGATGAAGCAATAGAAGATTGCGCTAAAGATGGCGGCGAGGAACTTTTTACCAAGATGCATTGCGTTCTAATAAAGATTCTTTAATGATTCTATAGGAATTCGATTAAAGACCGCAGTGCATCTTGGTAAAAAATTCCTCGCCGCCATCTTTAGCGCAATCGTCTATTCTTGTGGCCTAACAACTCTTTGACAAATTTCCCGAGAGCGGTGCTTCCGTATTCCTATACCTTTCTAAAATCTACTGCACAGTAGCATAACTCTGGTCACCTTAATCCTGAGCCTCTCAGAGTCAGGGTTTGAGACCCTATATAAATTTTTGAAACTGTAATCTTGAAAATCAATTTTAAACGAATCGTGTTACAAGTTTTAAAAGATTTTATCTGGGCTAGCCTGGCCCACAGACAAAACGAACAACTGTTGTGATGTGAGAGAGTGCCGCAATCAGTCCGCCACCAGAAGACGGCTATCATTGCATAAATTATCCCCCACACTTTAGGGATTTAAAATCACATGATTGCACAGCAAAACAAGCACTGTTTAACGGACCATACGAGTTCTTCGTTTTGGTCTGTGAGTTAGGCTTGTCTGAGCGACAGCTGGAGCAAGGGATCGTTGATAATTTCGTGTGCATGGGACACATTCGGTCGAAGAAAAAAGTGGGTTATCAATTGTTTTGTTTCACGATAAATTCTGCAATGATAAAAACTTCTACATTAAAAAGGAAAATAATTACCATATGCAATAGTTCACCCAAGAGTATTGTTGCTCTGATCGACATTTTGTCGTTACTCGTAGTGATAACTTCTTGCAAGCTCTAAAACATAATGAACAAAACATAAAGTAAATGAACATTACACCAATGGGTGTCCACAAGCATATGGCTCAAATCTTTCAAATATTGAAAAAGGTGGGTGTACAATTCTATTCCATTTTTCTTTGAATTGAATGGCTTGAAAAGAACTCATAGTACTTTTGCTGTAAATCTGCCCAGGAAATTTTATGATATGTTTATATTTTTCAAAATGGCGGCAATTTGATAATTTTTGAAAAAATTCATGGAAAATTTTGCAAAAATTTAGATCATTGTAAATCCTAAACTAATAGAGGAAACATTACATAACCTTCAAGAAAACCATAGTTTATGGAGGTCTACAATATGGTGGCAAGCAGAAATCTGTAGGTTTTGTAGTTCAGGATTTAGAAATTTGATGACGTCATAGCCTCAAATCTAATAAATGCCGCCACTTTGAAACTAATCAAGACATCAATAAATTTCCACGGCAGATTTACAGCAAAAACCCTAAGTTCCATCCAAGCCATTTAATTCAAAGGAAACTGTAATAGAATTTTACACCGACTTTTTTAATGATTTGAGCCCTATGTTGTGTCCACAACAAAGCATCAAGTGTAAAATCAGGAGATCATACCTTTCTATTTAATTTTCACAACTTCTGAAGGACGATGAGTCAATATATCAATATATTATTTTACAATCCTTGAGAAGGCTAACAATGAGTTTGATCTGTTGATTTTTGAAAGTTTATCAACTTTGCGTGATAGACAGTCCCTAAACGCACAAAATTCCTCAATACCCCTCGCGTTGTTCTAATCCCCGGGGTATTTAGCTTGTTTACTTGTTTTCCATGATATCCTGTTTGACTAGTTCAACTGGTTTCAATAATCAGTGCTATAAAACCAGCACGTGTATTTTGATTCTTTAGCTGAGGATGGCCCAAGTTTAGTGTCGAACGTTCTATAGTTTTTTGAATATGTTGTACAAGATTTTTGGTTATGTAACACTGTGTTACTATCATGGACTTGTCTATCTGTTTAACCGGATTGCCACTATAATACTGATGGATTTGTCGATTTAATATGTTATCAAGACGATGTTATTTTTCATCATGTCATCCTGAAGGGGGTCAAAATGAAACTGTTCGTCGTTACACTAGTTATAAAATTTATCTTTTGGCTGCGTTTCCCTAAGCACAGTTCAATATATTTGCCGATCAATACGTTCTAACATTGTACAAAGAATAAATCTGTCGGAAATTTGGACATACCTCCAGAAGATCAGCATCAATGAATGCATTTAGGACAAGTGCAACGTAACTCTGCACAAGATTTGTCCTGTAAGGAAAATTGTCATGTTGAAATTCTGCATCATGATATGAAAACAAATCAACAGGGCTCAAAAATGAAGTAGCGTGATAGCGGCGCTACCAGGAAGGTAACTGAAATACTCACATTTCTCAAGAAGGATGAAGGATAAGGAAAAAATTGGAGGAAAGAGAGGAAATGAAAGGGAAAGAAAGAAGAGCAGAAAGGAAATGGGATAGAATTGGGAAGTACATTGAAAAAGAAGAAGACAATACGTAAGAATAAACAAAGGTGCTTAGCTTGCTACCAGGAAGGAAAAAAATTGAGCCCTGGAAATTACAGTGATAAATATGACAAGCTTCAAATCTGTTTAATAGCATATCGCTGAGTTGGTTTTATGAACAGAAATACATACCTATTTCCTGACGCCCTGTGCTTCAGCAGAGACAAAGCTTCTTCCACAATGAAACCTTCACTAAGCTTCCACGAGGTTTGCATATATGAAGGATCTGCAAATAACATAAAGTACTTTAGTCATAATCTGCATAGTTAAATTGAGCAAATATAGTAAAAACCCGCACGGAAGAGCCTACCGTTTTCTGCAACAGGCTGAAATGGTTGACATGTACATTTACAAAATGGTTCTTATGCAGAAGGTGCTTAATTGGGCAAAAGTCAGCCTGGAGGATCTTAATCCTCAGTTTCTTTCATGTGGGTTTCTACAGTAACGGACATATTTCAACAAAAACTTAAAGACAGAACAAATGGTTTCCATTGTAGCATTTCATAGGCATTCCTGGTTCGCAAAAAATTAACGATGCATTTGAAATTCATATTTCGTAGAATACTGCGTATTCTAGAATCCAATAGGGGGGGGGGGGCTCTCTCCTCAATTAGTTTAGCTACTGAGAGAGCTCCTCCTGCAAGAATTATACTACCTACTAGATCTGTATGTTTCTGTATTGTAATACCTTCATATATATATTGCATTTTTTTGTAGTTGTATCAGTTGATTGTAGGTAGTGTGATTTAAATTGAATGGTGAACAAGAACATGAACATGAACTGCGTGGCTTGGATAGAATTAAACTCTTGCTTTAGCTGAATGAAGTATATAATTGCTAAGAACATAATTAGAGTTAGGACTTTTACTTCGGAGCACATGAAAACAGGCGTTTTATGAATTTTTGTATGCTTTAATGTTTTGCTCAAAATGAAGGCAACAAAAGCCATTATTTGCTGTCATTGAGAATCAGTTGACAATTTGCACCTCTTAAATCGTATACTATGAAGAAAACAGACGCAAAGAAACACAAAGATTGTTCGCACACTGAGGCCTTTCGAGCCTATGTCACTATCAGAATGTGACTCTACATATATTGTTACATTTGGTGCACCTCTTACATGGACTAGGCCTATGTCAAAATCCGTATCCTATTGCTAAACAAAATCCGTAGCGCTGTGAAGAGTTCACACGTATTGTCTCTTCCAGTCAAGAATGACATAAGAAAATACGGAGAGCAATTCTAGATATATTGAGCCACTCCTGGTAAACATTAGTGAGTTTGAGTGAACGAATTAAATGCTTGAGAACGAGAAACGAATGAGAAAGGAGGGGTTCTACGCACCACAACTGTTTAGAGCCTCAGTGAAATCATCTGTCCAAGTTGGAAGCCGCAAGCAAAATACTTGAAATAATGTCTCAAGTATTCCTTCCTTGAGGAGAAAGAGCAAAAATATTTATTCACAGACATCAGGAGAACATTAAATAATCCTCACAAAGCACATACCATAAAGAAATAAATCCATGATTTTATGAGGCAAAACCCTTTTTAAATTTCAGATTTCAGAAAAGTATAACGGTAGAAATAAAGCACAATAGCTGAAGTTTCTTTGAAGCCATTGGGTTAACAGAAATATGTCATGGAAATTTACAACAACATTTTTAAAGATTTGTAACCCATGCTGACCAGGACATTGCTTCGATTATTAGCGTAGCTTCGATAATAAGATGCTAGGTAGAAATAGAGGAAAAACTCGTTTAATGGTACCCACAATATAAAACAAGAAGAGAAGACACTACAGTTAACGACAGTCATTCAGTCTAACAATGAAGGCGTATTTGTTTGTCTGTGCATCGTAAGAATAAAGACAGACATGGACACTATGTAACCCTATCTAGCAGAAAAGACAATTATCTCACCCTTATATCCGAATTGGGCAATCGAAATACTCCCATAAGTGAATCCAAACCATTTCCTTCTGGGTCACACATGCAAATTATACCTGGAAAAGGAAAATGAGTTGAATGTCATCTGAATTTCTGTAAGTAAATGATGAGAGAAATAGCTATTCTAAAAACAGGAAAAACGCATGGAACCCCATTGCCCTAGCAATATGGTGGCTCACAGGGACATTTGGGTGATACAATATACGGCAAAAACAGCAATTAAGAGAACACAATGCGATTCAGTTGAAATAACAACGTGAATTTGACTGAAAATGATATCTTTAATCAAACTAAAATTGCAGACTGGGGATCAGCTCGAGATCTAAGTTGATGAGCGCATAACATACATTCATATTAAATAACACAAGTATACTCTCGTATCCATTACTCTTGATTTTCAAATGATGGTAACTCTCAAAGTAAACAATTCAAAATATACCTGGCCAGCTTCTAAAAATAGTCACTAAAGCAATTTTAGCAGCATCAATCCGATTCTTCTGGTCCTCTCTGAAAAGCAAGGAAATACTTCCATCATTATGGTATCAGTTGTGTTTGCTTTCAACAACCTTAGAAACTGACAGCTTGGAAAATGCTTACAAA
The DNA here is from genome assembly GCA_004194395.1 of Aurelia aurita complex sp. Pacific. NCBI lineage: Eukaryota > Metazoa > Cnidaria > Scyphozoa > Semaeostomeae > Ulmaridae > Aurelia > Aurelia aurita complex sp. Pacific. The sequence goes on from REGL01000257.1 coordinate 195,523, forward strand.
ATTACCGTTTATAATCAGATTTCAATTTCAACTGTTTCGTTAAGTCTAGCCCTTACGTCAATTTTCACATCAGCGAGCCAAAGTAATTTTAAGTATCAAAGTACAACACAGACAGCATTCAGTAGACAATATTCGGTAGTGACATGTCGAATCAATTCAAAATTCATTTGAATCTTATTGTAAAATATAGCGCGTGTAATGAAAAAGGGCCTAATGGATAGCATACTCGTGAGAGTTCTACTCAACAATACTTACAGTACGATATTATCCGGTATATCTGAATTGTGTCTGTAGTACAGATCTGTAAATGGAGCTAAGATAGCCTAGAAAGAGAAAATAAACAATAACAAACAAATTCTTTCAAAAATTAGCATGTCAAATGCAATGATAAGATGATAAAACGAAACTAAAACGAATTTATATCTCTAAAATATGGATTATCAAAACAGTTATTGCAAAACAAGTGAAACTGAAAAGTTGCATCTCTTTTGTTTCGAAGTGCCTTTATTAGCTTTACAGGGGCTCCATCGCCAAACAACAAACAAATCCGTAAACTCGCACGTGTCACCAATTACCCATTGTTCATCCATTGTTTTCTGCAGTTTGTTTGGTGGCTTCACTCAAGCCACCAAAAAGTGACCGTTAAAAACCCACTTATATCCGAGCAATCGTAGAAGATATGAATGTTTGGTTTGTTCCTTGGTGAAGTACAATGATTTATGTCCAAACAGCAACTTTCATTTTGAAAAAAATATAAAAATCCTGTGTTATATCACCTTTCAAAAAACTGCAAAAATCATCGTTTTGTTTACATTTAGGCGACGGAGCCCCTTTAAACTGTTTTCTGTCCATTCTGCAAGCCTGCTGTTTTGAATCTTTCGAATTCACCAATTGATGTATCAATTAGAAAATTGCCAAAAAATATACAAAAAGCTCAAAGCTTTAGGTGCGTTTATATACTATTTTATATTATATATGTTTATATATTATCATAACATAAATACATTTGCTGCAATTATAACAAAATAGGTAAAATCTTTCAAGTCATACTCATCATACTTTACATGCACCAAATGGGTGAAATCAAGATGAGATCATCGTCCTACCTCCACGCCAACACCCCTCCGAATGAAACATCGATATTTCGGTTGATTAAACAGATAAAGCAATGTAACTATCAGCGATTCATTCATTCGAGGTATCTGAAGAAAAATTGATACAAGATAAAATGGTTTTGATATTCATATCCGTCCTTCATAGCCCCAACTACTTTATATGCTTCTTCTATCGGGGTTTGGTCAACTTTGGCAGTCCAATTTAACGATTCTAACAAAATAACTTTGCAAAAACAGTTCATACGCACTGCATAAACACACCATTTTTAGATCTCTAATGCGAGATGGAGGCAGAAATATGCCTGTATTCAAACACCTAGATCGAAAAGGGGATTTCGGGAGGGGGATTCTCCTCTCATATTAAAGGCAATCTGTCTCATTCATAATTGGCTGCAGGTTGTATAAGGGGATTAACGATTTGTATGGCAGGATTAACAGAAAAGAATTGGAAAAGAGATCGTTTTCGAATTGAACTGAATTTTTATCATGCGAAAAATTAAAAGAGTCTGGGCTCTAGCACCTTCCCTTTGTCGAAACTTTGTTCTCTAAACCAATCACCTGCGTAACAGAGCTCCTTTAACGGGATTGTGGACTAACCGCGGATATAAATTTCGGAATTCTAGTCTAGTCACAACACTCGATCGGAATGTGGACCGACCAAATATATATCCTTCGGAATTCTAGTCTAGTCATCGGTATAATTGCTTGCAACATCATTCTACGCAAAAGGGCATACTTTTTTCAAATTTAAGACTGTTATTGAACAATTTTGTGATTTTTTTCAATAACAGTCCAAATTTTAGCAATTTTGGTCTGAGATTAGTCTAGACAACGGTGTCATATTCAAGAAATAAATCTGGGCAAAGGTATAACTTTGGAATTGCTGAAGGTACACTCCTGCTAGAGATCTGGTATAGACCATCCACAGGGATAGGCTAAAGGAAGAAGACAGGAGGAACATCATCATCATAACATTATTTACAGTTGTTAGATACATAGTTACTAAAAACTAATTTAAATCAACTATTTACAATATGACGAAATTAATTAAAATTTAAACATTTACATCTTTTCCCATCCCATTCTTTAATCCCCCCTTTAAAACTTGTCAAGGTGTCAGCTCTCTTTAGGATCAATTTGTACCTCGCAATTAATGCCAAGGAGGGACAAAACGAGAAATAAGATATGAATTACGTCATACCGGACAATCAAGGATATTACTGATGATAACATTGACAGCTCCACAATACGACGCTACTTCGATATTCTTGATGGCTAAAAATAAGTAGATTTAGATAAAAAACAGAAACCTTTGGGAGCTGTTCAAATAAAAAATCATTGATTTCTCAAAATTTGAGTCTCTGTTTCCTTGTTTTCTGCTTGAAAAATCACAGAATATATTTAAAAATGTCCTACCAAATAAGCGTCCGAGCTATAGGGTATCATCTTCAAGAAAACTGCAGCAACTGATTGATAAGATAACATTATCACTTGGATCCAAACTGATTCCACGGCCTTTAAAGCTTACTACTGACCAATTAACGTAAATCGTAACGAGTCCATACCTTCACTTGGCACATTTTTCCAAGTTATCACTTTACCTTAATTCAATTCAGTTACGAAAATGCAAATACAGCTCAAACTGGGACTCAGAATTAATGATGCACTAAATCATAGCATACTGTCACGAGCCAATCGTTTGTCTAAACTCTGGCTGCAGCATCAACGCGCTCAAATGGAGATAGGTATCTAATCTTACAAATTTAGTCCAGGTTTTGAATGATGGAGATGAAAGGTTATCGTGTCAGCATAAGCCGAAACTGGAAAAACGCTGTATTGCATCATAGGCAAATTTCAGTGCGATGCACAATGCGATGATATAGATGCGATTGATCAAATGCAAGATACTTACCAAGTTCACATAACGTTGCAAGGCAGGCTCGAGACATGCGATCTTTATTTTGCGATACATCTCCACTTACAGCAGCTAATGACATTGCAAGAGTCATGGGGAATTCTTCAGGGCACAAATATATCATCTATACAAATGAAATGAAATAAGTTAAAGATTAACAAAAAATATCAAAGGGTTTGTGCAAGGCTGCATTCGTAAGGAGCAAAAAATCTAAAATTTCTCATCGATATCAAAGCTGACCGTGTGCCATAAACAATACAGAACCAAAGAAACATTGCTGTGTCTGTGCGTTTTCTTTGTTCTACCAGCTGGGAGACCCGAAAAGAACTTCAAGAACTAGATCGCACATAGTTTCCTGAAAGCAAATGTTATGAACACAAACAAGGTATCAGCATGTAGCTAAAGGGCTCAGCTATCTTTTGAGATGTTTTTATGGTCAGTTTAAGTTCTATCTACTGTCCGGAAAAACAGTTTCAATATTTGGTAATTCATTCATTTCTCAAACTATTCCTTCCTTTTCCAGCCAATGTTTTGAAAGATGTGAAAAACGCTGAATTTGAAATTTGCTTGGGAGCACGAAAATTGAACGAGGAACAGAGTTCAGTCATTTTGCAAACAAATAATTTCCCCAGACGACTTCAAATCCATTGCTACATTGAGTTTTCACAAATTGTTGACTGGAAAATGGTAGCGCTTATTTCACTCCAAATGAGCAATCCGGGATTCAAAATTGTCTTTGAATCTGGTTTTTCGGCTGAAAATGACCATGCAGCATCTCAAAAGATAGCTAAGCTCTTCAACTAAATTGTGATATTAACCGGTATTTATAGACAAGACTGTGTGCAAATGCAGATTCACTTTAACATCTTCCAGTGCGTAGTACCGATTTTATTATAATATCTAATAAATGTAAATACTAAGCAATGAATTGCCCACCTTTCGAACTAGTCTCAAAGCTTGCACTCTTTCTACTTCCATTGTTGGTTGTAAATCAATGGATCTGCAAAATAAAAATAGCTGGATGTTAGCTTTAAAAAAAATGCCAATGTATAACTCATTCTAAACATTGCGAGAAGACGCTCATTTTGGCAGTTGTTTTCATTTCAAAATTAGAACTGCTCCGCTGAAAAGCACATAGCTCCTTAGAAGGAGGGCATAAGCTTCGTAATATCTCTCTTGATCAAATTTTTCTACATTTTTGTTCTTATAACAAATGTCAAGAGAACGCGCCGCACCTTTCAGAGAATTAAACATGCTGAATAGACAGTCTATTCGACGGATCTTTTCTGAAACATTTACCAATTCAAAGGGTTGGCTGTGTCACGGAATTTCTGATGGGCTTAGGATAAAGAATTTTCATCATTTACTATGACAAAGTCAATTTTGCAATCTAAGTACCAAAATGAAAGCACTATTTTGAAGACGAATTCTTATGTTTACTTCACCAAAGAAAAAACGAAACATTCAAATGTTGTAAGATGCCCACAACTAGGGCATGCACTATGCAGTAGGAAATATTTGAGAAACACGCAACTGATCTTCAAGTCCCACTAATGAGAACAAGTAATGGTCAGTGAGCTTTCTCATATCGTGGTGCTGGAGTTTGGAACCTCTTGGGTTGTGAAGTCAAGCAGGCATCCTCATTCAAAGCATTTAAAGAAGCTTTGAAAAAATAGTTTATTTATTTATTCATTCATTTATTCATTATTGTAATTAAATTAGGGTTTTACTTTGTAATTATTTTTAACTTAATTTGTAAGGTTTTATGCACGGCCCCCTGAAAAGCAGTCTGTGGATTGACGGGGTTACCGTGCTTAAAGAAATTAAAATGAATGAATGAATGAAAAAGATTGCCGAGATATTTGCAGATTTCGAACAGTCACATCAGAGTGGATTCTCCCAATCCATAAAAACAAATGCATAAAATAATGAGCACGTGCCTAAAACAATTGAGATTACAGATATGTTTATAGTTAATGATTCAGCTCCTTCAAATAAACAAATTATCTAGAAAGTACAGACTTCAAAACAGGACATGTTAAAGAAAGCAGTAAATGCTACAGTAAAAACCCGAGTATAAGAACCTAGTGGATTAAGAACCAACAGGCTGAAATTTTGCAATTAAACCCCAATTATATAAGAACCCATTCAGCCTGGAATTTGAAATAGGTTCTTATTTTTAAGAGAGGATGGGGTCTTATTCACAACAGAAGTTTGTGGAAGAATAAAAAATGTTTATATTACCCGATGAGAAGTTTTTGAAAGATTTTCTCTGGATTATATAAACATTTCTTATTCTTCCACAAATTTCTGTTGGGGAATATATCTCATAAACTCAACTGATGTGAACTGACAGTAAGTAATAGGCCTGAAGTTTGAATCTGAAGAAAAGAAATTCCTGAAAGCCATGAATAAAATAAGAACCAATTTAAGAACCTGAACAGCCTCATTTCCCACTAAATACCCAAAATATAAGAACCTAGTTAGGCTGACTTGCAAAATTGTAGGTTCTTATACGCGGGTTTTTACTGTACCTTGTTATGAGAAGGTCCATCCTCTGACTAAGAACTGTTTTGATCTGTTCTGGGCTTTGCAGGAAGTGTCGCAAAGCTCTTAAACCAGCAGCACGAATCTCTGTAGCAGGACTGACGAACGCAACTCTCAAACTACGAGAAAAGAAATACCAGATCAATGGAAGGAGTTTTAAAAGTAGCAGTTTCACTCAAATTGGCGGCAATGCATCATAAGAAGTAGACAGAGCACCCAAATTAAGAGCCACAACACATCTTTACTTTTTAAAGAGCAAAAATGACTGTAAACATCACTCAAATTCCATCTTTACTAACTTTCGCACAAACGTGATCTTTAAAAGCTCATAACAAAGGCTCTCTAAGATCTTACGGACAGGGCAATCTTACAATGGAGTCCGCAAATTTATCATTATTTTTCAATATCTAATCAGCCTTCACCAATTTTTTGCGACATCTTGCAGCATTAATACTGTTGCTAAAAATAATTTGGCCTTTGATAGCACTGAAAGATAACAATTCAAAGTTAAGTAATTACATCAAATTTTGCATATTTTTCAATCGTGGAAATTTCTTGAGCCACCCACTCAAAATCCGCAGAGGCGATGAAATGGCGTGGAGGGAGGAGCAAGGGAAGAACCCAAGAGCTGAACAGGCGCCTTTGCCATTTCAATGCCTCTGCGGACGAGAGTGAACTCAACCGGTACAAGCTGGTGAAAATTGTGGTCAAAATACTTGCATCAGTATTGCATCATGGAAAAAATAAGCTGCTTTACTAGCTAAGGACTTGTGGGGAATGAAAGTTTAATAGACGTGTGACAAAACTTCTTATCGGACATAATCAACAAATGGAATTCTTAATCAAGCGTCTACGTGGCGTGGGCAATCAACAATGGTCTCAAAACAGAAGCTGAGATAAAAGTTTTATCAGAAAATAGCACAGCCATTGAGAAAAATTAACATACGAATAGCCAGCACTAGACTTATTACATCCTCTTTGTTTATGTTTCTCTATGTTCCTTCATTCCGTAAGAGGAGCTGATTTTTCTTTTGACTTTGACTTTACTTTTCTTTTGATTAGAATTTATTATTAGATTATTTAGACCCCGTTTACACGGTAGCGGATCAAAAGTGTTGTGGATCAAAGTGTTACGGATCACCCTCCCATCTACACGGTAGCGGATCAAAACTGTATCGGATCACGGTCTCGTCTACACGGTAGCGGATCAGCGGTCACCATAGAAATAGGGCGAGATCACATTCAAGATTTTCTCGGATTTTCAGAGATATCCTTTCAACGTCAAAATTTCAAAACGAACTGAAATTATGATTAAACCTCGTTTGTATGGAAAATATCCTCGTAATGAATCCGAATCAAAATTGATGCGGATCACTTGCGTTTACATGGCACAGAGCAAGAGTGATCCGATACAGAAGTGATCCGACACAAAACGAGTTTGCTTTCGTAGCAGGATCAAAATTGATGCGGATAGCGGAGCAGAAGTGAATCGGATCACTTCGAGCTCGTGTAAACGGGAGGCTGATCCGCAACACTTTTTGTATCGGATCAAAAGTGATCCGCTACCGTGTAAACAGGGTCTTAGATACCTAAATTTGTAAATTAGGTTTTTAATTTTGTAGTATTTTTGCACGGCATTTGTAAAGCAGTATCTGCAGACTGACGGGGCTACCGTTGGCTACATAATTAAAAATGAAAAACTGAAAAACAAGAAATCAATGGACTCACAACATCACTGCAAAAAGTAGGCCTGTTACAGTTTTTTGAGCCTCGTTTAATGCAAAATATGACCTATGTTTGGAGATTTCGTACAAAAAATGAATATAAAGCATACTTTAAAAAAAGAGTATTTCAAATACATAAAATCGGAGTATTTCAAAAAGATTACATTGAAAACCAGTAGCCCTGACATGACAGCATCTGTGTAGTGTGGTGGGCGGTTGGGACTCAGGAGGGAGGTAGTCATTGTATAAATTGCTGTAATTGGTGTTCTCTCGTCCGAGGTTACTATCATTCGGCATCGTGCGCCCATGCTGGCCTTACATCAAATGTGAAACAGTTCCCAGCATTTATCAGTAATTAATTGTATTGTATGCGTAGCTCTTTGTAGTTGTCTTATTTAATCTTCATTGTTTACATGTCTTTATGTTAATGGCCACGAGCGTAGTCATTGTCTTTTGCTGCCTGTGATATCGTACCTGTAGTGTTGTATTGTACTATAGTAATTAGAAAGTATAGTAGGTAACATGTAATGTAACATTTTATGAATATATATATATATGAAAAAGAGGACGAGCGCTGGGAGAATAATGTTATTTTGTAATAATGTTAGTTTTTGCTAAAAACGGACCTATTTTAAGAGTAGTAGTCTTCCTCCAGGCAAGGAAAATAGTACTCGAGGAATTTGGTCTATCAACAATATCCTTGCGAGATACAACCCGTGGTAAGATTAAGCCGCTGCGTACTCAGGTTTAGCCGTGGTGAATATATAACGCAACGTTCTACATGACATAAAAGTAGCGAATTTCACTCAGCTTTACAATTCAAAATGGACTTTTTCACCTTGGTGAAATCTAAGGCCATTGAGATATAAGACGTCATCTTCCCACTGCTACTCTGAAGGTGTGCCCTGGCCAAGGAATATGGCCTTCTTAGCCTCCTTTGTTAGGGTACGACAAAGAAATCGTGGAATGCTGGCGATGGTTGAATTCTCAAGCATCAAAGAGAATATTTGCTACTGGTTGGGTTTTCACTTATGTCATGCAGATGACTCTTATTATAAGAACAAATAGTTAACATCACCCGTCTCGTAGTAGACATTCCATGCAGAGGTAGTTCTAGGAGCCTTCCGCCGACCATTAGCCCCCTTGTATAACAATGAAAAGTTCCAATAATGTTCATCGTGGTTTCCAACCTTGATAATGGGTTTAAGCCCGAAACGTCGTACAAAATAAAACTCTGTTCAAAGCTCGATTATTTATACTGTTATTTGTTTGTATATGGTACCGAATGATGATGACGAAATCTCGCCTGAGGGTTTCATTGATCATGTGATCAAAATTGCTTTGGTGACATCTCAACGTTACAACTTTGGTATTTCACCACGCCGTCCATTTAAACAAAAGCTGATTTCTAGCTAAATCTCACTGTGGGTCTCATGTTAAAGCTGCCTTAAATAACCAATCAGATTGAGAAAACGTTGCTATCCTGCAATCTGACTGGTGCGACGAAAACACTGCACGCTGGGGCAAATTTCATGGGCAATGATTCGTGTCAAAAATTTGCAAAAATATCGTCTCAGATTTAAAACTTACGACCGACCAGCCAAGAACATTTCTCATCTTGGCATATATTCAATAATTAATATTTTTCTAATTCATGCAGAAAGCAAATTCACACTTTCAGTGATCATTCACACAAGCAACAGGTCAACACAACAATCTCTTTAAAATGATGATTTGTAACTATTTATGGTGTTTAGCACATTAGATTGCCATGTAAATTTTTTCCAACACATTCAAAGAGTCGTATACATATATCTTGTTAACCAAGATCACATTTTGAGTTCTCACAGTTCCGTACGAGCTTCTGCTGATATTGCTCTATGTTCCACAACAATTCCCATGCTCATTTCATGTCATGTGCCTTTGAAGCCTTTCAGGCGTTCAGACATTACTCAAGTACCCCCTCCCCCGGAGGAATATGATACAGGAACAGGGAACAAGTAAAAATAAAATAAAACGATGTGAAGGATCTCCTTGACCAAAATAAATAGTTAAATAATCTTTGTGAACAGTTTGTGAAGGACTGTCGGTAATGGATCTTGAAATAAAAAAGAAAATCCCATGAATCTAAAATATCGGTTATAAGTAATAACATGATCTCGTTCGTCATCAGTCTTGTCATCATTCTTGCCGATCAAATCGACTTAAATTCGGTTCGATATGATGCAGAAGTTCGTTATTTAGATTCCGTCATTACTGCAACGTCTTTGGCATGTAACTTATATTATATTAGCGTATACTGTTTAATTTGCAAGTATTTATTTTCTCGTTTTTATGTTTGAAGAATGAAAACGATATCTGTTATGTTCTGTCTTATAAGCGTTTCTTTTATCGTTAATGTGATGACCATAGGCCAAACATGCTATTTTGCTCCTCGTGGCCTTGTCCCTGTGGTGTTATATAGTTGTACCGGGTGAGTCAGAAAAAACGTGGGGTGTTTGGCGGATTGTGACGTCGCGTTCAGCAACCCAATCGTAGCGAACTAATTGTTTTCTTGCAGCCAAAGGTCTAACTTAGATCATAAGCCTTTCCCCATCGAAATCGGTCACTTGATGTATTAATCAGAAAATATTTTCTTCGTAAGACGTTGTATGGGAGTTTTGCAAACGTATGAAATCTTTGATAGAGCCCCTTCAACATTTTACCCTTGCCAAAGCTGCAGGTACACGTGGTATTATCAGGGGAGAAAGAAACAGTTTTTGTCATGAAACATCGCGTTGATCTTGTTGAAATAGATTTCTTTACAACACAAAGAAGCATGCGTTTTTACAGTCTCTCAAACATATTCTCTTTGCAGGACAAGTTATGACGTGATAAGGCATCCCAGAGGAAAAAACACTATTTCCGAACTGTTTCGTGCTCCCCAGATAATACCACGTGTACCTGCAGCTTTGGCAAGGCTAAAATGCTGAAGGGACTTGGTTAAAGGTTTCCTCAGTTTGCAAGACTCCCATACAAGGTTTTAGGAAGAAAAGCTTTTTTAAATAATGAATCACATGACCGATTTCGATGGGGAAAAGTTTATGATCTAAGTCAGAGTTATGAATGCTTGGAATAATTTAGTTCACAACGGTCGGGTGGCTAAACGCGACGCCACAGTCCGCCAAACACCCCACGTTTTTTCTGACTCACCCGGTATAGTACTAACTTGTAGAGTAGATAGTAACATTAACAAGTAAATAAAGTAAAATATAAGCACTTTGATGCGAATTGAAATAAGCACGACCTTTCGAGCATAGCCCGTCATCAAGCTTGATAACGGGCTATGCTCAAAACGTCGTGCTTATTTCAATTCGCATTAAAGTGCTTATATATTACTTTATTTACTTGTTTATCTTTGTCAATTGCACCACACGCAACAAGAAGATTTTTTAGATGGTAACATGTATTGTAAAAAATTTTATCTGGATATAAGTAAAAAAATTCTTGCCTTATAACTTTTGAAGTCTACTTTATTTACAGCCGTTGCTTCGTTTCTCGTTGGATTCTACGGGATTGCTAATCGTTTTGAAAGGACGTGTCAATCAAAACAACCTGACACTTTTGTGACAAAATCTGTCTTTCTTCTAGAACTCATGAACATTCAAGTTTTTACTGTTGCTATTGCTAACCAAATGAAAATTAACATACCTTATGATGATTTCTGTTTGTGATAAACCAAATTCAGTTCCAAGTGGGACACAACGCACAAGCTAGGTAAAAAGATACATATAATACCATCAATCCCGTTGAGAGAATTTAAGGTGTCTGGGACACAAAAACAAGCTTACTTCCCACTGTGTTTCAATTCTCAACGAACGAAACTTTACATGAATACCATACTCGTCTAACTAAACATCATCAAAGTCAGAAAGCAAATAAAAAATGGGGTAAGAGAGTGACGCGAAATAAAAGAGGCAGTAGTTGGAATGATCTGCCCTCTGCAGTTAAGAGCATTTAAAATTCAACAAATTCCAGAATAAAACTAAGGAAAAGCAGAATTGATAACTACTAATATGACGTCCAGTTTAATCAGAAAGCATTTAAAATTGATTTTAGCATCTTATAATTTGTACCCAGGTAATCTTGCTGTATACTGATCGTACATAGTTCTATTGTAGCAGCATATATTGTCGTCTTTCAAACTTTACTTCAGCAGAACAAGCGAGAGAAGCTCTACTTTTCTTGGGTTGCGTAAAATACAAGTATCTTAACAAGCATCCCCCACTCCCCCAGCCTACAACTAGACCCATTTTCCAAAAGAAGAAAGGGTCTGCGAAAGAAAAAGGCAAAGCTTGCTATGGCTGCGCAATTAATTTTGTTAACCCTGTATTCAAATAAAGTGTGAAATGTGTCTCAACCAAGGCAGCATAAATTAAGTTCTAGAAAACTGAAAAACGCAGTGGCAAGCTTTTGCTCTTTTGTCTTCCTTCTTTTCATCAATGGGTCTGCTTGTAGGCTCCCCCCTCCAGACATTTGTTTTGCATTGTTCGTAGGATGCATGACATTCATGATTTCTGCAAAATTCTGACAAACGATCATTTTTCTAAAAGATATTAGCATATTCTAAAGAATACTTGCATCTTTTGAAACTAAAACGCTGCTATTTCTACATGAGCTTGAAACTTCTTCGAATGCTCCTACAGAGAACCTGATTTTTATTTAAGTCCATATATGCTGCCTATTCGAATCCTACAATTGATGATATCATTATCTTTCCACATTTCTACCCTAAGGTTTGCGTTAAACCTTGATCCATTTAAATAATCTTTATCTTTCATTAATCAATTGATAAATTCCAACAGCTATCTAAAGGCAACCCAGACCACTACAATAGAATCTCGAGTACTTGACATCTAAACTTAAAATTAAGTTGGCCTGTTGTCATATATCTCTAGCATATGGCTACTTACATGCTTAAAGACAATAAGAACAGGATAAGAACAAACCAAAATAAATCAAAAGATGATAATATATAATTTTTACCTGTGCAAAATTGTTGAGATAACCCATTCTTTTTGCAGTTGCCATCTGCTCTTTTCTTGTGATTTCGATCAATATTTCTTTCATGTTGTCAGCTGGGTCTGAATATCATAAAAGAAAATACTGCCCAGGTGAATGAACGATATATTTAGATGTTTAAAAAACTCTAGCTTTCAAATTATCCATCCGATTCCCATTAATTGATAATATTTGCATAGCAAACATGTCAATTTCAAAATGAAAATTTAGGCTTCCGAAATTGACTGTATCATTCTTGAGCGATAAGCAGTTTAAAAACAATTTCCATGCTATAGTGTTGCATAACAGGCCTAAAATCATGGATCAAATTTACTAATAACTTAGCCCCACAGCTATTAAAATCAAATTACCTTATTCAAGCTTGAGGCTACTTCCTCATGCTACATAATATAATTAACTTCCAAACAGTGCATTTCATGTGATTGGAAAAACTTAAAGAAAATTTGCCATTTTGTTTTGTCTATCAACCAAAGTTTTATATCTTCATTGCAATCTAGACAACACTCCTTGTAGAACAATTGTCATTATCTTTTGCAATGGAATTGTCTGACTTCGGTGATGAAGACAAGAAGCCAAAAACACAGGGCACATTATCTAATGATATCAAATATAATTACGTATATTTTCAACTTGGCATGTACAACTTAACATCACAAGAATGTTCAAGAATTCTTTGGAATTTTCAAGAATTTTTCACATTCTGATAAAAATTCTTGAGTAACATGAACATTTTGTAAAATTCTTCAAACAAAATTCTTAAAAAACTGAAAATCTGCTCAAGAATTCTTAGGCAAGAAAACCATGATAACGTGCACAAGACCTGCACTGAAGAAATAGACAGTGTCCCAAACAAGCATACCTCTAAGCAAGTCCAATGCCGGTGCTTCCTCTTGCTGTTCCAGCCGAGAAGCTAACAGAAAGAAGAAAAAGAATTAACTCACAGGCAAACATTAATTAATGCACAACGCATGCAGCAGACTGGCATAAGTGACTATCACGGTCTTGTCGTGACGGTTATGAAGTCGCATCTCCCAAGACTTAAGCCTAAGGTAATCAAGTATCGCAGCTACAAAAAATTTAGTGCCGACAATTTCCTGTCAGATGTAAAACTGGCAAATTTTGGTACTTCTAAGGATCCAGAACAAGCTTATGATAATATTGTCTGCACTTTTCGAAAACTAGTCGACAAACATGCCCCTCTAAAAACGAAAATGCTACGAGGAAATAGAGCTCCTTTCATGACTCGTGAACTAAAAAAGGGAATTTATACCAGAACGAGACTAAAGAAGAAACGTAACCAAAATCCTACAGAAGAAAATGAACTTAAATTTAAAAGACAAAGAAATAAATGTGTTTCATTGAGAAAAAAGGCAATTAAGCAGCACTTCAAACAAGCAACAGAAAATGGACTGGTATCGAATCGTGCTTTCTGGAACCTTGTCAAGCCTTTCCTCTCTAACAAAGGAGGCTTGGCGGGTAGTGATATCTCCTTAGTTAAAAATAATGCAATCATTACTGAAGACAGAGAACTAACGGAGATATTTAACGATCACTACATCAACATTGTAGAAAAATCTAGCGGTGTAAAACCTTGCAACATTGCAGATACGGTTGCAACTGATGATGATCGGCAAATCATTAAGTTGATTCTTGAAGAATACAAAAACCATCCAAGTATTTTAGCTATCATTCAAAATCCTGAAATAAATTTCAATTCATTTTCCTTTCACGAAGTAGAAGATTGTCAAGTCAGGGAACAACTAAAGTCTTTAGACCGTAGGAAATCAACGGGTGAAGATCAAATACCACCAAAACTGGTTTTGTTAGCTGCAGACGAGCTTGCACTCCCGTTAACAGATGCAATTAATTGCAGTATACGAAACTATAGGTTTCCAAATAATGGAAAACGTGCCGCTGTCTGTCCTTTAGATAAAGGAGAGGCAAATCGTACAGTTGAACGAAACTTTCGTCCTGTCAGTATTCTCAATATTTTCTCCAAAATCTATGAAAAAATTTTGAAAAATCAACTTATCCCATACCTAGATGAAACACTTTCCCTTTTCATTGCTGCTTACAGAAAATCATATGGCACACAACATGTCCTAATAAGAATGCTTGAAGAATGGAGATTTAAGCTCGATAACGATAATATTGTAGGGGCTGTCCTTATGGATTTGTCAAAAGCATTCGATTGTATTCCACACGATTTACTCATAGCCAAACTACATGCCTATGGCTTAGATGAAAATGCTCTCGTCCTTATTTACTCTTATCTAAAACGGCGGAAACAGTCTGTGAGAATCAATAATACGTATAGTTCTTTTCAAACTATTTTATCAGGTGTTCCTCAAGGCTCTGTTTTGGGCCCCATTTTATTCAATTTTTATATAAACGATCTTTTTCTGTTTATCAAACGAGCGACGTTACATAATTATGCTGATGATAACACTCTAGCTTATTTTTCCAAGACTCTACCAAATTTGATTGAGGTGCTGGAAGAAGAAGCTGGAGTTGCTTTGACTTGGCTAAAACAAAATCAAATGATAGCTAATGCAGACAAATTCCATGCACTTGTTATTAGAAAGGATCGAACGAATACAAGTGGAGAAAATTTCAACATCCAAGGAAAAATAATCAAATCGGAAGAAACGGTTAAATTGCTAGGTATTCAACTAGATCATAAACTGAACTTTGAACAGCATATCTCTGAAATTTGCAGAAAAGCCGCATCACAACTCAATGTTTTAAAAAGACTGAAACAATATATTGGCTTTAATGAAAAGAAGATTCTTGTCCAGAGCTTTGTATATTCAAATTTTGATTATTGCCCTCTAGTATGGTACTTCTCATCAGCTAAATCTGTACAAAAAATTGAGAAGATTCAAGAACGTGCCCTTAGATTTTTACACAATGATCACCTTAGTTCATATAGCGACTTACTTTCCAAATCAGATAGGTGTACTATGCATGTTTCCCGTCTAAGAGTTCTCTGCATAGAAGTTTTTAAGACTTTAAACAATTTAAATCCCTCTTTCATGCACGATATTTTCAAAATAAAATCTTCCAAGTACTCATTACGTAACTCCAATGACTTACAGCATTATAGACCAAATCAAGTCACCTTTGGGTCCAACAGCCTTCGATCATTGGGACCTCAGATCTGGAATACACTGCCAAATGAAATGAAATCGGCCGAAAACCTAAATAGTTTTAAAAATATGATAAAGAAGTGGGACGGCCCAGACTGTAAATGTAGTGCCTGTCAATACGTATCAATGAACTAGTTTTCTTTAGTTTTCTATATTTAGTTAGATTATCAAAATACTGTAAAAATATTTATTTATGTAATTATATATATCCATCGATTTAGATTAGTTTACTTTGTACATTTGTATATAGTAAGCTAGAGTATGTACATAATCGATGTAAAATAATTTGACAAACAAACAAACAAACAAACAGTAATTTTCAACATTTTTGGAACAGGAAAGAAGGGAAAATTCCATCAAAACATACTTTAGTTTCCACATTTGTTATCATTTTTCATTATTTTCTTTCTTCCTTTATGCAATTTCATGAGTCATAACAGTGATAATTGATAGCTGTGTTGCACAATTCATTTCAAATCAACTGACAGATCAAATTTTGACATAACTTTTTTAATAAATGCAGTCTTGATGAATACATACAGTACTAGTACCATTGTGAGAATCATACATCTTCAATTTTGCTGCAACAAAATTCCTGGATGCTAAATGTCATCTTTTGCTTCCAAAATGACTATAATTCCCAGGGTAAAAAATCAGGTTTGCATTTAGAGTGCAGCAATTTTGCGCAAAGTTTGTTTTGATTTTGTTTTGAATATGTTTCACATTTAGGATGTTTGTAAATTGTCAAGAGTTTGAATTTTGCACTAAACCAGTTTGCGACAGTTTGTCTGAAGCTTCCTGTAACCTTAGCAGCAAAATTGCAGTTCTATAGCTAAAAACATGTTTGCTCCACAAATTTTTGGGAGCACCAGTCTGCCTTATGTTTTCTAGCCTGTGTGCAGAATACTGTAATCCCAAAGGAAAAGGCATAGTCTGTGTAGCACATCCCAGTTTTGGGTATTGCCTGCATCCGCATTTTGTTTCAATGCATGGCTTTGATGAGCCTTTGTGCTTGGCGTCTTTTATTGTGTGCCTTAGGGTATTTAAATGTTTTGTCTTGTTGATAATGCTTGCTTGGTAAACAAAGTGCAACCTCAGTTTTTATCGCATAGCATTGGTGATGCAAGGCTGTTGTAACAACCAGTTCTCTATAATGACTTTGATTTCCTCTAGGGGTAAACAAATTCAGTGCCAATCCCTATAAGAAACCTGCAGTTGCTTATGACTGAGCTTCTTAAAACAAATTTTAATCTGAATCCATCATTTATGAGGGAAACTTTCATGCAGCAAAATGTTGGTTACAACCTAAGGCATATTGACATGCAGCTTCAACAGGTACGCACCATGTCCTTGGAAATGAGAGGAAACACAATGTGGCAGATATTACTACACAAGTTAAAAGGATCAAGCACCTTTCCAAATTTTAAAATGCATATAAAGGTGTTGGAAGGGTGATAAATGCAACTGTAGTGTAGACTTTGTAAAGTATATGTACCACAGGTTGAGTTTGTAACAGGATAGACCCAAATGTTTTCATCCCAATGTAATTAATCAGATCAGTCTTTATCTATCTTGTAAAACTGCATATGATGTATTAACCACTGTTAAAATAAGTGGATAATGATGACGATGATGATTTCTTCCTGGCAGTATACTCTGTGCACAGGCTAAAAAACCAACAAAAACTGCTTTTTGCTGTTGCTTGGAGTAATTTAAAGAACACAACAGCAGAGCCAAAGCCCTGTATTACATCTATTGACACCCAGTTAACACGTTCTTTGTATTCTATGATTTCTACTATAAACATAGCCACTTTGTCTAATCTACTGGGTTAGTCAATGAAAACAACCCCAGTTTCAAAGGCCACCACCCCTTGGATATCAAGAGGATGGCATTGACTAATACGAATCCATTTCAAAATTTACTTGACGAAAATCAGTCACTCAGTTAAAAAATTGTGAGGAATTTTCTCAAGAAAGCCACTTCAACAAACCTTCAAAACAGGCTTAAAAAATTACTAACAAAATTTCCTAAAATGTTTGCCTTGGAGAATGACTTCAATGTGTTCTAATAGCATATCTTATAGGAGGATGAAATCACCCAGAAGTATTTTTATGCTCCCAGACTCCCAGAGATGACAATTTCATCCCCAAAGAGATAAATCACATGTTAAACAGCATTTAAAAGCCATTGCTGTGAGGCAGAAAATATTGTCGTGATTTTGGGCCTATTTTTAATTTCTTGATGGAAGAGGCTTTCTTCAGAAAATCCCTCATAATTTCAAAGTGGAGAAGCCAATTTCAGTTAGGTATTCTAAAATTTATTTGAACATGTCCACTATTGAATAATATTCTTGTTAATATCATTGCCTTGATATCCAGGGAGCAGTGGCTTTGCGAACAAGGATTGTTTTTGTTGACTCACCCTGAGTATGTCTATGCAATGGAATTTTCAGTGAAAGTCACTCTGCTGCAAAAGCACAAACATTTTGCAGAGGACCAAAGCAGGGATAACACTAAGCTCTCTGCAAAAACTTCTTACCGTAGTGTGGGGATTTTATTTGAATGAATGGCCTGAATTAAAATTGTGATTGTATCTATCTAAAATGTATGTTTTACTTGGATTCATTATTTCAGCCTGGTTGGTTGAGAATTATCTCTGTGTGTCTCTCTCTTTCTGTGAAGACTCTGAAAACCCATTGCCTGCTAAATTCATCCTCATCTCCACTACCATAAATCTTATTATTGTTTTGAGAAAAATCAGAGGAAAATGCTCTGCAGTGCCTTGCCCTAAACTTGGCAGTACAGACTGACAGACCACACACTGACTAACTAAGCATTAAATTCATTACCAGAGCCTGCAAAACTCCTTCGTTTGAATTTCTTCATGTTCACTTGAAAACTTTAACTCATAAACAAGTTTGTAGTGCTATTTCTTGGGAAGTTAATCTTGATGTCTTCATTCGGCTTCTTTCATCAGGGCCTTCACTTTGCCTGATGACCTTGGCCAGGCTTCCTTCTTCAGTTCTTCGATTCGTATCGCTGCCTGCTCTTGCTTGGCCTTCCTTCTGCACTTGAGGTTATTGGGCGGTTTCACCTGCACTGCAATCACGAATTCTCAGTCATTAAGATGTGAAGCACGAATCACTTTTGCCTTCCAAGGTATTTGCAAACCTCTGCTTTATTCAACACAGTTGCATATTTTGTCTGGATTTGCATCGGATTTGTGACTATACCTCCCTGGCGCCATGTTTGTAATGACTCCATTCCACATTCGCCGACTGTCCATTCCAAAAGGGTTGGGTACGAGGGGTTTCTGGGGGGGGGGGAAATGACCCTTCCAAAAGGGGGCGAGACTTTTTATGAAACAAAGGATTTTCGTAGAGTTGGTACCAGGGAATTTTTTCACCTGGAAGCATCTAGACTAGCTACACTAGTCCCTCGATTTCGCTGTTGTTGTTGTTGCTGATGGGCGACAAATCAGTTCTAAGGAGCATACAGAGATTGTGTAGCCAGTCTAGGAAGCATCCAGCTTTTCATATTTTTCATGTTTTCATAAATCATGCATTTGAGGGTTGCCTTTTTCAGCAGAGCTGACTTGAAGAGGCCCTCGGAAACGCCCTTTATATTTATCCTCAAAACTAACTGAATAACCGCCTTCCCTTTTTTCAATTTCAGTTCCAATCTCATTACATTTTCACTCGTTTCTCTGATCGTATCACTTGGAAGGTACACGTAGTTTCTTTTATAAGAATGTTGTCAGCCCAAGAAAATTTCCACTTTTTCAGTACTAAAAGTTTTCCAATTTGTTTCTTATTCTTGGGTGGATGAATTATGACCTGCTGTCTATCTACTACTGCAATTTTTAGCAAGAAACAAATCGATGTAGTCAAACCCTCATTTAAAATGTTAAAATTTAGAAAATTATAAATGACAAGCAGATGTTACAATCTTTGAAAGCTTGGGTGTGAGGACCATAAAATGCAATCTATATATTTTCTGTACATATATTTTTTCATATAAGAAACTAAGAATTTTGGGTCAGTATTGAAAGCTTCTTAAAGACTTAAAGTTGGCAGATTTTGAGTACTCAGAGTTTCTGACGAGTTTCTTGAAGGCTCCATAACAGTCTTCGTGTTTATATCCTGTATCCTGGTCAGCATTTCTGAATGAAGTTATTTTTAAGCCTTTCCATTGCCTTACATTATTCAAGTACTTCGCGAGCAATATGATACATGAAACAAATGAAAATGAAGTAAAAATATGACAAGAATTTTCTTTATAAAATATTGTTTTGGTCATATTTTCCCAGTCCTGGAGCGTCTTAATTTTTGGCAATCTGAGAGTTGAGTTTCTTACAAGCAGCTTCTTATCATAAATATACTTTTTATCAGAAACTAAGGTCCGGTGCTGGTAGGCAGTTTCTTTAATTTTTTTGGCCATATTACTACCAAAGTTTCTTACATGTTTCTTATATGTTTAATGCCAGAGGTGTAGAGTTAATTTTGTTGTGTCTAAAGGCCTCCCAAATTACTTAGTAAGATCTCAAAACAAGTAAATAACATAATTCACACTTTAAATAATATCCAAACAGTTGCTATAACTGTACACTGTCAAAACATTTTTGAGTGCTTTAGGAAAATGAAAATTGTAAATTACAAAAGTTTCTTAGCTTTTTAAATCCAGGTAGGGTTGTTTCTTAACTTTTGAAAAATCAAGCCTACCGTTTCTTATAAGCGGTTTCTTATAAAAAAAAATGAATGTACATGTATTGCTGTTCTTACTGTCGGCAGCGATTTGGATTGCGCAGGCTACAATTGCTGCTTTTTCTACAGAAATATCTCGCATAGTATTTCGTTCACAAGGGTACATGTAAACTTCACAAATTAACCCTACTCTACCCGGGCTCCTAGGGTCAGACCACTGCCCGGGGGGGGGGCAAAAAATGCCCCCCCCCTAATTATCTCCAAAACCATAATTAGTATGCCATTGTAACTTCACACAATAGTAAGTACATCTATTAGGAGTCTAATTATAGATTTTAATGCTAATTTGTCACGTGGTTCGTTGCCAAGCGACCAAACAATGGGACCATGTCAGATATAAGCTTCATTAGTGAAAACACAAAAAGTGCTAACTAATTCAGATAAAATGTATGAAAACCTCAATAAACTACTTAAGAATGAAGAGAATATGTTTATCCATTGATTTTTATCAAAATTTGACAATTTTGTCTTTCTTTATTAGAGATATGATGTCATCAATTTGCATGACGTCATGGAAGCTATAATTTGTTGATGTCAGCAAATATGAATAATCTATATATCAAATGAAAGTACTTTGCAAGGGGAATCGTTTGGTACCAATCACAACTTCATCAAGGTTAAGACAAAGAAATTATGACTGTTTTTGTGATTTTCTTTGTGACTACTTTCCAAATATGGGTATCTACTGGTCACGTGACTTAAATTATGACAATGAATAGTCTAAAATTTAATTGCCAATTAAAAATTAGGAAAAGTCATGAATGTTTTAGCTCATTTTTCTATTTCCTCTCTGTTTTATCATCAAAAGTTTGGTTGGGGGGCATTTTTTGCCCCCCCCCTGGGTACAATAGGGTTAAAGGAACTTCCTGAAAAACCCTCACAGAACTTTGAGTACTGAAATATTAAGGAATTTAAGAAACTTTCAATATAAGGTGTTGCATGTAACTTCATGGAGCTTTTAATTTTGGAATTTTGTACCAGGTGAGTAAAAAAGTGAAAACGTTTCAAAGCCTGTAGTTTGCCTTCTATTCACTAGATTCTTAATTAAAACGGCTCATCATTTTTCATTTTCAGGTAACATGTCAGCCAAGATAAAAAAAATTCAGTTTGTTGAAATCGGTCTTACAATTTCCTAGGTATGAGCGATTTTACAAAATTGTTCAATCTCAGAATCCTACAAATTAGGCCCCAAAATCCTTGATCGAATCCACACGTAATGGGAAAAATTAGTATAAAAGTAACGAGTCACTCTATTTTTACTTTAGTGTTTACCAAATTCACACATTTTTTCTAGCTTAGATTGCCAATTTTGTCTTGATTAGATTAGGCCAAATTACACTGCAATCTGCAGACAAATTACGTTTGAGTGGTAAAATAGACAGAGACTTTGAATACGAAAGCTTTAGGGATAAATTGTTGCCAAATTCGATAAAGGATTTTTGGTCTGTTGAAGGATTGAGAAGAAGAATTCTTATAAATTTGCTTGTAATTTGAGGGGGATTTGAGAAAGCTACCACCATACCACCGATTTCGACAAACTAAATTTCGTTTTCTAGGTTGACATAACAGCTACACAGATATTACCAGTTTATATAGGGTAACCCAGAAAAAGAGACCCAATGCAATCTATTACACTCTTTTTTTATAAGAATATTTTAAATTTTGTCCAGTCTCGATATTCTTTAAGAAAGTTTCGTTTTGAGCCTGAACATATTCTTAAAGTATTTATGTCAGTCATGCGTTTCTCTGTTATTAACATCACAAAACAGGCAACTGCTGAAAAAATGAGACATAAATATGCCAGCTGAGGCTGGCAATATTCAAAAAAAAAAAAAAAAAAAAAAAAAAATTGGATGATTCTGAGCCTGAATATTCTTATAAACATTATTCTTATAAAAAGAAAAGAGTGTATGGAATAAAAAGTAAATGACCGATTGAACTGCTTCAAACATTGTTTTGTCGCTAAAAGACTAGCCTACGTTGTGAGTATTGTTTGCAATTTTTTTCGGCACAGTAAATTTCCCGAGTTAAGGCTTTCGAGGAAAAGGGCATGCCGAAACAAAATGTAAACAATGCTCATTGTCCCATTGTATATGTGTCTTTTGGCGACGGAACAGCGTTTGAAGCATTTCTATCGGCCACTTTCTAAAATTCTAAAATCAAATTTCTTACATAGCCCAGTTGGCCTCCACATTGCAAAATTGGTGGTCTATTTTGTAATTTGATGGATGTAAGTCTGAACTGCTTGGCAAAGACAAGCTTTATTTTTGACTCACCGGTATGTAAGCAGTAAACGTTATAAAAGAACAGAGAGCAAGAAAAAAGACAGAACGTTGTTTTCTAAAACAATATCGATGAACAATCGAGCAATAAGCAAGATTTTATAATTACAAAATTCGAGTAAACACGATGAATATTTCATATGAAATATTAGTACTTTACACGATTCAACTCCGTACTTTGATTGGTGAAGTTTGATGTTAAACAAAAAGTAAAAATCTTCCATGTAAACTCTGTACTTTATGCTATTAACAAAATCAAGAAATATGAACATTCTCCTGTCCCTAAGCAACAACATTTCTTTCTGCATTTACGAGTCGTACAACATGACTTTCCAACGTTTACTATTGCATAACACAAAATACTGGGTGAACGAGAAACAGTTCACATTTTGAGAGCAAGTAGTCCTGTAATTAGCTATCAAATTACTTCAAACTGTTAGTCATTGCGTACCTAATGCGTCAATTTAGGTAGGACAATTTGTTTGGCTAACATCGATCGTATCGTTATTACATGCGACTTTGTAAAAAAGTCTCACCTCAGAACAGTTCAAAACAGGCCTAAAGTTTCTGAAGTTCTTGGTGCGGAGAAAAAAGCCTACAACACATTTTTAAATATCAGCGAATGTGCTCCCGCTTTCTCACATACAGTGTTTTAAGTATCCAAACGTTGGGAACTTTGATAGATGATTTTAGGCCTGTCTTGATGGATTTTTGAGATGAAAGCTCTTACTAATGTCCAATTTTGACCATTTAAACCAACTAGAGTTTCATATATGCATATGCATGTTAGCCACAACATGAACACTGGCTGGAAAGAATCATTTGGAAGGAAAAGTTACAAAACTACAGCTCTCGAAGGTCTGAACTCTTTCTAAACACCCGATTGTCGAGTCTCAAACATATTGTCGCAAGGATTTCGCGTTGCAGGAATTAAGCACCATCACTCTCCTACGATATTGTCAAATAAAATATTGCTAAAATTGGTAACGTGCAATAGCTGAAAACAAGAATTATACACCAGTTTGCTTGAATTTAAAAGTATACCAGCACTTTGGTAAAAATTTCATTGTTCAAATTTGCACTAAATCCCAGTGTGGCCAGAAATTTGCGACAGATTACCAAGTGGGTCAGAAGAAGTTTCGATGTTTGAAAAGTACGCAAATTTGGCCTTGGTACAAATCTTTAAAATCCCTTTTCCAGCTATATCAATGGCAAACTTATTTTAAGAAATAACAACGATTTTGCAAAACTATGGGTAAGACCTTGAAATGGTTGACTTGAAAAACATAGATTTTGAGGCAGAAGCTTTAGAAGACATAATGAAAATTACCTAAGATTCTTAGTTTTAGGATATCACATTAACCTTCGAATCGTGCAATTTCAGGGAAATCAAATGGATAAAAGATCAAACGAGAGATCAGTTAAAAATTCTGTTCAATTTCTTAGTATGCTTCAAAACCTCGTTGCTAATAAATCTTCAGAATTTCAGTATCACTACAGTCTCTCTCAAATTGGATGTCACCTGGAAATCCCCGCGAATAACAACAATACAAGTGTTCTGCAGAAGAGTTTTGCGTTATCGCAAATCTCAGGTGACATCTAAGTTGAGATGGACTTTAATTCTGAATTGAACTTTGATGCAACATCTCAAAAAGAAAGAAAGATTAAAGAACCATTTTCACGCAGGGTTCTTTGCGGGCACACTACAATTTCAGACTGTCTGAAAATCAAATTTGGCCTACATGGATAAACGGAGACTATAGAGCACAGTGCAGCTGCAGCAGTTGAACTTATCGAACAGTTCAAGGAAAGCGTTTCAATTAGTTCAACTACTGCAGTGTGAATCTATGTTTTCCACTTTGGCTCAATATTAATTTTCAGACAGTCTGCAATTTCAGTGTGCCGCAAAGGACACGCAAAGGACCCTGGGTGACAATGGCTCTTTAAATGAATATTCGAAATTTGATGATTTTCAAACGTCGAAAGTTTCGTTGAACTCACCCGACATATATCTAGAACTTAAATATAACTTTGAAAACGAAATAAATACAAATTATATAATCATGGATTAATTTCCAGGATATTTACATCAAAAAGACAACCACGAATGATGAAATGTTTCAAACACAAGAAAAAGTTTACAAACAATGTTAATAATTAGTTGTTAACAAGTTACACGATTAAACACATCTTTATATTCAAAATATTTACCAAAACATACGAACAACGTTGTCCATATCATAAAAAGACAATTATGTTTAAAAATTTATTACAATGTAAACAATTATCGTAAAAGGCAATGTGTCCATGTAAATACAGCCGCGTAGAAGCTCTTGTCAAAATATGCTGACACGATGTTGACGAAGAGCCTCAAGGGCACGCAGTGATTGGCAGAATTTAACTGATCACATGCATAAGTCATCAGTCTGTTTAGACATAGTGGTTTAGAGCACTGCTTTACCAAAGTGATCACATGAAATATCACACGAAATTGGCATGCATACATTACCTTTAAAGGCATTGAGTCATGAAAAATAGACCTGCTTAGCCATGTATCATGTGACCCATGTGATAAAGAGTAATTATCCCTCCTAACAAACTAAAAGGACCTGCTGTAGCACAATGCGTCTCATGTGATCAGTTTCATTTCACATGAATGCTTTGCCGTGCATCATGTGACCCATGTGATCAGTTTCATTTCACATGAACGCTTTGCCGTGTATCATGTGACCAATGTGATAAAGAGCAATTATCCCTCCCAACAAACTAAAAGGACCTGCTGTTGCACAATGCGTCTCATGTGATCAGTTTCATTTCATATGAGCGTTAGCCAATCAGATGCGCCATCGAGAACCATGAGTCAGCAGATTCTTGAAGTTTGGGTGTACGCAATCTACTCAACATGACTCAATGCCTTTAATACTCTGTCATAGCAGGTGATCCAAAGCGGTATCTGCGTTTGGCAAGAACGATCATAAAATATGCACAAAATTATTCATCCAGATGTCATGACGTGAAAGCAACGTTGAAAACACGATGCCATCTTAAATCTTTATAACTTTTTATAGGTTTCTAATTTCTATGGAAAACTTGCACAAAGTTATTAGTTACATGAAATTGCTGTTATATTCTCCCTCGCAATATTGAGTAAGGGAAGGAAAGGATAGGTAGAAATTGTCAATCAGATCTAAATCAATAAAATGATTTGACGAATGAGCTTTTGTAAACAGCGCCTCAGACTCCATCAGCTGTAAGTTGTTCATCGCACTAAGATTCTCAAATAAGTTGAACAGCTTCCAAGCTTTCAGAATTAATTCATTTTGATAATAAACGAGACACCCTAAAAATTGCAGCGCAACTCAATGTTCTACAACGCCTTCATTTACCGCAAGTTTCCTTTCTTTTCGAGAGCGAATTGATGAAGTCAAGTGACATGTCTGCCGCATGTCTGCATGACTATGCTATAAAGCTTACAGCATCTTTTATGTTTCAACCCGATGGTAATTCGGTAACTCGTAATTCGATTCAGTAACTCGACGGTAACCCGTTATGGTAAACAGGAAATGGCTTGCAAAAAAGCCATGTCGCTGAAAGAACAAACCCACTGAACTTTTTTTGAAGTCTCCATCAACTGGAAAGGGCTCTGGAATTTTCAGTTGAGGCTGATTATGAAAATTTATCAAACAAAACTAGATGTGTTGAAATGTTTAGCTCCTTTCATAAAATTTGTGCAGACTTCACGTTAATGCATTTAAGCAACTGCTGAAACCATTTTTGCAATCACCCGGTATACTCAGTCTAGGTCACTGCTCTCATACTACTTTATAACATCTTTATCAGGAATTATCACTGACCAACATGATAATAACAGGAAACAAAGTGTTTAAACATTGGTCCAAAAATGGGTAGCCAAACATTGGAAATGGTAATGTACAGGCTCGGGAGAGGGTGTTTTAGTACGTTGGTTGTACGGGGCCGTGCCATTTTTTGGGGATAATTTCTTTAACAGTAACGGAATTATGGGTATAATTTTCAGACACTTTAGAAAATAATGGGTCTAGAGAAAAATTGCCAAAAGCATATGAATTACCGGAAATGTTTCATAGTTTGTGGAATCATGAACCAGACTGTTATTGAATTTGCAGGATTATGACTCTAATCTAAAATTCATAGAAATCTCCGGAATTATAGGTATTAATTTTCCGGGCCACTGCACGTCCCCGTCAGAGGATAGATCAAGATACCTACTAATAAGAGTACAGGGTACGGGACAGTGATCGAAGTAAAAATATACGGTAAAGAGCAAAGATAACACAAAATTTTCTACAAAGATCCGTGGGCCACAGATGTCAATGGGTGCGATCTCTTCGATCAAAACTAGCAACATGCTTCTCTTTTGGGTCCTTCTGTTTGAATGCAAAGTGATTTAGCTAGCGCTCTCGTCAAATGCGTCGATTCTGACAAGCGAAGCAGGTGTAACATATAAAGCTGTGTATGTCCAAAGCGCGCATTCCTATGCATTCCTAATTGCGCTTACTGAAACACATGCGGAGTACAAGATCATTGCTTTCAGAGGATTTTAGTGAAATTGTGAAATACCTACATTGTGAGTAAAATGTGGATAATTAGATGAAATTCCTCGCGAAAACCGTCTGCAAAGCAATAGCGTGATAGTTCTCTTCAAATACTGCACAATACGAGACTAATTTTGAATCCACAAAACTCGTCCAATTACGCAGATCTCGAGGCTCAATCCGTCACAGGGATTTCTGCAAGAATTCGCATATCTGATTGGACAGTGCTGTGAATTGTTGCGAAACTAGATTCACAAGCTGCATTACACGTAGGCTTACGGCATGTCTATTTCCTGCAGTCAGTCTGACCGATGATCGCTGTTCACACTTCCTGGATCCACAAATCCAGGATTATGGAATGGTGGAATGGCGGATCCGAAAGGGCGACGAAAGGGCGACGGAGCCCGTTTGAGATTTCTTTCTTTCTTTGAACAACAACAACAAACATGTTCTTCAAAAAGTGTCGAGACCTACCTCTTTGATTTCCTGATGGCCTTTGTATTTCAAATGCGTAACGTAACATCAACGATAACAACAACAACAAAATGTGATCTAGATAGAGGCAAGACTATCAAAAGAGCTTTGCAAATTTCTTCTGCTCGATCTTTGCTCTTCTTGTTGGGGATTCCCTGATGTTCGATGCTTGCCACAGCAAGTTGGCTGTTTCCGTAGCACATGACTAGAAAGTAAGGAAACACATATGAATGACTAATTTCTTCTTACAGCAGGGATTGCGGGTTTGAGACAGTGACTATTCCTGATGCCTATGAATAGATAGCAGACTGCTGAAGGCGTTTCGTCAAATAGTTCATCCTGAAGGGCAAAAATTGTATATCAAAGGGAACCAGAGCATATAAAAGTGGCTCAGGCTACTTGTGGTCAAATTCTAGCCTATTAGATATCAGTGTATCCTGTTGACGTAAATGACGTAAATAAATTACCCAAATATGGTTCAGCACATGCTAAGTTCTATTGTTCCTGCACGGCTATTCTTATCATAAGCTTATATGGGCTTACATTCCCTTAAAGGTTGGTTCACTTCGTTTCAGTGAAAAGCAGTTTGCAACTGTAAGATTCGGAGCTATAACAAAACCACTGTTCACCTAAAAAAAATATCCTGAAATAAGATATAAATAGCATTCAAACACAAAGGATACTATTCTTCGTAGTCCTCTTTTATCCTTCTTAGTGACTACTGGTTGCTTTTTCGCCCTTGTTCTTAAGCAAAAGCTTACGAAAGATGCTACCCCACTTGAAAAGATTCAACAAAATCATTTGATAAAGAAAGTTTAATGAAAAAATAACTAATTAGAGGGATGGCCGATTTCAGCAAACTAAATAGTGTACTAATTTGTGATTCCTTCCGTGTGATAAGGTTTAATAAAATTATTGTATGAATTCTCGTCAAAATATGACCTGACAAGTGCCAACATTTTGCTCGCGGGTATACTTAGATCCTATTTCGGGACCTGTCATACTGACATGGTCTCATAGCCGCGTATTTCTAACAAGAATCCCAAGGAATGCCAAGAGCACCTTGACAACACGAACACACAAACGGAAAGCAATGAAGAGTTCCTTAGTTAAAAGCAGAAAGATTTATACCAGTTTACTCCTGACTTTCTTGGGCAGATCTTCATCTTCGCGAAATATATCATTTCTTTTCAATGATAACGTCGATCCATCTTCAAATACAACCTATTGGCAAAACAAGCAGAGATAAAGACAAACATACTGATTACTGTGTTTACTCAATAACGACAAAAAATTAACTTTGTAAGCACAATGTAGACTCATCACATTTGCCTCAGTTATCAGATCTAGTCGTTTGAGGAGAGCCATAGCTCTCACTCTCCTCGATGCTAATGTAAACAGCATCCAAAGTGCCATTCATAAGTTCTAAATAAAATAAACAAGGCTAAATATGCGAGCTGGGACAATATTGTTTGCTCTCATAAAAGAACGGTCCTTATGAATATCTTGCTCTACAACCTTGAGAATCAAATTTGAATCCCAGGGAGTGTTTGATTGGTACCAATTCTGAAAACGATAGACTTAGTAGACTCGGAATCTGTGTTTGATTGACTCCTAAATTCCGGAAATGGCAGGTTTGGCAGGTTTGGAAGGTCTGCTGATCCTGCTGCTTCAAAAGGCAGAAGGTTTGTCAGACTTTGGAGAAATTATCGTTTTCTCTTTTTCCAAAATTTTGAAAACGAGGCAAATTTGCTCGCGTTGCTACGGTAATCGTCAAATTTACTCTCGTTGCCAAGCGCAAAACTCATCTTCGTGTTTTCAACTGGAAATCTCGTTTTCACCAAGATGAATCTGAAACCTGCCGTTTTGGAGAATTTGTGTTTGATTTGGAACTGTGTTTCCATCTCTGCAAAGTCTACCGTTTTCAGAATTTAGTACGTTTGGAATTGCCAATCAAACACGTCCCCCGATTCTTACGTCTACTCGTGGATCAAGAGCTATTCATCAAACAGTTTTGAAGACTTTTTGTGTAACTTTTGAAGCATTTTCTCATAGATGATTACTTAGGTCATCCAAATTTAGAATGAGTTGTTGTGCATGTAGGATTATGAATCATAAGTTAACAGTTAAACGGTATAATTGATGATAACTACTCGCTCGTCAGGTTTGGTGCTAATATGATAAAATCTAAATTCCACAAGCAAAATTCTATCTCGACGCAGTTAATCAACTGAGATATCCTTGGATACAGTGACAATAACTTCTGTTACCAAGATTGGTGCCTTTAAATGAAATCTGCAACTGTTGATTGCCTAGTATTCGGAAACAGCTATATTTGCTTTCATGTCAACTTAATCATAACAAGTGCGGCATAGGTTTCAAATTTTCAACAAGGTTGGTGCAAAGTACTAAACTGATTTATTTAAGCCGAATAGCTTGAAAGAAACTTTAACTATTTTGCTATAATTCTACCGTTAAACTTTAGAGAATCTTCAATATTTTCAGACTCACAGGGCTTTCCTTCCCTTTTAAGAATCCAAGAAACATTTTGAAAACAATTTAAAACCATCGTCATGTCTAGCCTTTTGAGCAAATATAAAACAATTTCAAATAAAATCTTAGTTTATGCATATGTCTACAATATGGTATCAAGATTAAGGCCCGGTTCACACTGCTCCGTTTTTGTTCGTATCCGTTTTTGTGGCATCCAAGCCACCCGTTCACATTGCTCTGTTTTTGTACAAAAACGGAGGGAAAAACATCAGATTTTGTCCGTTCACATTGATCCGCCTGATAACAAATACGGAGAGAAAAACCTCCGTTTTTGTGCGTTCACATTGCTCCGTTTTTGTGAAACCCATTGTTGAATATTGGAGCGTTTTCAAAAACCTCCGTTTTAAAAAAAAAAAAAAAAAAAAAAAAAAAAAAAAAAAAAAAAAAAAAAAAAAAAAAAAAAAAAAAAAAAAAAAAAAAAAAAAAAAAAAAAAAAAAAAAAAAAAAAAAAAAAAAAAAAAAAAAAAAAAAAAAAAAAAAAAAAAAAAAAAAACTCTCCGCTTTTGTACAAAAACGGAGCAGTGTGAACGGGGCCTAAGCTTTTTACTCTTTCAGTTTATGGATGTACAAATTTGATGACGTCACATCCTCAAAATGAGTTGAGGTATAAAAATGTGCTGCAATTTCGAGAAATATTTCAGACTTCTGAAAAGTCCTATGGTAGAATTACAGCAAAATAGCTAAAAGTTTTTCAAGCCATTCTACTCAAAGACGTAGATAATAGAATTTAACACAAACATTTTTAAAGATTTGCAGCCTATGTTGCCTATGCAGACAACTACTAAAATAACTCATGCTCACAATGGTGTAATCCCAGGGGAGGTCCTTGGTCTACAAACATACGGGGAGGTGCCGCTGGAAAATCTGAAAAAGCATCCTGTCCTGTGGTCACATTCCCAAAAATGATACCTGTCCCGGGGTAAATGTTTCAAAAACAGTACCCTGTCCTTGAGTCTCTTCAAACAAAATTGTTCGTAGCCATTGGAATTTGTTAGAAATCTGTCAGAAATGCAGAAATGTTGTCAAATCATTAATTAAAGAAAAATAGCCAAGTTACAGCTAATTTAGGCCTTCAATCTATTTAGGCCTACAAGCTAATTTAGGCCAACTATATGAGTGCCCCCCTAGGGTTTAATCAACATACCTCATACTTTTCGATCACTTCATTGCTCTTAACAATAGACGGATAAACAACACCATCGGTCCATAGAACATCGACCTTTTCTTCTTTCGAGTACGACCTTCCAGGCTGATAGTCCTGTGTCAGAAATAATGAAAGCTCCAGGTGAGAAAAAAAACGTGGGACGTTGGGGTCAGGTTAAATTTTGGCAAGAATCGAAATTCGGAACTAAGCACATTTTCGAACCAAAGAAGAAGGCGAAAGTGATTATCATTATTAAGTTTATTGAAATAGACAATTCCTATCATTGTGAAGTCTTTTTGACAATAGATGACAACAAAATTTTAAAAGAATTTGAAAGACAAGAATCTTAGCCTTTAGCCTTTCATACAAGTATAGCATTCTATGATTGAAAATATTTTGACCAACTTCTGTGGCTTGAAAGGAAAAGAACTTGGCTGGTTTCGCTCATATCTCACCAGCAGACGACAATGCTGTAAGGTGAATGGGCGAATTTCCGCTACAGACAGTATAACTTGTGATGTACCACAAGGTTCATGTCTTGGACCACTTCTCTTTCTGGTCTATATTAACGATCTTCCTTGTTGTTTGAAAAATTCCCTTGTATCCATGTATGCAGATGACACTAGCATTTACTATGCCTCTGAATCTGTTTCGGAAATTAATCAAGCAGTTAATGCTGACTTAGAAGCTTTGAAAGGATGGCTTGAAGGGAATAAGTTGTCTTTAAACGTTGCAAAGACTGAAGCAATGGTTATAGGGAGTAATGGTAAGCTGCGAAAAATTGACTCTGTTGATTCAACTAAACCATACCTTGAGATTGGCTCTGAGGATATCAAATTGGTAAAGGAGGTCAAATACCTTGGTGTTCAGGTTGACCATCAACTTAAATGGACATCTCAATTGGCCCTAACAACTAATAAGATCTCTAGAGGTATTGGTGTGCTTCGTTATGCCAAGCAGTACCTTCCTATTTCAACTGTCAAGACAATGTATAAGAGTTTAGTGGAGCCTTACTTTAGATATTGCTGNATCATTGTGAAGTCTTTTTGACAATAGATGACAACAAAATTTTAAAAGAATTTGAAAGACAAGAATCTTAGCCTTTAGCCTTTCATACAAGTATAGCATTCTATGATTGAAAATATTTTGACCAACTTCTGTGGCTTGAAAGGAAAAGAACTTGGCTGGTTTCGCTCATATCTCACCAGCAGACGACAATGCTGTAAGGTGAATGGGCGAATTTCCGCTACAGACAGTATAACTTGTGATGTACCACAAGGTTCATGTCTTGGACCACTTCTCTTTCTGGTCTATATTAACGATCTTCCTTGTTGTTTGAAAAATTCCCTTGTATCCATGTATGCAGATGACACTAGCATTTACTATGCCTCTGAATCTGTTTCGGAAATTAATCAAGCAGTTAATGCTGACTTAGAAGCTTTGAAAGGATGGCTTGAAGGGAATAAGTTGTCTTTAAACGTTGCAAAGACTGAAGCAATGGTTATAGGGAGTAATGGTAAGCTGCGAAAAATTGACTCTGTTGATTCAACTAAACCATACCTTGAGATTGGCTCTGAGGATATCAAATTGGTAAAGGAGGTCAAATACCTTGGTGTTCAGGTTGACCATCAACTTAAATGGACATCTCAATTTGCCCTAACAACTAATACGATCTCTAGAGGTATTGGTGTGCTTCGCTATGCCAAGCAGTACCTTCCTATTTCAACAAGACAATGTATAAGAGTTTAGTGGAGCCTTACTTTGTAGTAGGTTAATCAGTCCACCGACAGAGTATGATGTATAGACAGATTGATGGGCTGGTTCCGGGTTTGCTAAAAGTATTTAGGCTTTGAAAATATGTATTACGAACGGTATTGTAAAGAATGGAATGAATTGAACTCTGACAGATGGATTTTTTGCGATTTTTTCTGCACCCTTTCTGACCAATACAAATGTACGCAAACTCATATTCACTGCAAAGGTTTATCTTAAGATTCAAGACATCAAATCTTGATCGAATCATTTCCTTACAGAGAAAAATAAGTCAATTTATCTCCCTTCAGAAGGGACAAATGAATCTTTTAAAAGCTATGAATCGTAAATTTTACTGTATTTTGATACATTCTAATTAAAGGCACACTGTCGTGACGCTGATTGGATGAATAAGATAACACAAAAGAATAGAATTAGGCAAGCTTCAGTAATTACGCTGTACACTGAAATTCATAAAGGTGATAAGCATCTGACTCCCTTTATTCTCGAAACAAAGTATGATCCAAGAGCATAAAGGCTTGGTAATCATTCAGAAGCCAGGTTTTTCGTTAGGGATTTCAACATTACAACTAGCCAATCACATCCGCGACAGTGTGCCCTTAAGACCAGACATTCCCCATACCATCAATAGCAAACCTTTATAAAACAACAAAAGGAGCATAAATAGCATATGGAAAAAGCTTTCTAAAACGTCCGTTATTTTCAGGAATGTCTGTTGTTTGAAATCAAAACGGATGACTTAACGTTCATTTGAAGATTGAGGAGGCTATGCAGCTTCCCGATTGCGAGGCCAAAATCATTTTCGCACAGTATGAAAATCATAGTGAGACCACAGGGAGTCCAGGAGTGCCAGTAAAAACCGTACTTTTGGTTTCTTTGGTTCCCTGTGATCCGGATTATGAAAAGCGACAGCTTTGTAATTGATACAAATTACATCATCGTTGCGGTCGGCCTGATATTGTTAGAGTAAAAAATATCGTACAGTCGTTTTACCACTACGTGGAGCAGGCTTTGAAAAAACAGCGAATTCAAACAGCAACCAATGAGATAAGAGTTCTCGCATAACAAAAGCTTTTTCTACTGCAACAATAGCAGGCCGACCACAATGATGATGTATTCTGTATCAAATTACAAAGCTGTTGCTTGTCATAATCCCGATCACAGGGAACCAAAGAAACCAAAACTACGGTTTTTACTGACACTCCTGGACCCCATGTGGTGAGACTGCAAAGGGTCATGGGAGAAATTGGCCCTTAAAACAAAGGAATGGTAAATAACATACCACAATATCTTCTGGTGGCAGGTCATGACAGAATGAGCCATCTTCAAAGATGACATAATAATACATCGAACAATCCAGTGACTCAATGTGGCCTTTGTAATATCTAAGGATGAAAGAAATGAAGAATAAATAATATGAAATTGAAAATTCCAAGAAGTCTTTCTACTGTATAAATCCTTCTTATGGATGAAATCTATCTATTTTTTACAATTCAAAATCCTACTGTTTGTACACTCCCATTAGAAATGATAGATCATGCACCAAGGGAAACCATTTGGTAATCATAATTGGTGCTTTATATGGCTCAAAATCTCAAGATGCATCTGATGCAAATGGATTCAAAATCCTACTGTTTGTACACTCCCATTAGAAATGATAGATCAAGCACCAAGGGCAACCATTTGGTAGTTATAACTAATACTTCATGTGGCTCAAAATCTCGAGATGCATCTGATGCAAATGGATTCAAAATGCCACTGTTTGTACCCTCCCACTAGAAATGATAGATCAAGCACAGACGGTAATCTTTGGTAATCACTATTGATGCTAAATTTGTCTCAAAATCTAGAAATGCATGTGATGCAACAACAGTATCTACATTTTTGAAATTACAGTGACAATTTTTAATCAACGGGGGAATGAAACGTGTATCACACATAAAGCTATAAATTCACTTTTGCTAACAATGCTAACTTCATAATCAAAATTAACAGACTTCCGATTCTCGTTAGACCTCTGGAATTGCCTCATAATGAGAACTCAAGGTAGAAAACCAGCACAATTTTTCCTAAGGCGATGATTATTTGGGACCATATGGTTTCAGGCAGCTGAACATAGCATATATTCGCCATTTTTGATTTAGAGCCATTTCAAAGGGCTAAATATACATCATATGAAAGTATAAAATTGATTCTTTCAACATCCAGGCATACCTCCACATGTGCACATTATAAAGAACTAACGTCAGAAATTTTCGCTTGAACAAAAGTCTTGAAAATATTTTTTGAAAGTCGACAAAATTCCCCAAAATATGTGGTTAGAGCAATCTAATCAATACTGCATTGGCCTTAGCAGGACACATTGATGTATGAAACAATGTAGTTCATTTTTCATTCCATCCTTCATTGGGCACAGTTTCATGGCACTAGCTAGTAAATTGCCAGCATTTATGTATTAAATGATATAATTACCGAAAAACGTGGGTACATCATTTCTTATACATCAACAAATGACAGTTGTGTGACTTTGAAGCAATTATACATCCAAGCGATTTTGATAGTTCCGTGGAATTTGACTTTTTCGTGAACCTTACAACTATATAAAGCACCTGAAAAGTGGAAACTGTTCTAAAGAAATGTTATTATGGTTTTATTGTGTCTCAAACATGCTGCCTCATGAAAAGTGACACCTTACTGACAAATGGGCCACAAGTTCAATAAATCATTGCTCGTCAACCAAACGAGATATCAAGCTGAAATTAAATATCTAGGATCAACTCCTCATTACCTTGCTATAGAAAAAATTCAAGAAGATTTCTCAAACATGACTTGACATCCATCTGATGAAGCTATATGGAATTACCCCTCAGTGAGTTTTCCACAGATTTGCAAGAATCTAGTGTCTAAAATTAATTTAACATCTCAAGGACAGGGTTATTTTACCATGGAGTCTGCTCATTTTATCATTATCTTTTAACATTTGACTTTACGTCGAATAATCTTTTTGGGAGACCCTGTAATTTGTCAAAAATATCCTTCCAATTTCTAACACATAGCTTCTACATATATTACCTTCCATTCTTGTGTTTTGCATAGACCGGATCATCGACTTGAATCTCCGTTAACAGTCGCTTTTCACACTAGAAATAGATAAATACAATCAATATTGGTATTATAACAACAAAATGACATGCAATCAATTTTATAATGTCTTCAAAGAATTCCTTCCTCTACCGGGTGTCCCAGAAAACAAGGACATACAGATTTGGTAGGGTCCAGCAATGACAATGTAGCTTGGATCAATCGCCAATCAATTTCAAAATATTTCTCGATAGTTAAATTGAGCATAGATACCTAATTTGTTGATATTGGTGCTTGGAGACCTGAAATTTCAATCTTGAAAGTTCAAATTTGCCTCTACGTCCAAACCAAAATTTTTGCTCGTTGGCTTAAGAAAATTCCTGAAGCATATCAAAATTTGAAATAAAATTGAAGAAAACTGACAAGTAGCACAATTGGCAACTTCTAGCAAACAAAGCAAAATATGATTAAAGTTTTGTTCAAATTTTATCAAGGCAATTGTTGATTTTTCGCTGTGCTTCAAGGATTTGCTCAGGCCAAAACGCCAAAGCTCTGGATCGGATGTGACAGCAAATTTGAACTTTCAACCTTAGTATTTCAACACTCAAAGAATCAGTATCAACAAACGAGAATCTGTGTTCAAGATAACTATCGAGGAGTATTTTGCAACTGATTAGCCATTGACCAAAGTCAAATTGTCATCGCTGGACCAACCAAATCTGTTAACTTTTTTGGGGACACTCGGTATGTTCTTCCCACGAACTACCTGTAACCAAAAATAAGTATAGGTGTTGCCCGAAAAACGTCGATAATGGATTATTTTGTGGTAAAAAGGCCAACCAAGATGTGAAAATGCAAATATATTGCAGCAACATTGATTATCAAAGAAGCCTTAGAGGGGCTCACGGACTTTAATAACAAAAATATACTAATGATAGACCAAGCGTAAAACAAAAGTCTGATGATAAAATGTGGAAGTGCCAAATGGGCAATAAATTCCTCCGAAACAATTACCAGGTACCTAGCCCAATTAATGATTTGCCTCTGATTTCCCCCTTAATCGATCATGGTTGCTTTCTATTATTACTGTGTGTTACTTTCGTTTTCACCTTTTAAACCAAATGTCCATCTCATTCCCCCTTCCATCCCCCTTTTACAGATAGCCTGTAGAGAGTCCAAACATTTATATTGGCAAATTCCTTCTCTTTTAACCTTCTAATTGCTTGTCAATCTAATTACTCCTCTAGAGTCCCAAAAATGGTCATTAATATTGGTACAAGTGTTTCTTCTTTGCTTTTTCATTGTATACGGAGGCAATTTACGTCACTTTTCAATATGATGTAGCGAGCATCAAAGTGTTCTTCGCTGCGAAATGTCATGCAGTCTTTGATCACCATATCGATTCCATACTCCCCCCAAAACAACCCCTTGCACCATGACACACAATCTCAAGGAGACAGAGACACTGCGCGAGAAAATTCCCACTTATCCCATAGACATCACTCACGGTAAGTCCTTAAACTTTCTTTCACACTGTTTATTCGACAGAAAAGTGTAGTAATAACTATTTACATAATCGTTCTTAACGACTTAAGGCCCATTCTATCGAGGACAGAAAGACGTTACCTTGCTGTTTCTCGTTTTGTCATGTTTATGGCAGTAAACTTCAACAGATACTGGCCAGTCCCCAGCGTACAGTGGTATTCCGTTGTGAAAACTGCATGCCAAGTGAAAACTTTGAGCACACTTTCCAGCAATGCATTGGACACATGCACCATTGTTTATCAAACTGATTGATGATTGCTGACAATAAATGCATTTCTGAGAAAAAAAGAATAAAATGAGTAAAAAGAACATATTCGAGATTGAAATGAAAACAGTAATAAAATGTTCCCTTGGGAATTGTATACTATAAATAACGAGCATAGTAATAACTGCAAAATCGCTAGGACGATTACTGCCTTCTAACCCTCCCATTCTCAGCATTCTTATTCCTTTTGAGAATTCTCCTTTGCAATCCCTCCGATCTCTACTGTTTTCAGGATGCGTGTTTTTTCGTCAAATGTCATGCTTTCACGCAAAGTCTGACGTATTCAAAAGATTGCAGAGATATTCTGACATCTGACGTATTCAAAAGCTTGCAGAGAACTGCCAAACAGCATGCAGCCTCTACATAGTTTTTTATTTATATATTTATTTATTTATCAATTTATTTAAAGTTGGTTAATTAACAGCTCTAGTTCTACATTACATTATTACAATAATGTAATAATGTAATAATTTAATTGTAATGTAGTGTAATGTAATGTAATGTAATGTAATGTAATGTAATGTAATGTAATGTAATGTAATGTAATGTAATGTAATAGTAATATAATTTTTGATTTGGTAGGTCAACAGTGCAGTTAAAACATAGGGAAACTCACACATCCAGTGAGGCAAATTTGTTACACTTTTCTGAATCAAACAACGTAAAGAACAAAAGTTAAATACCAACTTACAAGTTTCGTCCTTGCTTGATTCATTGACGTTATGTCAATCAGCCCTCGTCTCTTGGGGTTCAGGAATGTCACATCCGAGAAGGCAACAGCACAAACAATGTGAGCCCATCTACAAATCCAATGATGATTTCAATTAGACAAAGTGGATGACGAAAAACTACACAAGGGTGAAGAAAATTGCAAGTATCGGCATTCTTAAGCAATTCAGTAACTTTATAGAGCATCATGGATTAATTCACACAAGAAAGGCACATGTAGCTATGAAAATATATTTCAATACCGGATGCGCCAGAAAAAAATTCCCACTTTTGAAAATTCATAACATCAAGAGTACTGGATCGATTGGAATGAATCAATATTTGCTTGATAGCCAAAAGATATTCCTGAAATAATGGTGTTTCACTATGAGTCGCAGTTAGAACGTCCACTAGCCCTACTGCATAGCACAGTTAATGTACTATTTTTCAACTGGCTTCATTGGCACAACAATATGAAAATGCCCGAGACTGACAGACTGACCTGTTCGTAGTAGTCTGCTTGAACGCTCCTCCTCGGAGCGGGCACAGCTCACATCTCTGAGAAAAGAATGAAACAATTCT
Source organism: Aurelia aurita complex sp. Pacific (assembly GCA_004194395.1). Taxonomy (NCBI): domain Eukaryota; kingdom Metazoa; phylum Cnidaria; class Scyphozoa; order Semaeostomeae; family Ulmaridae; genus Aurelia; species Aurelia aurita complex sp. Pacific. The sequence continues at coordinate 234,780 of REGL01000257.1, forward strand.
AGTCAAACAAAGTTTATACACCAAAATTGGAGGCATGAAATCACTTAACAACGCAGCTATCAGTAGTTGTGAGATGAAATAAAAAGCAGAGCAAAATATATCTGAAAAGTTGAATAAAAAATCGAGTCAATAACTACATTGATACAAAACTTAAACTTAAATCAGATGCATGCAGTGTATCAGCATTGTATATTCTACTTTCGTCAGAATTTTCGTTGTAAACAGGCCCTAAATCTTCAATAAATATCAAATAAACATAGAAATAGTACAATGTTACTGTTGATGAATCTCAAACTTCATCAAAGTAAGCCAGTTTCAACTTAAAGTCTTCAAATTGTTCGGAAATATCGCTTGAGACCAACTTTACAAATCTACAAAACTCACCACTGCTTTTGCTGTTGCTGTTGTTGTTGTTGCTGTTGTTCCAGGACTAGGCAAGCAACGGTCACAATACCACTCTAAGGAATCAACGATGTCTGCATCAGCACCATAGCAACCTGTAACAAATAAGAGGTAGGAAAATAAGTCGTCTTAACCTAAAAAACTGAATGCTCTATTTATGATCACTTTTCCGTTCGTTCATTTACGCTATACAGGCCTATCATCATACTTATATATCCGAGGGAGTAGAAAAGATGATGGCAGAATTATCTGCCTACCAAGTTTCATACAGGTCAAGAAGATACATTCCCGTCTACAAAGCACCAGCAGAGTCGTAAAATAAATATCTTAAATAAATGCAAAGCGATAAAGTTTGCACTTGCAGCTGCAATATCGGGGAAAGGGACACAGTGCTTGCTACGCATTGGAGTCAGAGCACTTACAACTAAAAGAACGTTACGAACTAAACAAAAGGTAGACCAAACTCTAAATATTACAGCAACTATGCTCGCAGATGATATTCTGCTTATATCTAATATCAAAGCATTCTACCCGCAAACTGTTTGCTGCTTTTGTCTTTGCGGTAACATAAGGGCGATAAAATTTATTCAGGCCAATTTTACCAACGCTCCTTTGAGTTGTGGATGTACTTCAAAGAGTGGGAAGATTAAGTTGACGAATTGATACAGTATACCGGGTGAACCAGTAAAAAGTTTCCACTTTTAAAAATTCATAGCATCAAAAGTACTGGATGGATTGGAATGAATCAATATTTGTTTGACAGCCAAAAGATCGAAGTATTTTTGTGATTTTCTCGCCTTCTTTCAAGGACAGCAATATTGGTAAATTCAACTTTACAAAAACTTTATGGTTGCAAAATGACTGAAAAGGGCCTAAAATACTTGATCATATCATTAAGGACTCTTCGCTCAGAACAATAGAGAAAATTCAATTTCTCATGGGTGAGAGATATCGTCTGCACATTTATTGTCATGGGATTGAAAATCTTTAGTATCGCTTTGAGAATCTATGTCTTATAACTCTTAAGAGAAGTGAAATGCCAGCGTATTGTTTAGTGTGAGGAGAGTCCTAACGTTTTGACCAAGTGTTTAGGCCTTTTTTCAGTCATTTTGCAACCATATAATTTTTGTATTGTTAAATTTACCTATATTTGCAGTGATCGTAATTCGTAAGAAGACAAGAAAAATCACACAAATACATCGATTTTCTGGCTTTTAACTAGAATTTGAATAATTCAAATCCACGAAGGACTTGCGGTGCTATTAATTTTCGAAAGTGGGAACTTTTTTCTGGCTAACCCGGTGTACTATTAACTGGAGAATCTTCTTATGGCAAGTAGCAGTTTTAAGTCCCTATCATACCGCACATAATAGATATTCATCTGAAAGTGGCGGTTCAGGGCGAAAGGTCTCTAGATGGTATCGAGCAAAATCTATCACTCTTCTAGTTTACGATATATAAATTTGCTGACGTCCCCTACTCAAAAGAGTTGCAAAATAAAATATGCTGTAATTTTATTTTTGACAAATATTTAAAGGTAGAATTATGGAAACGTAAGGTTCGGTTTCTTTCAAACCAATCAATTTGAAAAAAAGGTCATAGACTTTTTCACCAACCTTTCCACACCGATTTAAAGATTTGGAACTAATGTCTTAATAGTAGCGTCAGCTTCGCTAAACGACGTAAAATTATATCATTATCATCAAATTAAAACGATAAAATTCATACCAATAACAAATTAGACCGAGTCCAAGAGATCACTTACTTTGGTGTACGGTAATACTGCAAACTCTACATGTGACCAACGGACTCTCTTTGCACACTCCAGATTTTATGGAATCAGACACAAAATGTCCAGCATCGCTTTCTAGATTTAATTTTGACCGGACGAAACAAATTTCTGGTACTCGAGGTAGATTTACGTTTGAATTATTCCAAAGATGATGTCGGTTCGTTGCTTGTTGCAGGTTTGACATGGATTGTGCCTGAAACAAAACAGACGGATTAAAAGTAACTTTTTGAAGTCAAAATAAAGCAAAAGTTGTATGAAGCTCATCAAGTTGTATGAAGCATATCAAGTAAACCAAGAAACAAATTAAAACTTCACACAAAGAGATGATGACCTGAGGACAATAAAAGCAGGAAATCCATCGAAGCTGGCTTTTTCTCTCGGTATTTTGTCCCTGAGGAGGTGATATTACCAATTATGAGTACCGTAGGAACTGGAAGACAAGGAAAAACAGAGAGAAGTGAAATCAAGGAAGTTTAATCAGCGTTTGAAAGCCGGCAGCTTGTATGTTGGGGGGAACACAAAGCTGGGAAGGTTGTTCCAGAGGACAGAAGTTCTGGAAATGAAGGTAGAAGGATATGAAACAGTGCAAGAATTTGGAATAGCAGCAGAATGTTTATGACTAGTACAGGAGGATCTAGTGAGACGATTTACTCTCAGAGGCTCAAGCATGATGCTTGAGAGCTCCTGAGTCTACTGCCCGTGAAAATAACACCACAAGAGACACAACGCCAAGACACAGCACTCATGAACAAAGCAATGGAGGCTTTCCTGCTGAGATTGTTATCACTGATGAGACGTCTGGCCTTGCACTGGGTTTCACCAGTACGGGATAGGGTTATTTTCGGAGCACCACCCCATACATGGGAGCATTATGGTAGGGTGAGGCGAATGAGTGATTTTTAAAGTATGAGTGGTTACGAGGAGGTGAAGTACTTCGAGCTCTGTAGATGAGCCAGAGCATTACTTGATAAATTTCAGTGGGGATTTGAAAGAATCTTGTAAATTGCCCCACATCTTACTGAGCAATTAATCTATAAAAACATTAATTTCAATGAAATGAAATGAATGCATAATCAGTGATCATTCAACTATTTTGAAAATGCAGATAATTGCTTTTAGTTACCAAGAAATCATGGATACTGGATACTGTCCTGAAGGGAAGAAATAAGAAGAAAGAAGAGAAGGGTTAAATTTGAGTACAAACCATGTCGTGGTCAAAATATGCACATACGACACAGCCAGTTCCGTAATTCGAGAGACATCTGTTGTAAGCTTTTTCTTGTTCTAGATTTGCCGGTTGATTTGCCCAAAGACCATCCATAACAACAGTCCAATCTGAAAATAGAAGAAAAAATCATCAAAGGAGATTTGTAAAGCTAAATTCAACGAACTGTAACCCATAAGCCTACCGTGTGCCCAATCAGGTCTCCACGAAGGAATGTGATGTCAGAGCTTGATGTCTTGACGAAGTAACAACCCAGTAAGAAGCAGAAGTTATGCATAGTTTGAGTTACCCTAAATAAGCAATTTTAAGGGTCTCAAGAAATTGCCCAGATGCTCAACCATTCTGTGTTTGATAACGCTAGACTGAGTTAAAATGTTAACTGTTTTTTGCAGCATAGGTTTAAAATCTTTCAAGTGAGCGACCGGAGCTAAGTGGAGCAATCAACGAAAAGGACAAACAAAAATATTTCTCAACCTAAGCAATATTTACACACGAGTTGAAATCATTAAGATTTGCATATGCAGCTTTTGAGCTGGCTATTGATCTCCGTCACTTAACTTTGAAAAAGGCCAAGTAAATGGCTACTACTCACATCTTTCATGGTATTTAATCGCTTGACTGGGTACTGGAAGGCATTTTATTATAATTCTACTGCGCAACTTTTGTATATCTTGAATAGTTTCTTGATTTGCACAATTTTGCCCAAAGTTTACTAAGCTTTCAGAAAACCTACGATAAGATCAAACTCAGGCAAGTTTACATTTCCCCTATTTCCGCAACTGTGCATAAAACCAAACTACAAATATCTGGTTAACGTAAGTTAAATTTAAATTAAATATAAAACTAAAATAGTTTAGCTTACCACGATCACGTGCAATTGCAGGTTTGACCACATCTTTTTGAGGTTGGGGGGATTCTTTCCTGGGTGTTTCTTCTTCAGAAGACGATTTCTCTGGAGACTTTATCGGAGATTTCTTTGGAGCCCTTTCTCGCACTCTCAATTTCTGTTTCATTTCCCTAACGTTGTGTCTTCTTTCTCTTGCAACACGAATATTTTGCAATTTGCTTTTCTTTGTCTGAATTTCTCTTTCCATTTCAGCTTTGATTTCCAGCAACTTCTTCATCCTGTCACTCATCGTTGCATCGCAAATCAACGGCTGTGTAATATTTACTGACTGGGCCGTCTGCAAAACTGATACAGTTTCCTTTCGCTCGTTTGATTTGGGAATAACTGCACCTAAGAGGTTGTCGATAACCTAATCAATAATCAGTAACAAAGAATCGAGAATAAAATAAGAAAGTTGCAGTGTCACAAAATCAGTGCTTGCAAAATAAAAGACCACGATTTTCCCATCAAGTTCAACGTACAACTACATAACTCACTTTACCGCACAAGATTTTGATATGATTTGAGATGAAGAAAAAAGCTACGAGAATAATCTCAGTCATGCATTTCTACAGGTCCACGCTATTGGATGTTACTTTATAGGGACTTAACTTACCACTGAAAATTTAGGGACTGAAAAGTCTTATGTTAGTTACTACACTAGCCTGCGTGCAGACCCATTGTCCAAAGGAGGAAAGGGTCTGCGCAACTACGAGCCAAAGCTTGCCGGGCCTTCTAGTAATTTATTCTAACGGCCTCGTAATAGGTCACTAAATATTACTCGATCTAATCCTCCCAATGCACCATTTTCTATGGCTGTTTGTATCTTTTTGTTTGGCCTTTCTTGCAAAGCGTTGTTTGTTAGTCAAATGATTGCTTCAAAGACAGAAGATAGATTAATGAACATAAAGGCATGTTTTGACAAGTTCTTTTGAATTCGTCACAGCAGGGATTCAGCAATCTTGCCTTTTGAAATAGTGCTCTAGAAT
>REGL01000257.1:241101-266208 GCA_004194395.1 Aurelia aurita complex sp. Pacific
AAGATATTTCATATTTATCACAAAAGACGCATTGGACTGAGAACAACACGCGATCTGAGCATGAGACTGTTTGCTATGTATTTTGAAATTGATAAATGTTGTTTCTCCAATACATTCTCAAATACAGTTTCGTCAAAATCTTATATTTATTACGACTATTTCTTTTCTGTGGTGCGCCATTTTGATTTCAGTGCGATTGACCACTGGTGTTTCATGTAGTTGCATAATTACATGGTCTTTTGTGATATTGCATAAATTAAATTCCAGAAACCAAGAATGAGCGGCAAGCTATTGCTCGTAGTTGCGCAGACCCTTTCCTCCTTTGGACAATGGGTCTGCGCGCAGGCTATTACTACACCTGATCAGCCAGAAAAAGTTCCCACTTTCAAAGATTGATGGCACCAAGAGTACTTGACGGATTTCAATTATTCAAATTCTAGTTAAAAGCCGTAAGACATGAAAATGTAGATAAATTCGACTTTAAGAATATTTCTTGGCTGCAAAATGCCTGGAAATGGGCCTAAGAACGCTTGATCAAATCGTAAAGAATCTCCTCGCACAGAAAAATATGAGAGGGGATTTTACCTCTCTCAGGTATCATAAGAAGTAAACTTTCAGATAAGTGACGATTTTGAATCCTTTGGCATTAAATGTGCAGATGATATCTCTATAACCCGTGAAAAATTGTAGCGGAGACCGGGGTCAATTATAACATTTTTTGGAAACTCAGCCATATCCTCTAAATAATGATTAATTGCGCTCTTGAAGGTAGATGATATTGTAGTTGCATCCCTTGCAATGAAATAGACATTAGTTTCCATCACATGGAACCAATTTTTGTGACGCTGTGATAGTTTTAAAATCAGTGGTTAAGTGTTACAATTGCTCCGGAAACACGGGGCAATTGTAACAGACATATCTCTAAAATCATCACAGATGATTATTGCACGACTCTGCTTTGTCCTTACACAAAGTGTAGCTCCAGGTGGCAGATTATTCATGGCTTTAAAAAGAATAAATTAAAAATAAGATGTGGTCTTTATTTCTTTGTAAAGTTGGGTGCATCAGTTGAAAAAAATTTAATCGATTGAGAAAAAAAGTTCTTTTTTCACAAATTTCAACTTTTAACTCTTTAATACTGCATGGATGCACTTAGTTCGATCAGATTAGAAAATGAATCAAAACCAAACCATCGGCCAGCTTACACCGGGGCAATTGTAACAGCGTGTTACAATTCCCCATGACATGGCCAGCTATCGTTATTTTCCATTTTCGCATCTCATAAGCCGTGGAGCTTAAAAGTTTTAACGTAGTTTTGATCCTAAATAGATGCCATGTCTGTGATATGAAAATGAAATTTTTTACTCAAGAGCAAAATCTTTCAGACACAAATTTACAGTGAAAGCACGTATTTACTTTCGTATTCAAAAACATGTTTTCCCCCTAAAATGTTGCAAACTTAGCTAAACATTCCTGAATCTCAAGTCGTATGTAGAGGGTTAGAATGAGCATGTTCTGTGCAAAAATCAAATTTTTGCACTTTTCTACAAGGTGTGAGAGTCAGTATTACAATTGCCCAGTGTTACAATTTTCCCCGGTCTCCCCTACTTTCTTTACTGTTCTGTGAGATGAGTTTCTTCGTGATTTGATCAGGCCTTTTCAGACATTTTGCAACCATGAAACTTTCGCAAAGTCGAACTTACCAATATTTCCAGTACTCGTAAAACACGAGAAAAACTTAAAAAATCCTTTTATCTCTCGGCTATCAAGCAGAATTCAATTCGTTCTAATCCATTAAGTACTCTTCGTGCGATGAATTTTCAAAATTTGGAACTTTTTCCTGGCTCCATGCGGTTTGCTATCTGCATATGGATTTATCAGGAACCTAACGGTTGAACTGCCACTTAGAAGGCCATCTTTGCTGCAACTGCACAAAATTCGGTTTTGAACTGCCAAAAACTTACACACGCAGTTACCAATCTAAACAGCCCTGACCCAATCACTACCATTTCTCCACGTGACGTAACTCACCTGTATTTTGTGTAGCTTGACTTCCGTGTCGAGATTTCTTTTCCAAACTTTCCCGTCTTGCTTTTTCTGCCTTTTTCAAGATATCTTTTGCTTTTTTGATCACTTGTCTATTTTGACCTTTCACACGTGCTGGTTTCTTTTCATTTTCAGTTTCTTTTTTCACTTGTTTCGCTAAGGATTTCACGCCAGAGACAGACGGATATCTGTTATACCTTCAAAGAAGAAAGGGAACTATAACTAGAACTAGGAGAATAAAATACGCAAATATTCCTCTACTGTATCGGGCGACATAGAAAAAGTGTTGTGGCGCAGTGGTGTAATCCTCTGACATTGCAGCCAAAACAGTCAGGTGGACCGGGTTCGATCCCAGGTAGAGCCCCATCACTTCAGCGTCATGACAAGGGGTCGCGGACTCGATTAGGCCTATTCTACTTCTGCAATCCCAGCGCTTGGCGCTAAAAACCGCAACTTCATCTTCACCTTCAAAGAGTACTCAATACTACAACCAAGTCGGGAAATTACAGATTCTACGCCTCACCAAATCTTCAACTACCTAATCTTTGAGATTTTTCGCTCAATTTTCAGTCTAATAGATATTGACCAAACTGTTGGAGCAGCGCATGAATGCAATTTACACAAGCATGCTATGCACCATACTGTTACCAAATGTTACTTGGAGGAATCGCATAATTTAACAACGGACTAAAGGGCAATTTACCCCTGCTCACAGAAACTCTGAAAGAAGAAGGCTCATATCTACAGGTCACTGCTGAAGCAGCTGGAAAAGGAAGCATTTGAATTAACGTGTTGCCGTGGGATCCTTCTGATGGAAGGGGTAGTGCGGGAAGAAGACCCTTCATAACATTTATTGAACAAATAGAGATACAGCTAGTATAAACAATGACAGATTTCGTACTACAATAGCATCAGTTGCTTTTGATTGACACCTCAATTCAAAGCAATTAGCGACTGCAGACAAAGGAAACTCTCTCAGCCACTAATTCAAAACAAACAAAGTCGCAAAAGTTGCCCTGTAACCAGTAGGGCAAACTCTCGTCTTATACATGCCAAAGGTTGTTTTTAAGAGAAGTTATATGCTTCTAACCAAAGAAGAAGGGCAAATCTAAAGAAAATCTACCTGGCAAATCTACCTGGCAAATCTACCTGGCGGATTTTGTCTATTTGATTGAGGAGCAGAGCAGAAGGCATTGTAATTCTCGCGTTTTTAGGGCTTAGATGATACAGTTACTTCTCGGTTCCTGAATCAAATAAATAAAAATCCTCCAAGCAGATCTTTAGATTTTCCCTTCTTCTTTCGTTACAAGCACACAATTTCTCTTAAAACCACCTTTCGCGTACACAAAACGAGAGTTTGCCCGACTGGTTTCAGGGTAAATTTTGCGGCTTTGTTTGTTCTGAATTACTGGTTGAGAGAATTTTCTTTCTCTGCAGTCGCCAATCGCTTTGAATTGAGGTGTCAATCAAAAGCAAGTGATGATATTGCATTGCAAAATCTGCCCTTGTTGCTAGTATATCGAATTGGTAGGCAAGTACTCTCACGTATAAATGTAGTTGCCTCTTTCTAAAATCAGGAATGAGTCACATATAATTTCGTTTCTACCTCATTCTTCTGATATCGTTATAACCTGATCTGGAACGCATTTTCCATTCTTGATCATGATGTCCACAAGCTAATCTACTATTAGTAACTGCCTGTTCTATTTCCATTTGAACGGAATTGATATATTTGATATAAAATAACATTTAAAGAGTAAATGGCTTAGCATACCTTTTCATTTTGATGTCTCTTTCCTGCTTTTTCGTAAGTGGCTTCTTTTCATCTCCATTTTGTTCAACTGTACTCGGCTTTTTCTTCTCAAGTCTCTCCATGTATTCCTTGTATTTTTGAGGCTTGAAATGATAAGAAAACATCAAGTAATAAAATATCAAGCTTTACACACATCAAACTAGCTCTACACTGTCTGAAATGATAGAATTCATCGCAACCCCGACCTGACATCTGGAGTGAAACAGAATCTAGTATAGTATCCTTTAATTTATAAATGTTCGTAATGTGATTGAAAAGGTTTAACGTTTCGTGTTTTCAAATATTGGCCATGGGGTAGTCATTTTCTTTCGCTCCCCATGGTATCGTACCTGTAGTGTCGTATAGTAATTAGAATTAGGTATAGTAGAATGTATAGTATCTTGTGAAATTTAAAATTTGAATAAAAAAAATGATAGAATGTATGCAAAAGAAATCGCGTAAAAAGGTCTTATTTCTCTAACTTCATGAAAGTATATATTCCAAAAGAAAATATTTGGTATATGGCAGGGGCCAATAACGATGGAGCTCTACTCGATCAAAACCTTCTGAAAAATGTATATTTGTGTCTTCTACTTGGAATGACGTAATACCTGAATTTTTCAATAACATGGAATGTCAATGAAATGAATAAATACAAAATCATTGTCGTCGCTCGCCTCATCCTTCCATTTCTCGTCAAACTGCGCTTTCCACCCGAATCTTCTGAAACATATTTTCACAAATAGTGGTTTTCCACTTAAAGGAAATAGATATAGCTATATCTCGTAGCCGCTATAAATAGGCCAAAGAAACGCCCATAAACCCATTGTTTCTTTACCTACACAATGAAACCGGATGCGTCAAAGTTGTCAAGTACAAAAGATTATATTTTTGACCTGGCCCGGGCCAGCTTTTAACTATGTCGATTCCCTTTAATTCTTAATACTGCTGATTAACTTTTCAAAGACTTTCACTTGAAGTTAGTGCATACCTGATATTTCTTGACAAATAATGCCATCTCAATCTTTACATTGTCAGTGCGACATGAACACTACAAGAGAAAGACATCCACACTTCATCACAAAATAAACGTATAAAAGATATCCAGATCCCTAGATATAATAGGACTGAATTTAAAAAAAACATTCATTACGCAGCTCTCAAGTCATGAAATGATACACCTGCCGAAATTCGTGAGCTATCGACAATTGATCGTTTTAAAAAACAACGTAAAACGCATCTAAAGGGCTAAGCTCTCAAAACACAACTCCCTGGTAGAGCAGCATTAAGTTTTATAGGGTTGTAGGTTTTTACTCTTAAGGTTTTTATCATTGAAAATATAGATGTTATATATTTTAATTTGCAGAAGAGTTAATTTGTGTATAAATGATATTAAATGAAAAAAATGAAAAATTAAATATTTCCTTTTCTGGGTCAACGGCTCAAATTAACATAGCGTGAACCAAAATAAAGTATATTCTAAATTGTGGTTTATGCAACAAAATTTGGGGCTATTTACATGAATTTAACTTAATGAAAAACCGTAAAAGTAAAAGCTTTCTGCAGATTGTACCGGGTGAGCCAGAAAAAAGTTCCCACTTTCGAAAATCCGTAGCACCACAACTACTTCAGAGATTTGAATGGTTCAAATTCTAGTGAAAAGCCAAAAGATCGAAGTATTTCTTTATTTTTCTCGCCTTCTTACAAGCACTGGAAAAACTGGTAAATTCAAGTTTACAAAAACTTGATGGTTGCAAAATGATTGAAAAAGGCCTAAAATACTTGATCAAATCATAAAGGACTCCTCGCTCAGAACGACAGAGAAAATGCAATTTCTCACGGGTGAGAGATATTTTCTGCACATTTATTGCCATGGGATTGGTAACCTTTAGTATCTGTTTGAGAATCTGTTTTATAACTCTTGAGAGAGGGTTAAACGCCCTTGCGCATTTTTCGATGTGAGGAGAGTCCTAACGATTTGATCAAGTGTTTTAGGACCTCTTTCAGTAATTTTGCAACCATGTGATTTTTGCAAAGTTTAATTTACCTATATTTGTAATGCTCCTAAGAAGACAAGAAAATCACAAAAATACTTTGATCTTTTGGCTTATGTCTTAAAACTCCTTAGAGATGTGAAACGCCCGTGCAAATTGTTCTGTGTGAGGAGAGTCCTAATGATTTGATTAAGTGTTTTAGGACCTTTTTCAGTCATTTTGCAACCATGAAATTTTGTAAAGTTGAATTTACCTATATTTGCAGTGATAGTAAGAAAACAAGGAAAATCACAAAAGTACTTTGATGTTTTGGCTTTTAACTAGAATTTTAATCCTTCAAATCCATGAAGGACTTATGGTGCTAATAATTTTCAAAAGTGGGTTTTTTCTGGCTCATCCGGTATGATATCGCTTATAAAAAGCATCTGTAAACAGAAAATATCACTCAGTCTGTCTTCAGAGTGAACATCCCCAGCTTCATAACTAAAGATGCGGAGGATTCTTACAAATCATAAAAAATGAAACTGTGCTATTAAAGGGGCTGTACAAGCTAAATTTCCAAAAATCCTAAACTTTCTCCACCTAATGCAGGTAAGTAGCCGCAGATACATTGCAAATGAAGATGTTTTTTACATGTTTGAACCCCGTAGAATTCGCCAGTGCAATCAGATTTTTCATGCCATCAACGATTATAAAGATACAGCTGGATTCTGAGCGACGAGTTTCAGATGTGTTTAGCCTAATCACACAGAAGGCAACAGGCAGGCTAAAGAAATTGTACGCCACGCACCAATTAGAGAGGAATTTCTCATTGAATTTCATCATATTGGCCAGCTGATCTTTATCTTTGTTAAAAAAAATCTTGTGCAGCCCCTTTTACACCTACATACCGGTTTAGCTTTCTTTCCGAAATCAATCCATCGATGTGAGGCAAAGTTGGTCGATTCTGCACAATTGAATCCTTGGTTATAACCAGCATGATAGCCGTATGGAAATGTTATGATGAATTCTCCAGCATTTTGTGTCATCTAAAAGCAAATAATCAGCTAAGTAATAAATCTCAGGAGATAGCATTATGTAAAACCGGTTTTTCTCGGTAAAATGGCTCACTGCAAGGCTTTACAGCCCGGGGGGGGGGGTACTTCACATATTTTGGGTACGGGGACATGCCATCGATAAGGGTATCGATTTTCGCAATTTTGGTATAAGGAACGGTATCGATTTTCACGATTTTGGTATAAGGAACGGTATCGATTTTCACGATTATGGTATAAGGAACGGTATCGATTTTGCGATTTTGGTAATGTATAAGGTCGGGTATACATTTTCGGGAAATTGGTATAAGGAACGGGTATGTTTTTGAAGCTTGGCACGTCCCCGACCAAAACTGGTCAAGTACCCCTCCCCCCCGGGCTTTACAGATCTTTAAAGCACTTACGAAACTTGGATCNGGGACATGCCATCGATAAGGGTATCGATTTTCGCAATTTTGGTATAAGGAACGGTATCGATTTTCACGATTTTGGTATAAGGAACGGTATCGATTTTCACGATTATGGTATAAGGAACGGTATCGATTTTGCGATTTTGGTAATGTATAAGGTCGGGTATACATTTTCGGGAAATTGGTATAAGGAACGGGTATGTTTTTGAAGCTTGGCACGTCCCCGACCAAAACTGGTCAAGTACCCCTCCCCCCCGGGCTTTACAGATCTTTAAAGCACTTACGAAACTTGGATCAGCCGTTAGCACTTAAAGCTTTAGTAATTTTCATGAAAACTTCTATGATTTAGTACTTAACCTTTCTTAACTACAACTTACATTCGATATTTATATTCTTTCTTTTCTTTTCTTTCGCTCGGCACTTTGCGGTTTGAAATTTGTAAAATCTAACTTGATTCCTATAAAACCCTATCCTTTGAGAGAAAATCTACAGTGAAACCATAACAAAATCATTTTCAACTTAGGCGTAAGGCAATAAAAGTCTGAGTGCTGCTATTATCGATTTTCGTCGCCCATTTGGGCCTCTATCAGTTTACCAAGGAAATTTCCGGTCGCCTGAAAATGTTAAATGCAAAATTACCCCAAGAAGTGTCCAATTCGGTGAGAATCTTACTTACTGACTTGAACAATCTATGAAATGTAAAAAATGCCGCACATATTCAATATAATTGATCTTAAAATAACACGCCAAAAAATTTATCCGCGCACACAAGTATGAAGTATGAAGAAAAGTATGAAGAATCAACGTAAAAACTCAACAGTCTCATATGTTTTTCTCCATTTGTAAGTGACATAACCTGGCCAATTGGTCTTTTCATTCAAATCTCATTGCGGATCAAATTCAAAAGTTCGCGACGACATGGCCTTATGGGCGACACCATTCCACCATAACTACAGCAAAAAACCCCATCATGTAAGAACCTAGTGGATTAAGAAATTGTCCAATTAGGCTACCATTTTATAAGAATCAATCCATTTTATTCATTGTTTAAGAACCCAGGCTGACTTGCAAGATTGTAGGTTTTTTACCCGGGTCTTTACTGTATAGATATTGCTATAATTTCTACCGTCTCTTTACATCTGAAACAACAATTTGCAAGAAAATAGTTCAGTTACCGGCGAAACATATACGGCATATTCTTATGGGCATCTTCTGAAAATGGTAGAGTTGGTAGGAGCTAGAATGTCATTATTTTGGTGCCATTCTACTGAAAACGGTAGACTTCGCAGACTTCAAATCATTTTTTAAGGAAGCCCATTAGTTTGGTCATTCTTTTTGGCCCGGGGGGAGGGGGGTAAACTACCATATATACCCGTATGCGATGTGCCATTTTTTAGGGGTGCCTTTTTTAGGAAGAAAATAAATTTTAGGGTGTCATTTGTGGTAAGATCACAAATAGACATAAATTTTGGGGTGTCGTTTTGGAAGAATAACTCTTTAGGGTATTGATTTTGATCTAATTTCATATACTTGGTTAGAGCTTTGACTTTTGTCACAGCTTTACCGTATATATTTTGAATGACCCGTAAATTTTGGGGTTATGGTTTTTGGAAACTTTATAAATTTTAGGGTGTGATGTCCAGACTCCCGTCATCTGCCCATTGAAGTTACCCCCCCCCCGGTCTTTCGGTTGACTTCCGAGAGAATTTCGATGTATTTTTGGGCTCTTCTGAAAACGGTAGACTTCCGAGGCCTCGGAAACCTTCAGCTCCTGAAGCTGGTAGACTTCCGAGAGAACGCAAAGAACCTTGTTCTGTCAATGAAAATGTTTACAAAACATTCGAAAATACACTGAACTATTACAAATTCTTTTCTCTTGGGATTTGCATGACAAACTCTGCGAAGTCTGCCAACTCTACCGCTTTCAGAATGTGCATTTTTTAGGATTTTTCTCTCCTAAGTCTGCCAACTATACCGTTTTCAGAATACACATTCTTTTGGTAACTGGCATTTTTCTCTGCAAAGTCCACCGTTCTCAGGAGATTTCGCAGACATCAGATGCCCAAAAGAACACACCCTTATACTATTCGCCACAGTGTAACTAGTCTAGTTTTAAAGAGCCAGTTCATTAAAAAAGACCTGTTCATTCTTACAAAGCTATTTATTCTGTTGAAATCTCGAACTTTGAAAAATTTACCTTGTAAAACGGAATTGAGTACTTCTTCAGCATAGATGGCGAAATAACGGTCATCTTGTGCCTCAGAAATTGTGAGCATCCTTTTGCACTCCCTGGGAAGAAGCCAGCAGCTAATGTTTCCAATCTTCTGCCATGTTCTGGAGGAATGGCATACCTATCAAGGGAATTAATTTACACATATTTTTTGTCCAATACAGCAATATTATGCAAATACTTCTGAGAAATTTTCTTTTCGGTTTAGCAATTTTTTCTAATAAGAACATGACTCGAAAAATCAATGAAGCCCGAAAAACGCAGCATTATATTCAATCTATTTGCATTTTAGAAACGTGTGCCAAAACTCATCCGTGCTTGCATAAGGGATAAGGCAGGATTTATAACAAGTGGAAGCATGCATTTCAATTGCCAAAACTCGAAGTTTTGGTTAATTACTATTGAAATATTTTTGTTTAAAGTACTCAGTGAGGACCAAATAAAAATAATTAAAGCTGTTTATCTTATCAAAAATTTTTACCACATAGTCCGTCGGTCATAATGCGTGACACTCGAAGAAAAGGACGTTTTTTACCTCCCAGCTTCAAAATCTTCAAAAATCAGTATAAAGAGTTTTTGAAAAATTCAACACTCTGTGATCTTTTTCTCCATTAGTTGGTAATATAACCTGGCTACTTGGTTTTTCGATTGATATCTCTTTGAGGATCTTATTCAGGATTGCAACATGGATATAATGGGCGACATTCTAGTTTAAAGACACTTATTTATCTGGCATTAATTCCAGTTTTCTTGTGGCATAATGGCCACAGGTCACAGGATAGATATTTACTATTTTATTCGTTATTGTAGTTTGTCATTATAAATCTTTATGAGAATAAAGAAATCTTCAATAGTAAAAGGCGTTATGGGGTAAATTTTACTCCAAAGCAAAGTTTAAAATGGCAGATTCCACTTGCATCATTCATATGATAACAGGAACTGTTCTTGATGAATAATCAAACAAAAGGACAATGGCTAATGTGTGTCCTTCTTTCATTATATTTTTGGAATAGATTACTACATTTCAGTGTGTTTATCATGAATTCAAATGAAGACCCTAAAAAACGAGCCTCTTCTCTACACATAAAACTTGCAGGTGATAATGCCCAAAATCACACAGCAATTTAGGATCATTAACTTTCAGAGTAAAATTTCAGACATGTATATCGCATTAAACTTAGAATTAGTTAGACATAAGGTATATAATATCAGCCGCAGCCTTTCAAGAACCCCATATACCCTGAAAATCATCTAAATACCTTTTGAACTAGAATCTTATGTGGGGATTTACTGTATAGTAAAGAACAGAACTGACCTTAGGTGGATGGTTATTGCCTAGCTAATTCAAGGCCTTTACGACAACAATAACATGGTCATATTTTCCGGAAACCCTACCATGACTTTGATGCTCCAAAATGCAAATAATTGATGCTATATAGATCCATGTCTTCAGTGTGCCAGGCAAATGATGTTTTCCACATGCCAAAATAAAGATATGCTGTGTTAACACCAAGAATCTTGACATTCTTTTCACTTTCGATAAGATCAAGAATTGTGTTCAGATGGTTGATATTCCATAACTTCACATCTTTATCATAGATTGAACCAGCCACATCAGCTCCATAAATTGGTGGATTGAACGTGATGTTCTTCCAATATGCTCTCTCTAGCTTTTCACTGTCTCCTTCTGGTGCATGATACCTACAAATGATATGTACAGGATAACAATACACGACAACAATGAAAATTAAAGGGAACCTTCACTTGATTCACAGAGCGTTCTTGCTCAAGCAAGTCACATCAGGTGTGACTAACTCAGAAATCATCCGCTATAGGGGGTGGGAGCACGGTAGCCCCCCCCCACATTGGAAAATTTCAAAATCAGCCTTCTTCAAAAATCCACCCTTAGTCAGGCAAACATTTGGTAAACAATTCATTCGTTATCAGGCAACTCTCCCCCCCCCCCTGAATCTTCCCATACGCTTATGCCTGAAATTTATTCCTAGACTATACTAGAAGTAATGGATCAGTCGAAGCACTAGGATTGCTTCCTAAGGTATTTTGTGCATGTCCTAACCACAGTTCAGAACAGAATGTTTTAAAAATGTGCCAGCAGCTGGCCCTTATGATTGCTTAGCCTTAGCAGTCCCCTTGATTGTGTTGACAAGACAAACTTCCAGCCCTCATATGTGAGATCTCAGGTATTTGATCACGAGATCTCGCAAAAGATGGCTAGCCCTCCTAAAATCATAAAGACCAGAAAGTACGATATCAGCAAGCAGTCATGGTAATATTATGTGTGTGATCGCACGTGCACGACTCCCCACACACCTGAAACCCAAGGCGTGCGGTTTATCCCATGCGCAAACATAATTCTTATCAGTTGGACTTTCACGTTTCTATGTGGTTCTTGAAAAGTATTGGATAAGATTTTTCCAGTGGTTTGCTTTCCATCATGGGCCTTTTCAAGAAGTTTGGCCATCGACTTTACCTGTTGTTCAGTTTATTTAAGTGTGAAGCGTTCCTGTTACTGCAGTAGAAGCACATTTTCCCTTGACCTCAAAAAAGTTCCAGAAAGGCTCAAGATACATTAAGTACAAAAATTTTCGGCAGATAAAATTTCGGATAATAAATTTCGGCGAAGATACTTTCGGACACATTATTGGTATTTCGGACAAATAAATTTTCGGACAACATTTTGACTACTCTTTGGATCATTTATGCAAAATCACACCAGGTTTTAGATTTATTGAAACAAAACACCTTCATAAAATTTGGAACAGAGCCCTAGCATGTCCTAAGGTCCCTTCTAACATAACATTTTCTAAAATAGAACAGCAAAAAATGAAATAATTTTCTTGTTTCTATTCATATTCGTCAATTTTTTGCATACGTGCATTAAATTGTAGTTCGTGTCATGGGCACTTTGAATCTGCAAAAGGGTCTTCTTGTTCTATGTCGTTTTCGATACCATCTTCAATTTTGGCCATTTTGATATGAATTCTTTTCGAATTACATCAGCAATACACGTTTTTTCTTTTATAAGAAACTGGTTTATAAGAAACTAGTACTAGGATGGCGAAAAAATTAAGAAACTCTAGTACTATGCTCGAGAATTGCTAAGAAACTTTAAAGCCAAACACAAGGAAATCATGGGAAAATTGTCGTTGAGCCTTTATAGTTTAGTAATATTCATGACAGATTTATGTTTTGAATCAAATAGAACTCTCCTTCTCGCTAAAAATTGTGCTGTCTGTCAAGAAACGAGTACTTGGCAGTGGTAGAAACTACATGCATCCTAAATGCATCCAAAAAAAAAAAAAAAAAAAAAAAAAAAAAATGGCGAAAAAATTAAGAAACTCTAGTACTATGCTCGAGAATTGCTAAGAAACTTTAAAGCCAAACACAAGGAAATCATGGGAAAATTGTCGTTGAGCCTTTATAGTTTAGTAATATTCATGACAGATTTATGTTTTGAATCAAATAGAACTCTCCTTCTCGCTAAAAATTGTGCTGTCTGTCAAGAAACGAGTACTTGGCAGTGGTAGAAACTACATGCATCCTAAATGCATCCAAAAAATAAGAAACACATTAAGAAACTTTTAGTACTAAAAAATTGAAATTTTCACCTAAAATTAAGAAACTTTTAGTACTATGGGCTTATCCAAGTTTCTTATAAAAGAAAAAACGTGTAGTGAGAGCATATAAATCATGATAGACCAAGAGGACGTTGTTGTTATTTTTTCGGCCATATGTTCTGACTAATGACAATAACATTGGATTGGAAACAGCTTCTTTTTCAAAAAACTTTGTACGTTTACAAAATCTTTCGTGACGTGCTGGAGATTCGATTTCAGATTCCTTGTCTTGGTTCCTATTGTTAGATTCAATTCACACTGCGGATGCGCATATCTATGGAAAACATTTTCGGCGTGACAAATTTTTGGACAACTCCATATTTCGTACAAATATATTTTCCGGCAAGTCTTTGTTCGAAAGTTTGTCACGCCAAAACTTTTTGCACTTAAAGTAAATGAATCTTCCTTTTGTTTTCATCGATTAAGAACATCAAATACAATAGGTTATATTTAGATGGACCCAGCCCCCCTAGGTAAGTTGCTTTTAACCCCGTTGATTTACTTTAATGTAATACTCCTGTTTAGGAAGAGGAACGGTGTATACTAAATGTATATACACCATCCCCGTTACTGCAGTAGAAGCATATTTTCCTTTGACCTAAAAAAATGTTCCAGAAAGCCTCAGAATTACATTACTTTTGGTATTCTTGATTTATTTCTTTCTGATTTAATTCAGGGCCTCTTTTAACATACAAACTGGGGGGGCAAAAGCCCCCCCAGTCCTCATGCTTGCCCCCCCAGTTACAGTTTTTCACAATATTTTGCCCCCCCCCCCAGTTGATGGTCCCTTTTTTCTTTTTGCTGTTTTTGGCCATTTGAACTTTTCACTGTGAAAGCGAACAGTGTAACCCAAAGCAATAAATATGCTAATGTTTCTGATCTAGATCTGTCGTTTTCACCGTTATTTTTGTAAGAATGCCTAATGCTGAAAAGAGGAGGCTTTAAAGAGCGGAAAATATAAGATGATGCAGCGAAATGTCGTAATAATAGAGACTTCTTCATCGTAGATAACTCATTACAAGCAGAGCCGAAGAGAGGGCTTTAGTGGGATCTAAATCTGGGGCCGGTGGCCATAGGGGCCTATAAATTATTGAGAGCGCGTGGCCGAGTGGATAAGGCGACTGACTCGTAAACCAAAGGTCAGAACGGCCGAGGTTCGAATCCCGCGCTGGACAGTTTGGTAGCTGTCCGTAACTCTAGCCCGGGTCGACCAGAGCCATGGGAGGGAAATCTGGTAGCTGCGGCGGGTTGATGGTAAAACATCCGTGGCCCCTGCTGGAAATAAGTCACTCTCAGACTTTCGCAGGCTAGCCACGTTAAATATGATACCTACCTACCTAAATGATAACTCAGTGTTTTAAAAATGTCTCAAAATTTGGGTCTCTACACCAGGGCCAGTGATCAAACAGGGTCCCTCGATAATTTCTCAGATTGTCATAATATGTTAAAAATAAAAAGGATGGAGAGAAAGTGATAGACACATACGTTTTCTTATAAGCAGTAACAGTTGATTACGAAATAATGTACCGGGTGAGCTTAGAAAAAATTTCCCGCATTCAAAAATTGATAGCACCTAGATAAGGATTATTCAAATTCTTGTCAGAGCCAGAAGATTATTTTATAGCTATTTTATTGATTTTTCAAACGTTTTTATGAGCTCTGAAAATATAGATAAATTTGACTTTACTAAATTATATTTCGTTGCAAAATGCATGAAAAAGAGCCTAAAACATCAGGAATATTCTCGCACGGAACAATGCGCAAGGGCATTTCACCTCTCTTGGGAGATATGAGAATAGATTGTCAAACGAATAATGAAGATTTTCAATCCCATGAATAAATATGCAGATGATATCTCTCACCTGTGAAAGATTGTATTTTCTTTATTGTTCTGTGCGAGAAATTTCTTTATGATTTGATCAAGTGTTTCTGGTTCTGGCCCATTTTCAGGCGCTTGGCAACGTTGGCAGCCAAGAAATTATGCAAAGTAGATTTACCTATATTTCCGGTGTTCATAAAAACAGAAGAAAATTACAAAAATGCTTCAATTTCTCGGCTATCAAGTAACACTTGTTCCTTTCCAATCCATCAAGTACTCTTGGTGCTATGAATTTTCGAATGTGAGAACTTTTTATGGCTCACCCGCCAGTCTATGTTTCTATTCAAGAAATGCCTTTCTGGCCTATATGTAACTATGTATTCTTGTGCGTAGTGACTGGCTAGTTTGATGATATGATAATTGATTCTAGAGGCAAAAATAGCTACCAGAGCGATGCTAGCAACCTTGATTTTAAAAATTTTCCCGGGAGAGCATGCCCTTGGACCCACCATCATGGGTGCACCTCTGGCGCACTCTAAGGAGTTTACAAAGAGAAATATTTCTTGCGGCAAAAATGAGGTCCCCTTTTTGAAATTTGCCCCCTAGTTATGATTCCTTAAAAGAGGCCCTGATTTAATTCAAAGAATAATGTCCTCCCTTTCAATGAATTTAAGAATGTCTATCTTGTTCAATTTACTCTATTTGACATCGATGAGCAGTTCCATCACTACATGGCATTTAGAAGGCTATTAAGTGACCTAAACGCCTAAACGATGATTATTAAAAACACTTTTTTGGATCACACACCATCCCACGCCTAAAATTTTCAAGATGTGCGAATGGCAGCATGCCACTAAATTTCATATTACCAGGAATGAGAGGGCTAGCCAACATCCATGTAAACAGTCTAGCCAAACAGTACCTGACTTACATAACAGATATAATCCAAATCCAAATAGGCTTACAAAAGTAATGGTAAAAGAAGTTGATAAACTAACTTGTCACTTTCTGCAAGCTGCTGCAGTTCCCTTACAGTCAAAGGCTTTTGTTGAATGTTGAACTGTTGATATAGTCCTGTCAGGAGAATGAAATGTTATAAGTTTTAGATTATTTCATAAGGTGAATCTCCATTAGGCAGGGAAAGTCCAGCGATTCACCCAGGACCGTCAAGAGGGGGGGGGTCGAGGGGGTAAAAGGTCCGGGGTCCGGACCTCGAAGGGGCCCGCAAAAATATCGTTCGACAAATATTTGTTATTGCTGTAAAATCTCCTTACAGCAACTTTTTTGGCAATCTAGCTACCTGCCTTAAAACATAGACGTAGAAAATAGTTTTCCTATGTGGCTATGTTTAAATGTTTTTGTGTCCGTACCTTACGAGGTGACTTTGGCAAATCTTTTCATTGTTTACCATAAATACCGCTTCCTTGATAACTTTTTCATGGAATATCTAAAAAAATTTTCTAAACTAGCCTTCTTAAAAAGGGCGTTTCCGTCATTCTCCGAGAGTCTGAAGGGCGTGGTCCCAGAAAATATTCTTGGACCTGATCCTAAGAATCGGTCCAGGGCCCGAGCTTGGCTCTCGACGGCCCTGGATTTGCCTTGTCCAATTAAAAATTTTACAAGTTAGTGCAAAGGGTCACTTGATGGGAAAACCTACACGAATCTAATTTTCCACTGTAAGTTTGTTTTTCGAGAGCGATTCAGCCAAAAGTAGAAATAGATCCTACATTGTAGTGCTCAACGTTCTCCACAGCGACTGTATGTGGAAAAATAACTGTGCATGTGCAAGCATGGAAAACATTGAATAGTTCAAATTTTTCCATCTTTTGGACCAGTGGAGATTCACCTTCACAAAGGTTCAGTACATTTGCAGCTACAGAAGCTACAATTTACAAGATACAGAAAGACTAGAAATATTTGGCAGCCAAAAGGTCTGGATCAAACACAGCAATAAACATACTTTCTATAAGAAACTGCAAACTCAACTCTCAGATCGTTAAAGCAGTAAGAAACTCCAATACTGGGAAAAAATTAGATAAGAAACTACAGTATTGATTTTAGTCAAGGAAAAGTGCTTGGCATATTTCGAGGCATATTTTACTGCATTCTCATTCGTTTCCTGTATCATATTACTCAGAAGGTACTTTAGTTTATTGTCCAAACATCAAACTAGCTAAAATAAGCTTCCTTTTGAAACGTTTACCAGGGAATAGGCAGTAAACATAAAGATAGTTATGGAAGATCGAAGATGTTAGAAACTTCTGCTGCAAGTTCTCAAAATACTGGCTGGGCTCTTTTTGGCAAGATGTAAACAAACCTAGAGACAGACAAGCCAATATCAATATTTGTATGCAAGCATCTTTATTAATTAGTTCAAGATAAATGATGCTGTGATTTCCCAAAAACATTTTGGCCTTTTAGATGAAAACTTTGGCTAGCACTCCTCAAAATTAGTCTGTATCTCAGTGATAGTTGGATAAATTGAACATTTAAGCACATTACACATAATCTGTGATGTGTCATTTGTTAAATTGTGTAAAATGGTGACACAGCTGCTTCAAGGGCCCTCTTTTGCAAGCTAAAATGTCAAATGGGGTCCTTCTTTCAATGGAATGGTAAATAAGCTTGTCTGTCAATAGAACAAAAGCAGGCCCAGACATAGCATGCTGTAAAAACCGGATCCTAAGGTGCTAGGACCCTTGAGACCCAAGGATCTTTGAATACTAAAGATGAAAAGGAGACACTGCACCAACACCAGAGGGTTACAATCACAGACAAAAATATGCTATATGTCATCAAGCTGTCAAACAAGAAATTGAATGCCAGCTTCCCCCCTTCCATCCTACAAATTCTGCTCTGGTCCAAACCAATGCCAGGATGCCATCTCCCATGCAGATACACGTTTTTTTTATAAGAAACTTGGATCAGCACTTAGTACTAAAAGTTTCTTAATTTCACATGGAAATTTCGGTGTTTTAGTAGTAAAAGTTTCTTAATTTGTTTCTTATTTCTTTGGGCCTAAAATTGCGATATTGTTCAAATTTGAGGCTTCTTCTCGACAAAGGGCTTCCATTTTAAATTGGCATTGTCATCACGAATAAGTCATGCAACTTCAGGCAAAAAATACCAATTTTTGTAGTTAAAAGCTAAAAAAGATGAAGGTACCTTTGTTAGAGAGACATAGAATAAAAGAGACATAAAGAATTTGAGTGTTAAGAGTTTCTTAACTATTCTTGAGCATAGTACTAGAGTTTCTTAAATTTTTGGTCATCGTAGTACTAGTTTCTTATAAACCAGTTTCTTATAAAAAAAAACGTGTAGTTTCATGCAGAGAATTTAAAAACAGTAAGATGGGGGATATTCAAAATAGTACTTCAAAATATAGTATAAACTCTCTGCATGATTCCTGGCATGGCACTGGTATGAAATGAGCGAAAGTTCATGAGATGGAAGAGTGGAAGATGAAGAGATGCAACATCCTCTTTGACAGCTTGATAATCAGGTATGCAGAGTATGGCACTTGCACATCAGATATTGCAATAGACAATTGAAAATAGATAATACAGAACAATGGAAATTTCTTCTTGTAGACAGGAGATTTCCTTGAAAAATGCCATACCCTGCAGACTGGTTAATAATGACCCTTTAGCATTAAAGATTCTGCATCTTGAAAGGTTCTGGAGATCTCAGAGGTCCTAAGGTCTGGTTTTTACAACATGCCCTCAGACACAGCATTGTTTCTTTGGCTACCCTTTGTTTATGGCTCCACTGGCCAACTTGGATTTCCACACAATATTTTCAGCTACTTGCATATTCAAGCAGAGTCATCCCTAAGTCCATCTCTTCAGTCTGTCTTACGGTCCCTTTTTGGTAGTTCCTATTCCAACTTTCCAGAAGAGGGCCAGAGAGATCTCTCTTGACAAAATGTTGGAATGGCGGATCCAAGGGAATGGTAAGATGGACTCAAGAGATTTGGGGCAAGTCTAATTCAAGCATTGACCATACACAAACTCTCTCAAGCCTGAAAATCATGAGGGATGTAACTGAGATGTATTGTTATGCTTCAAAACATTACACAAGGCTTTTTAAAGCAACAGTATTTAGGGACTTCCACAAGAGACTTTCTAAAGCAAAGTCCCACAAGATTTTAAAAGTGATATGCCCCTTGGAAAAGCCATGGTTAAGCCCACAAATAGGGAGCCAAGGTCCTAGAGATTTATCATTCATAGCTACAGTATAACATTTGGATTTTCAAATTCACCTCTCTCTCTCATAACTCTCTTTTATGCTTCCCTTCTCGAGCTGTCAAAATTATACAAGGCCCCCTTCCCTGGGTGTATTACCATATTCAGTCACAAATTATGAAATTTACCTTGTTGTCCTGTGACCAACTGAGCAATTGGTGAATCTATTACCATATCACCAATCTTATCCATGTTGTAATTCCTTGTGGCAAACCATTCTTTTGGGGGTATAACCTGAAAAAGTAACATCCTTTTTAAAATCAAGCAATTAGGTAATGGAGGTTTAATCTTAAGAATATTCTAAAGCTATATTTGCAGGTTTCCACATGACTGCAGCAAGTCCATTTCTGAAACTGCTGAAACTTCTGAAACTGCAAATCCACTTTAGATAAATTAGATAAGTAAGTTTTTAAATTAGGTTTTTAATTTTGTAGTATTTTTGCATGGCCCCCTGCAAAGCAGTCTCTGCAGACTGATGGGGCTATCTAGTGGGATAAAATCAATTTGAAGACAATCTTGTGGAAAGAGCTTTAAGAAATGGTTAAAGCTGCCTGGGGCCAAGAGCTGATGCTATAATGTGCCATTTCAGTGCTTGCCTGAAAAAGGATGTATCTAGAGGCATTTTCTTAGCCTATTAAGAATGGCTGCTCACTACCTATGTTGATGCTCTAATCAGGTATATAAACGAAAAATCCAAGATGCATTGAGAACTTCAAAATACTATCCTTATCCTATAAAAAGCATGTTTTTCTCATTTGAGTGCTGAACTGTTTCTGGTAGACTTTTACATGTCAGGAAAAAATGTATCGTTTTCATAAAACCTGATGTGAAATATTTACAGAGGCAAACAGCTGATCCCCTGCAATGTGCAGTCAATGTGCACTGTGGGTACATAATCTGAGAAAACTCTGGGAGTTCAATCCAAAAACTTATTTCTGGAATTTTTCAATGTTTAGTTTCCATAAAGAATTAAAATCACTTGCCAAAGTATATCCACAACTTTTTAATTATGTGTATTTCAGATTACTCATTTGTATGGGGAGTTTTGGTGGTCAAGTCTCTCAATGAAATATTTCTAATGCAGGAAAAACACACTTTGGTTGGGTGCAACTTCTTTCATAACAGTCACTTTGCCATCTTACGCTATTTTTATCTCCCTCGGCTCCACCCCAGGCTGCATAAACAAACGCATCAAAATACCAATTCAGAATTTTACTCTAATAGATCAATGATCGTGCTCCGAAATTCCCCTCCCATCCAAACTAAAGTATGCTCATGCACCAAAGGACGTCCGTAAAGGTAAAGTCTGAGCTCCATTTCCTGCTAATACAATCCATTTGTGAACGGCTTTCCGGTAAATTTGGCATGACGAGCCGACCGAGCATGTCTGCAAGTTGACCTCCAGCCTCCAGGCAAGATTTTCAGGATCTTGAAGAGAACCCGCAGCAACGCGTGCGCAAGTTCAAGTCCGTTACAATTTTATTCAAGAACAGAAATGGTATTAACTATAGTATCTGTTATTCAAATAAACAATGAACTTCTTATCAAAACATTCACCTTTGCTATTCCGAATTTATGAGCACCACAGTCTTCCATTTTCTTCACATAACCAGAAAAATCTCTGAACTCTTGCAAAGTAGGCCTAAACACCATGATGCCAGGACTGGACGGCGATTGGCTCGTCGTAGCCATGTTTCTGTTCTATCAAAAATAATTAACAGTAAAAGATGAGTTAATGTCTTTGTTCTTGAGGATATCTGCTAATCAATTTCGATTTGAGACCGGTGTAAAAGGAGTGTAGACTGGCCATCTATCCGTCCGTCCGCCATTAGCCATAACATCGCGTCAATCAGCTGCTTTGCTTTGTTGAACTTCAGTTGCAGTCGCCCTCCTCGCCTCGTTTTCGCAATTCATTGAGAAGGCATTGCGTGAGGCGTCGAATGAGGGTATTCGATCAGGGGGTCACGCATTTTGTCGTCTGATGTCGTCTTCTTTCGTTAGCAAACAAAGGAGAAGAGCATGAACCTTGAGGAGCATCAATATTTCCGAAGAAAATAAACAGAGTTTGGAAAACATAGCGGTCTCAAAAACAAAGGAATAACTAATACCACACCCTAAAATTGTCTCTAGAAGTAAAGAAAAACTTATGCTACACCTTAATCCAGGCATCCCTTCTCCGAAAATTCCCTTTTCAGAATTTGGAATTCTAAACAAGCATCATTCTCAAGTTTATTGCCCGAGGTCGTCGAAAAAGCGTAGGAAATGTAGTGATGCAATGTGTGTGGAGCTCATCGACGCTTCAAAAACATACCCGTTCCTTATACCAATTTTCCGAAAAAGTATACCGATTTTATACCAATTTTCCGAAAAAGTACACCCGATCTTATACTTATACCAAAATTGCGAAAATTGATACCGTTCCTTACACA
Source organism: Aurelia aurita complex sp. Pacific (assembly GCA_004194395.1). Taxonomy (NCBI): domain Eukaryota; kingdom Metazoa; phylum Cnidaria; class Scyphozoa; order Semaeostomeae; family Ulmaridae; genus Aurelia; species Aurelia aurita complex sp. Pacific. The sequence goes on from REGL01000257.1 coordinate 262,738, forward strand.
TTTTTTTTATAAGAAACTTGGATCAGCACTTAGTACTAAAAGTTTCTTAATTTCGCTTGGAAATTTCGATGTTTTAGTAGTAAAAGTTTCTTAATTTGTTTCTTTTTTTTGGGCCTAAAATTGCGATATTGTTTAAATTTGAGGCTTCTTCTCGACAAATGTCTTCCATTTTACATTGGCATTGTCGTCATGCACATTCAGGCAAAAAATACCAATTTTTGTACTTAAAAGTTAAAAAAGATGACGGTACCTTTGTTAGAGAGACATAGAATAAAAGAGACATACAGAATTTGAATGTTAAGAGTTTCCTAACTATTCTTGAGCGTAGTACAAGAGTTTCTTAAATTTTTGGTCATCGTAGTACTAGTTTCTTACAAACCAGTTTCTTATAAAAAAAACGTGTATGCCAAAATCGTGAAAATCGATACCGTTCCTTATACCAAAATCGTGAAAATCGATACCGTTTCCTTATATCAGAATCGCGAAAATCGATACCCTTCCCGATGGCACGTTCCCGTACCCAAAATATGTGTAGTACCCCCCCCCCCTCCAGGGGCTCCAAGTATCGCTCTCGATTGATAAACAAACGGAAGGGAAAAGGGACGGACTTGGGAAGGAAAAGAGTGCATTTAGTAAGGTTTGTTTATCTAGAGAGATCGCAGCGACGTACCCAGGAATTCGAAGGGGGCGATGGTTGGAATGTAGTTTGTAATTTAGGTAAAAGACCTGGTGTCTGGTGATAAAGACAAAGCTTTATTTAAAAAAATATATGTAACGTGGAGTTCCTGATCCCTGGGCTCACCCCCTGGGTACGTCCTTGCGAGATCGAGACTTGGAGCAAGTAGACCTACACATGTGCGATAGGGCGCACGCGGCAAAGTTGAATAAATCTGACTTTGTCACATTTCGTATCTTCATCATAATCTGTAATGTCGAGAACAACGCTTCAAGTGTAAATTCAGCTGCACTGCTATCTGGAATGCGTCGAGAATGACACTTCTAACCGTGAGTTGCGCTTCAAGGGTGACAGGCCACGCGTTAGTCATTTCATTTGTCGGTAGCTAAACTATGGAAGCGTGGGTGAAGTTTGTAAAACGTTCAACTTTTGCTGCTCCTCAGGGATCATACATTTCTCCTTAGTCAGCAAGGAACAATTTTGTTTAACAAAAGATTCATTCGAAAAGACACAACGATTTGGCAGCTTCAAGAATATATTTCACACCCTAGGTGCAACCGTTATCTTTGATATGATTGAGTGCACTTAGAGGTGTGAAATCTATTCTTCAGAAATGCAAATCGCTTTGACTTTTCCGAAATAGGAATCATGAATCTGAAATCGTACTTACTAAAACGCGGAACGACCCAAAACCAGCCACAACTGCCAAAAACCATCCAAAACGACCCACAACAACCCACAACTACATCATATAACCACCCACAACGACCTAAAATTTATAAAACTCAACATCAAATCAGTTATTTAGGGGCGAAAAGCCCCCGAAAGTCGACAGGTGCTTTCTAATATCTCTTAAGGTAACTCTGCTTTCCGCTCTAGTGCACAGCGAGATGCCGTTTCGCAATATCACTCTCCTCAGAAAACAGTTAATTTCTCCAATATTATTCGGTCTATCGAAAAGCAGTAAAAAGGATGTTGTTCTGTATAATCTGGGCAATCGAAAGATGTATAACTTGCAATGTTTCCGTCAACCCTAGTTTCGCAAATCCTAGTTCAAATGTTTTTGCTAATTTCAGAAAAGTAGATTTATTTCCAAAACTACTTGAAAAATGTTCGATTTTTTTTCGTTCCATCTTTCGCTAGGTTGTTGATCTACAACTTTGCCAAGTCTGATTGAAAAAGCTAGGCTAGATTTCCTGCAATCGAATTTCGTATTTCTGTTTACTTTTCGACAGCGAAATGGAGAAGCTGGTCAACAGATTACCATGCTATGAAGCACGCTTGCAAAAGCTCGTGCTTGAAATAACTTTCAGAAGTTTTTCCATTGGCAAACAAATGAACGTCATCTTTTGGGAATACCATACGCAGGTCTCAAAAGACATCCTTAGTGCGCTTGTAAAAGTATCATTTGCATCTATTGATTAAAAATTACTGATTTTTACCAGCAACTTCACGAAACCATGCTTTGGGTGTCTTTCGAGACTTTCGTAAGGCCACTAAATTTTAGATCAAGCAACTATATAGTTAGGCACTGTATATAGTATATTTAGTTATTCAAACATGACTATCTCACACCCTCCATGGGTACTTGGTTTGGAGTAAAGTAGTGAACAAGGAGTTAAATTTAGCCGGATTTTGCATCCAACCAAATAAATTTTGATGAAACTTTGCATGAAAAAATTACAAAGGTTAGTTTTCCATGCCCACACAAAAAGTAGCAATAGCTTTTTTAATAGAACGACAAATTTTGTAAAATAACACAAATTCATATTAACCCCAAAAACAATGTGCAAGTTATGGCATAATTTTGAAGCAAAAAAACACATGAGCACCCCTCTCCAAGAATTGTATTGAGTGCCTGCTGTATCTGATTTACGTACTAGATTTGAAATGTTGGAAAGTATTGTACCTTCCGTAGCCTTACATGAAATGTTTCAAAATTCAAAATTTTCTACAAATTTTCAAAAATGGTTGGTATCTCAAACATACAATTAAAAGATCCATTCGTGGGAGCTCTAAGTTTTCAGGATAACACAAATATTGAAAATTATATATATCATCATCTGCTAAGAAACTTCCAGTGTTGTTTTGTTTCTTTCTTAAAAATCATTACAGTATATGCAAACATACCGCATTAAATCACTACAAAAACGCTTCATATACCCACAGTATGTCAGGTTATCAAGGCAAAGAAAACAAACCTCTGCCATTGTACACTCCTTGTGAATATGGTACAGTACTTCTAATGTTGCAAGCAAGCTGAAAAGAATGAGTTGTATTGTCATCTAAGTTGATATGTTGATTCAATGTTGAATAACTAAATGCAAAGTGGATGTATAGCATGATAAGTTAAGTGCAGTGTGAAAGTGATGCATGCATACTGTATTTCTTTTCATATAATGCACACATATTTTGAAGAAACATTTGTCACAAAAAAAGAAACTTCAGTTTGCTTCTTCTTAGGGGGAACTGGTTCTTCCTCAATTCATCTAACCTTTTTATTTATTTAGAGAGCACACCTTCCATCAATCAATCTTGAATACAATCACAAGGCCTCTCCATCGACCATCAATCAATCAACAAATTTTGAATAATTGATTACCATTTGGCCCAACCTATTAATCGATTACTGCCAAATTCAAGTAATCAACTACACGCACTGTACGTAATAATCGACGTATTTCTATTTGTTTATTCTTTTTAGTGTTGTATGGTATCTTGTATCAGGCGCACTGGCTTGTAATCGTCTGTAATTGCAGCCAGAACAGTCAGGTCCTGGGAGGGGGGGGGGGGGG
>REGL01000257.1:286677-311429 GCA_004194395.1 Aurelia aurita complex sp. Pacific
ATACATACATACATACATACATACATACATACATACATACATACATACATACATACATACATACATACATACATACATTCCCCTATCTCCGCCGAGTCTATTTGGGTAGCTTTTTGGAAGTCGCTTGAATTTGGAATTGGGAATCTTGGAGCAAGGATATATTGTTGCTTTGAAGCAACTGGATGTTATAAGTAAACAAATAAAGATCATACCTTGAGTCATAAGCTGCTGTCGATGCCTCTATAATTTCAGCAATTTCTTGTCTATTTTCATTCATTTGCTACGAGAATGAATCAATGAAATCTCATAATCATCATTTCAAAGAAGTAGATCTATGAAGTGAACTAGTGACATGCATTGCTTATTATATGCAGGGTAAGGCAGGGGTCACAGTGTGTCTCCCTGTTTGAAACATCATTGCAGTAAAAATACTTGCTACAAAATTATAAAACCTGACCTTCATAATTAAAAGATTGAAGCATTTTTTCTATTTTTTGGTAATTTCTAAACAGCCAGAAAATGGCCAAAACACTCGATTAAGGCATTCAGATCTTTCCGAAGGCCACTTGAAATCCCTTCAAGAATTAGCATAACTAATAAAATAACGAAATGAAACTGACATTGGAAATGAAATTAATATTTGAAATAAATTAAATTGAATGACAAGCTGTGTTCCTTTTATTTCGAAATGTCTGTATTTGGCCCATTTTCTGGTTGTCCTGCATGACTATTGACCTGAATCTTTCAGATGTACCAATGTACTCGTAACCTGTTCGTCTCAAGTAGTTACGCATTATTTACACCCAGGCTGATCCTTGGATAAATTTTGCTTCGCATTCTTTGTAGCACTTTAACAATTCACAAAATTGGTTGTCCTGGTTTTTGAACAGTTTCTGCATGAGTCCTTGTTAAGCGGTGGTGGTGATCTTTGTTGTTGCCATATAGCTTAGCAAAAGGCACTTTTCGAAAGTATAGTTCCTTCCAGGGGTGGACAAAATAGCGGACCAAACCATCAATGGTCCCAGGAACTTTTCAGGTCTCCATAAACAAATAACAGGGGACTGAAAAGAAGCAAGGAAAAGGGACAAAGAAAGAAAAGCAAAAAGGAGGTAATTGATGATGAAACAAATTAAACAAAGAATAATAAACAACTACTAACTTAACTTAGATTACGATTAGCAACATACCGCGACGAAACCAACAACTGTTATTCCAATACATACTTAGCCTCTTCTGTTAAATTTTGAAACAGCTACATGGTACTTGTACTATTTTCATTCAGATTTTTAGCTTTATTTTCTCATTTTATTTAACGGTCCAGGCTTGATAAGCTATGCTTCTCCTGGGTCGTATAGAATACACATTTTTAATGAGAATTTTGTATTAGGGTGTATTTCTATGAATAAATTGATGATGTGATATCAAGCTGAAATCCTACGTTTTATCTTTACACTTCAAACTAAGTCTTCAGAAAATTGGATGGATGTTGTTCTATCACTAGGCTGTTCTTAGACCAAGGAATATGGACAGGAAGACACTGTTTACAACTCAGGAAATAGCCTAAAAATCATCAAAAGTTCACCAGATATCATTTATGATTGTGGCTAAAGGTTAATAATCAAACGTCAAAATCTGTCCAATGTATGACTTATCATGACCTGTCAAAAAGAGGATACCTTTTCAGCACCTCGTTCTCACAGAAATGTTTTCTGAGACCTGCTTTCATCCCAGAAATATAAAAAATTTTTCCACTCGTGGATCCTACCTTTTCCAGCTTCTTGTAGAGGCCTTCAAAGATTTGTCTCTCTGTCAAAGTGTGATCAATCTGTTCTCGCAACTTTCGATTTCCAGCCAGTGAATCATTGAACTTGGTATTTGCCTTAAATGAAAAATTATTGCATTAAGTTATTCACAGTTAATGATTCTTCAACGGGATTAGTCATATTTGCAAAAATCGCTATTGCTAAGAATGATACAAATGTTAGGGTTAAGAATGTAATATTTGTAGCGACATCTAAAACCGAAGTCTTTTTCACTGAAAATCTATCAAGAAATGTCTTAGGATGAATTAGTTGACAATACTATAAGGGCTCTATCAAGCCCCCCGGGGGTTTATTCTAGTTTGGAGATTCCAGAGGGGAGCTTAAAAGAAAGAGGGTATATTAGAGGGGCATATTCAGAAAATCACACAACAAGGCCATGAATGATTTAATAGCTTTGTTAAGATCTTCAATTGATATTTTTCTGAATCAACGTACACCTACAAATATGGAAATCAAATAGAATAATTTAGCGCAATTTTAATTGAAAACCACCCGAAAATTAAGACAACTTTATTTAGCTACCTAAATAGTAGTAACCTCTTGTATTGGATGTAATTGAAACTTAATAGAGGGGGCTTAAAAGAGCTTCTATTGCACTTTTCCTTACCCAAAAAGACTTGAAAACATTTGACAATGCAGAAAGCAAAAGAAAATCAAAAAGATGCTATAATATGTACTCACATGATCCAATCTGTTTTCAAGGACTCTTGTTTGTTTTTTAATCATTATCTGTTTTGCTAGACTCATGTGAACCCTGGCAATGAAAAAATATTTAAAAACTAAAATTTATTGTAACTAAAGATATTATTAAGTGTTGAAAGTATTTGTTAAATTTTCATTAGATCTTTTTTGCTGTAAAAATAATTTGGAGACAAGGTGTGTGTATATTATTTTCACAATATATTAGAATTTCTGCAGAATGGCAGGACTATGAAATCAAACACATTCAGTTGGAAAGTACATGAGAAACTGATATATACCTCATCATTCATATTTTTCTCACAAATGAAATAACACATGAAAGGAAAAATACACAGAGAAATGGAAAATAAATGATAACTTTCTAACCAATACATACCCTCCCATATTTTTTCGCTGCTGTCTTATTTTCTTTTCCATAGCATTGATCTAAAGGGGGTAAATTCAAGCATCAAACATTTTATACAAACTGTCAAACATTTGCTTTATCTCCTTAGAGTTAACAAACGATGTTCAGAAAGTTTACAAAATATTTTTGAATGCTGCTTCAAAAATAGCACTTTCTTGGTTCTCCAAAAATATAAAATCTATTACTATCTACAACTGCACTTCATTTAAAGAGGCATTCCTCGAAAATTAAAGTGCACCTAAACCCAAAATGTTTTATTCTTGATTATGATAGAGGATGTTGAGCTTAGTTGAAAACCGAAAACCGAATTGAATTGCATATTGTCATCCCGACCAAGAAACAGATTATGTCTGCCCTTAAAAATTGTTTTCCTATAGTTGATCGCCCTTCTCAAACGCGAGATATGGAAGAAAACATAAGGACCAATTTTAATTTCAATATCCACCATTTCTATGCATCATTCTTGGTGAACAAAGGTAGCATATTTTCATTATTTTCCGTTGGTCGGTCATCGGCAAGTCTTGATAGGCTCGTTAAGCGTCGCTCATTGAATTGAGTTTGAATATTCTGTTGTGTTTGTTCATTCATGTGTCCATAGTCGACTACACGCAAGAGTTCTCAGTCTCTACTTTGAAAAATATATGTTTCGTTTTTGGCCGATTTGAACATTATTCAAGTTGGAGAAACATAGGAAAATGTTTATAATGATAAGCATGTTCGTTTCAAAAGCAAACAAGACAGTTCACAGATATCCGGTTTTTTTCTGCGGAATACCCTTTTAAACATATTGCAGATTAAAGAAGTGCTGTTTTGAAGCCACCACTTTCTATAATTTTACAGTACTTTCTTGTGCCATAAATCAGCTACAATTAGGCAGATTGACTCAACAAGGTCCCAAATTAAAATGAAGCCTGTCGTATGCAACCATGGAGAACACATGACAACTGAATTTACAGCTTATCCACAGGAACTAACATTTTTTGGGACACCCTGTATGATACAGTAATTTGTTACATTTTCAAAATGACAATACTCAAGATACGAGAAAAAGGTGAAGTACAGTAATTAATGTAAATACAGTAAATATACTGCACAAAGTAAATAAAGCAGCTTACTTCAGAATCAAGCTCATTGATGAGTTCTTTCTCTGATAACATCTTCTTTGTATATTCATCTATATTTAGAAATTTAGAATTGTCATATTTTAAAATAATTACTATCACCTTCTATCAAATCATTGATTGAAACCAATCTTAAGTTTTTTTCACCAAACATCAGTTTGATGCTGTGGTGGGTAGTGCCAGTGTCATTGGATGTATTGAGACGGGATGATTCCACTCCCCCATTCTCTCCGTTTCCATCAAAATATTGTTGAAGAAGGGTTTATGTAGTTAACTTTTAAGCTTTCATGAGAAACAGGGTATTACCTGGAGGCAAAAAGGGTGCTGGGGTAAAAGGACATGCGTGCAGAGTAAAAATGGGTGTGGTCCTCAAAAGTTTTCCTTGGCTTCACCTACGTACAGACCCCATTTTCTGTTGCCTTTCCCAGTCTCTGCTGGATGCTACTGCCACTGGCTTAAAAATACAAAACAAAGTCTTGAAAATGCATTTGAAAATTCCAACATCACTGCAGTCACCAATGTTGTTTCATGATCCTTTCTTATGCATGCAGCCTCAATATTCCTAGCAAAAGAGGTTCAGACAGACTGCTTAATGGGAGAATTTACGTTGTGTAGATATCTCTCAAAGGGCCACCTTTTACGCTGAAAAAAGCTAACAGATACCAGGTAATAAAGTGTACCTTCTGTGTCCATAAGCGAATTCAGCCTCTCAGTATTGGTCATATCCTAAACATGAGAAAGAGAATTTAGTCCATTGTATTTTGAATACAAAGTTTGAACCATGCTGAGGTTTGGCCATGCCTTGCAAGGAGAGACACCCAGGCTTGATCAAGTGTCTCTCCTTGAAAGAGTGAGCACCTTTGGTTGATAAAAACATCCCAAAATATTACTGAGATTTTGAACTAATTTTAGACACCAGAAGCTTGCAAATCTGATAAAAATTCATGGAGTTACAAGCTTTTGAAGTTCAAGTTTGTGTGAAAGCTGAAACCAGACACTCCAAAAGAGTATTTGTAGTGAAAGTAGAATCTCGTTTATTCAAAGCAAATCAAATGAAATTTAAAAGCAGTTTCAATGACCTAACTTTCTCTGACAATAAATCAAGGCTATGGATGCTTAGCGGAATCCTGTTGAGCACAATTAGAAATGACCCAGTAGTTATCAATTAAGTTTTCATTTGATGTTTTTGGATACTTGTATTCATAAAGTAAATTTTGGCAATGGTCAAAAACATTAAATTACTTTGTCAAAGTCCTATTTCGTTCAACCTGACATCAACAAGAAGTATGACATTGGATCACAGGGAGCACAGAGGAATAATTAGCAAATTTTTTCTTAAAATAAATCTGAAAAAGCGCTGCGTATGAAACTGCGAATGAAATGCGAAGGCTTAGAGCTGCGAAGGAACTTTGAAAAACATCGCATTTCATTCCCACGCAGCGCTTTTTCAGATTTATTTTAAGAAAGAATTGGCTAATTATTCCTGGGCTCCCTGTGATTGGATAGTTTTATTTCACCTCAATTTTTTTTTACCTTATTTGCAAACAAGTCAGTTAGGGGAATCTGGTTTCAGCTTTCACACAAACTTCAAAAGCTTGTACTGTAACCCCGTGAAGTTTTAGCAGATCTGAAAGATTACCCCATGCAGTCTGCTTATATCCTTGTTGTCATTCCTATCTTTTTTGCTGTATTGAATATCAAGTCAAATAATTTCTTAATCCCAAGGATAAACATTCTTTCCCAGGTGCTCCAATCAAGGCACTCTTCTTTCTTAAAGGGCTGAGTTTGACTAATGCTGCTAGGTTCAAACTTCCTTTTGAGAACTTGTTTTCACCATGGAAAGATTAAAAATAAATCTACTGTATGATATTGAAGAAACATAGCACCCAATTGCAACTTACTTTTGTTTTATTTTGAATACTGCCAGCTAATCTATTCTCCTTCGAGAGCTCTTCATTTTCAGCTTGCAATGTTTCAATGGCATTTCTTTGCTTTCTGATCAAGTTTTGTGATTCCTCACTGTATGCTTTTCTGTCCCCATCCATTATCCTATACTGCTGTTGCAGTTTCACTAACTCTTGCTCGGCTAGAAGATAGAAGTTTGTCACATTTTTCAACCATCCAGAATTTCAAAGCAATGATTACCCATTTTAGGATTTAAAGCAAAAACTGGTTTCCATCTCTGAATTCACTATTTCAATTTCTGGAAAAGTAGGTAATATATCAAGATGCTTCCACAGTGATGAACAGTAGACTGTGCAGTCTATAACTATCACATATTATGCAATTGTACGACTATTAGTAAAGTTTTGGAACCAGAGAAGATTGCACTTAAAAAAATCAAATTATCATTTTGTGCAATAAGTGTTGCAAGCTGTGTGTGCTGCTCCCAGTGCAATATTTACTGATTCCAAGCTGTACTGTGTAATCACAATGTGGAATTGCACCATTGTTTCCCTTTGATATGATTCATATCAATTGTTCACACTCATAAATGCAAGACTGGAAAGTTTGTATGTACTGTAGCTGGTGCATAAATATTGCACATGCAGGCATTATACTTACTGACATTTTACTACACTGTTTTCAACTGCAGAAGCTATCAAATTTCCAAGCAAATTATAGTTAGATGATCTAAATTTCCATCAGCAAACTACAAGCTCTCAAAAGTCTGGTGTATTTCTTGGGAAATGCAAAATAAATGTGTTGTATGAATGCATATTTTGCTGAGAGCTGCAGCTGCAGAAAAGGTACATATGGAACAGGCTCAAGCATTTAACTGCAAACATTTTTTATATGTAGCATTTCGTAATTGCATATTTTTGTTATTATTATTTTTATAAAGCATATCCGGCTTGCAGTGCATGCACTGTTTGCCTCATGCAATGCTGCAAATCATTTTAGAAAGTTCTTTCCATTTGTCCCTGTCTTCAGCTATTTTTCTTAACGTTGTTAAATCTTCAGTAGTTTTGAACTGTGCTATTTCCAGATCATGTTTACTGTTTCCTTCAACAATGTCATAATGTAATATCACTGGCAACGTTCTTCTCTGGTTTCCTCTGTATTTCTTAGCCTTATCTGGTATTTCAAAGTACCAATCCATGGCCTGTTGACATGGCGTCTGCAGTGGAAGTCTCAACATATGTCCAAATGTTCTCCATCGAGTTTCTTTCATATCTTTGCTTATTTCTCTTTCTCCGCATTCTTCATACAATTGTTTGTTTGTTAAACCTCGGTAGCTTGGTGATATTCTCCTTAGCTGTTTGCGATGAATACAATTGAGAGTTTCTGTCTCCTTTTTCGTTAGTCCCCATGTTCCAAAATTGTATGTCAGTACTGTTTTAACTAGAGTCCTATATAACTGTATTTTTCTCTTATTCCTGACTTTTGACTTTTTCCACAATTTCTTAACTTCAGCCATTGCATTATTTGAAAGTTGTTCTCTTCTTCTCATATCTTCATAATCTCCTAGAAGTGAGCCCAATTTCTTTGTCTTCCTCCATTTTTCATCACTTTTATTCTTTTCTCTCATTATAAAAGTTTCCTCTGTCTTCTCATCATTTACTTTTAAATTTCTCTCACCAAGTATTTCTTTCACTATTCTTTTCAGGTGTTCTGCTTCTTCTTTCCGTTCAAATGGGAAATCCGAGTCATCTGCATATTCAAGTTCAGTTGGTAGGCTTGACTTTCCACTGTTTGCTTTAATTACCTGTGACTTTGCTTCATTCATTCTCTCTCTCAATGTTCTTAAAGCATTTTCAAATTCTATGTTAAAGAAAGTCCCAGAAATAGCATCACCTTGTGGCGAGCCTATATTTGTTTTGCATATTTTTGTGGTATTTTAGTTGTATATTCTTCACGTATATAGGCCAGGGAGGGGACAATCATGATGTTTTGCTCCCCTTGGTACAGTATTGTCCTTGTAGTGTTGTATATTGGTTCGTAGGTAGTGTCTTAAGGTGATGTGTTATTGTAAACTTTTTATATTGAATATATAAAAAGCCACTTTATATAAATGATCACAGTAAGACTGATAAGTATACTATAGGTCTGCTAAAAACTATATTTTTTGGGCCTAAATTATCTTTGAACTCTTGCGCTTTGCTAGTTACTTCCTTGCTTTATTCTGAAACTTACCCAGTCCATCAGGTTCTACCTCACTGACATCAGAGCGACCACTTTGTACTCTTCGCATCTTGGATATCTGAAAGCTTCTGACGAGGCTACAAAAAATTTTGAAATTATTTGGCTCAGCTCAGCTTTTTGGCTCTGTCTTTCTAGCAAGAAGTGCTACCATGTTGAAGAAGACTCCTTTCGAAGACCTTTTCGAAGATCCCCTGACAAAACATACGTAAACAGACTTGTTACCAAGCAACGTAGACAGTCCCAAAGGAAGGCAATGGAGGCAACCAAATTGAAGTTGTGCAAGTGTTTAGTGATTTTTGGGGAACCGCCAGAGGGGGGGGGGGTACTTGACTTTTAATAGTAAGGGGATGTGCATGCCAAGAAATTATTTTTTCACCCGGCCTTAGAATTTTTCCCTGAAAAAACTGGCTACCCCAAAACTTAAAAAAAATAGATAACCTAACCTTTTTGATTAACAACCGGCTCTGGAAAAATTGCCTTCTTCCGATATAACCAGCGTCAGAAAAGAGGCAAAAACGATATCCCACTTGCAAGATAAATTAAGTTAAGTAGCCCCCTGGAGGAACAGACAAACAGACCGTACAAAGGACAAAATACTGTACATCTTTGTAAAAAGGACGAAAAGGTACATCGACTTGAAAAAAAGTCCCGGTTGCATACGTACATTCTAATTGATTCTGCTCAAATAACCGGCAGAGATCCAAAGAACGCCAAAGAAGTCAAAGATGAGATTTCTTTTCTATTTTTCATCACTTTAACTCTTGTGTATTAGGTATTCAAGGTCAAGCCTTTATGCTTCTTTCACGAATATATGGAGTCAGATTGCTATTATCCTCATGAATTTCGATTTACAGCGTACTTACTTGAAGCTTGCCTGATTCCGTCTTTTTTTATTGTCTTTTATTTTCCCAATCAGGACAATGTGATATTGTAAAAGCACAATGTGATATTGTAAATATATTTGATGTTTGACACCAAACAGGCTCTAGGAGAAAGTATATATTCACCATGAATTTTTGCAGAAAACATTTGCAGAAATCATCTCCCGGGTGAGTCAAAAATATTTAACGCATTTGGCGGGCTGTGGAATAGAAATTACATGGCCAACATTCTATCAATCAAAGGCAAACTTACCGTAGATGTGAACATTTTGTTCTACTGTTAGGGGGCTAAGCAAACTCAATTTCCACAAATTCAAACATAATTTTAAAGATACAATCAATCCAATGTGTCCAGTTAACGATGGCATAGAAGATACGGAACACTTCTTGCTGCTCTGCAATTCTTTGAGAGGCATAGATGCGGTCTGCTCGCCGGTGTTTGTTTGTAATTATGTGGTGTCTTTATGCAGCTTACAAGCAAATAATAGATTTTACATTCCTTTTCTTGGTTCTAAACCTTTCAAATCCTCACTCGCAATAATTTGGTTGCAAGATGCCTTAACTTGTGGCTCTGTTTGTCATTTTATTCATCTTTTTTATGTTATGACCTCTGGGTAGACAAAATATTTCGCTGCTTGGGGTATCGTCTCTGTAGAAAACATTTTGTTATGTAAAATCACTCATCTTTTAGACCCAGAAATAAGAACAGAATGGGAATGGGAACGGGAATTTGACATTCGATTCTAGTCCACGGTTTACTTGCCACTTACATCTTGATTCTATTTCTGACACTCACAATTGTGTTGAATTTAAGTTTCAAGGCAACTAAATCATGGGCCAAGTACCAACATCAAAACATGGAATTCTCATTCCCATACAAACCCTGTATCAGAATTTACCTAAGGGATGAGCGATGTTACCAAACCACATTTTCACATATAAGTTAGCCCTTGGCCCTTGACTGATATATTAATATTTCAGTTTAGAATATTGGCCACATACTTTTTATTCCACATTCTGCCAAACATGTTAACTTTTCATGACTGACCCGATACAAATCAATTTATAATGATTCTGAATTTCCATATTTACATCGAATATTCTGAATATGTTTTTCTTTCAATATAATGAAATGAAAAGGAGGAAGACTATTTTGCAATTAAACAACTCCATACGGTAAGCAAGAATACTTCACATTTAAGAAAGTATGTTTCTCTCTAAAATATTCCAAGATTGTACTTGTTTGACAAGAAATAACGAAAGTATTAAAACTACGAGAGATTACATCTTTGCATTATTGTAATAAACGATTGCGCTATAGGGATGGCTTCAAGAAATGTTTCACCATAATCCTTTGTATCTGAAACAAATTAGGTGATCTAGCTGTTCAATATATCTTGAAACACACAAGGTTTGCAAGAAGCGTAGAGCGAGAGGCCAGTCGATTGTTTTGCTGCAGAGATATTGCCCCACGAAGCCCAAAGTTTCTAACCCATAGGCTGTAGTCCTAGGTTTGCGTGCATAAATATTGCTCGTAACTCTTGAGTTGTAATGTATTTCTTTCTCCACAAAAATTTCTTTCATAAAACAAGGATTTAGATTCGTCCTTGTTCGGTAAATTCCATTGACAAGCAACTGTAGATTTCGTTGATGAATGGAGACTGAATGGTCTGTAAAATGTAAATGGCACCCCTTCATATCAAACATAGTTGTCAAGTTTCTGACGGGATTGGCAGCNTTTATTCCACATTCTGCCAAACATGTTAACTTTTCATGACTGACCCGATACAAATCAATTTATAATGATTCTGAATTTCCATATTTACATCGAATATTCTGAATATGTTTTTCTTTCAATATAATGAAATGAAAAGGAGGAAGACTATTTTGCAATTAAACAACTCCATACGGTAAGCAAGAATACTTCACATTTAAGAAAGTATGTTTCTCTCTAAAATATTCCAAGATTGTACTTGTTTGACAAGAAATAACGAAAGTATTAAAACTACGAGAGATTACATCTTTGCATTATTGTAATAAACGATTGCGCTATAGGGATGGCTTCAAGAAATGTTTCACCATAATCCTTTGTATCTGAAACAAATTAGGTGATCTAGCTGTTCAATATATCTTGAAACACACAAGGTTTGCAAGAAGCGTAGAGCGAGAGGCCAGTCGATTGTTTTGCTGCAGAGATATTGCCCCACGAAGCCCAAAGTTTCTAACCCATAGGCTGTAGTCCTAGGTTTGCGTGCATAAATATTGCTCGTAACTCTTGAGTTGTAATGTATTTCTTTCTCCACAAAAATTTCTTTCATAAAACAAGGATTTAGATTCGTCCTTGTTCGGTAAATTCCATTGACAAGCAACTGTAGATTTCGTTGATGAATGGAGACTGAATGGTCTGTAAAATGTAAATGGCACCCCTTCATATCAAACATAGTTGTCAAGTTTCTGACGAGATTGGCAGCCATGCAACTTTCTTGCGCTTACTCTTCGACACCTTTGACGTTCAAACTCTAAAAACATAGGCAACGCCCTTTTAGACATTTTCTGGGCAGAAAGACCTTCCTTTGTAGGCGGTATATTTTATGCACTAGGATATGGACATTTACTTCAGCAAATGTTTACTTCGACCGTAGTTGTTTCATGGAAACTTTATTCTTGTCGATAATGGGTCTAATTGTCGGTTATGGCTTTTGTATCTTAGTTCAAGGTTGCTGCAAACTTTTAACTCGAAGACCTCCAATCAAAACATGATGAGGAGAGTACCCCTTTCTCCTACCTTATAAGCCTTTCACCCCTGTGTCCTTGATTCACATCATCACATGATACCTGTAGATCATCAAACTAAATCTGTACTTTGTTTGTGTTAACTTCACTTTTACAAGGCAGACATAGCAGACGTGCAAACTCATCTCTAAATTGTTTGCTTCTTAGGGTGTAAATAAATGGGTTAATGCATGATGAAAAGAAACAAAATACAATACTAATTTGCACGAGGTCGCTATTCCAGTTAATACCACTAACGATGCCAAAGTTTAAACAAAAATAAAGCATTTGATTCAAGGACCAGCACAAAAAATAGGACACAACTACAATCAAAACAGTTCGGACACTTTGTCTTTTAACTTTTATCATTTGCAGTTCACCAGCTTGATTAAGCTTCGCTTCATTGCCCAATGCCTCTTTCTTCTTGCCATGTAAACATCGTTTGATCTTCACAAAACAAATAACCATGAATGTAATCGGGAAAATATACTGCAAACTAAAAATGACTCCATAGATAATCTTGGGGGCTGCATTGTTATTATAAGCATTTGAAAACGTGCAATGGGCTCCAATGCTTGCTTTATCTTCAGCAGCATAATTTTCACCAATTACAGGAGGAATTCCGATTAATAATGACAAGATATATATAAAGAAAATAATTATTTTCGCTCTTTTTGGTGTAGATTTTACGCGTGATTCAAAAGGCTTGCAGATGGCAACATATCTCTCATAAAGAATAGCGACCAAAGTGTAAACAGATACAGTGGCCAAAAAGAATAGTNAATTCCGATTAATAATGACAAGATATATATAAAGAAAATAATTATTTTCGCTCTTTTTGGTGTAGATTTTACGCGTGATTCAAAAGGCTTGCAGATGGCAACATATCTCTCATAAAGAATAGCGACCAAAGTGTAAACAGATACAGTGGCCAAAAAGAATAGTATGGTATAGCCAGTTAAGAGTTTACACATGACGTCACCAGCCGTTCCGGTTGGATGGTTCGCATACCATGATGTAGAAGTGAGATAGATTGGTAAGCAGAGGATACAAACAAGCAGATCTGCAAATGCTAATGCTGCAATATAAATACCAAATGCACTTGAGCCAATTTGTTTATTCCTTTTGATGACGATTAGCACCAAACTGTTGCCAGCGATGCCAGAAACTGCGATCAAAATGTACAAAATCAGTTCCCAATATCGAACTGGAAAGTCGTTGTGTGTTCCAAGATTGGCCATTTCGTCTCAAGGTCTTGTGTCTGTGCTTGATATAACAACAAGTGTGACTACTCGACAAATGATTGAAACTGGTGCTTCTTGTTGATCAGTAAGCATAATGCGATGTGGGCCTATTCTGATTTTTGACGAAGACTGTTTGTGCTTACTGTGCTTAAAATATGCGATAGAGTCATCAATAAGCTTGATAATACAGCGCACCAATTTCTTAAAGTTCTCGTAGCTAAATTCAGAGAGCACACTGTCTGCTTTAATTCTTGACAAAGATCTTGTGACTAGACCACGCCAAACTATCTTCAAAATGGACTTTCGTTTCCCTCTTTGTTCCTTATTCAAAGAAATAGAAACAGTTGCAATATGCTTCCTAAGGAAAGGTCATTTAAGTGACTATGTAACTGCTAACCACTGCTCTGTCACATGACAAGTCATCGTCAATTTTTGTGGAAGCTTACCCGCAAAACCACCAGCTTATTAGCTAGCCTACTCAGACTTACAGACATTGTTCGCTTGTTCAACCAGCAAATAGTAAATCCTAAAATACTGTTCAATCATTTACAGATCAATTATAAAAACTCATTATAAACTTGAAGGTAAAATAACGAACTAACAACGATTTAGAAAAGGTTGGGCTTTTCATTGATTGTTTGTTTATACCATATGGAAAATGCTGTCCAGGTGAAGTGTCATGATGTGTGAGTTACGTAAATGTATTTGGGAATCAACATTGGTCTAGTACCGTGTACAAAACCTCAAAGACTGGGAATCCCCATTCAGTTTACACTTGCAGGATCAATTTACAAAACAGCAACAGCGTGATAGCGAAAGCGAAATGGATAATTTGGCCTGAATGTTCGTTCTCCTGGATGTTTCAGAAAAAACGCGACCTGATTTTATTCGAGATCCTTCAGAAAACAATGATATTTGAATCAATTTGATGCATACCAAGCATAACTTATCTTCTTTCCAATGATATCCAGGTTGCGCGCATTAAAGGGAGTCTATGCATATATATGTGGCTCAAGCCACTTGTGGTCAAATTCTAGCCAATCAGATATCAGTATTTCCAGCTGGCGCAGCGCAGTTACCAAAATATGGTGCGGCACGTGGCATTGCCTATTGTCTTTGCATCGCTGCTTTATCATGACTTTATTTACTTTCTCGTCAAGTATGGCCTAATTCAAGTGCTGAAATGTGATAGGACATGGACGAAAGACCCATATTTGTGGGCTCCTGTTTTATCATTCTTGATTTAAATGCATCCATTTGGAATTTCTTTGTCTATTTCCTAGCTTTGGGAATTTGTTGGCAACTTAGAGATGACTTTCTTATAAGCAGTTTCTTGTAAAGAAATACGTGTAATGCAATAGGTCGTTTCAGAGATTTCAATGTTGCAAAGAATTAGAAGGTGCAAGTCTCATTGACCAGGCCCCCGAGGCCCCCAGGCCTGTCTTGACGAG
Organism: Aurelia aurita complex sp. Pacific; assembly: GCA_004194395.1. Classification (NCBI taxonomy): domain Eukaryota; kingdom Metazoa; phylum Cnidaria; class Scyphozoa; order Semaeostomeae; family Ulmaridae; genus Aurelia; species Aurelia aurita complex sp. Pacific. The sequence continues at coordinate 301,224 of REGL01000257.1, forward strand.
TAGACTACACCGGAGTTGTTCGANAAATGTGATAGGACATGGACGAAAGACCCATATTTGTGGGCTGCTGTTTTATCATTCTTGATTTAAATGCATCCAGTTGGAATTTCTTTGTCTATTTCCTAGCTTTGGGAATTTGTTGGCAACTTAGAGATGACTTTCTTATAAGCAGTTTCTTGTAAAGAAATACGTGTAATGCAATAGGTCGTTTCAGAGATTTCAATGTTGCAAAGAATTAGAAGGTGCAAGTCTCATTGACCAGGCCCCCGAGGCCCCCAGGCCTGTCTTGACGAGTAGACTACACCGGAGTTGTTCGATATTAAAGACATGTATATCTGTATATCATCCGTATAGAGATGAAACTGGAGTCCCTTGCTTTAATGATATCCCCAAGTGGTAATGTGTAAACAATGAACAATAAGGGTCCTAGCACAGAGCCTTGTGGAAGTCCACATTGAAGAGCTACTCTTTTTGACGTTATTTCTTATAATTTTACCATCTGAAAACGATCAGTCAGGTACGACTCAAACTATTTCATTGTTTCTTTTTTAACACCGCACCTTTCTTTTAGCCGTTTCAGAAGAACAACGTACTTAACAGTGATGAAGGCAGAAGATAAATCAAGCAATACGAGAATTGAAACTTGTTGATCATCCATTGCTACCAGCATATCATTCTGGACATTAAGCAATGCAGTTTATACATGTGTTTGTGTGCTATGGCCTTGTCTGTATGCTGACTGCAGTGGTTCAAAGAGACCATTATTTGCCATGTGTTCCATTAATTGACTGGCAAAAGCACTCTCGATTAGTTTAAAAGCATAAGCTAGATTTGAAACAGGCCTAAAATTGGGCTTTACCACTTCGAGTCCAATTTTATTCAACAATGGGATTAGGATTGCAAGCTTAAATTCCTTAGGCATATTTGCAGATTTTTAAGGTTGCTGTATGACAACGCTTCAAAACCCAGGTTGGAATTGGGTCTAAATCACACGATGCTATTGCTGACTTTCTTAAAAGGCTGTCCACTTCGGTCTCACTCAGTTCACGAAATGATAGCACACTCATACTTTGGATCCTCTAATTGATAACAAAAGGATTACGATCATCAATGGTCAAATTCTTGTCTTTCATCTTGGATCTTTGCTATTTTTTCAGTACAGAGTTCGATGAACTCATCTGTTAGTCGTAATGCTGGGTCATGCTGAGGCAGTACGACTTCGTCTCTCCTTTTGAGGACTTTGTTAAGAGCCTTGAATAGTTTTTGAGAATTTCCTGTACGGTTCTACGGTGGGTCCTACAAATGTATCAAAACATTTTACCGAAATAACAACGATCATACAATAAGATTCTTCACAGAATTACCTTATTGTCACTTTTAGAATTGAAGATTACCAAGTATCTTGTTTTAATTTATAATTGATAATTGTTTTAATTTATAACTTTCCTTTATTCTCAACAGCCCAAAGCAATGATTCTTTATATGTTGGATGTTTCTTCGATCAAGCTGGGACGAAGGCTCTTTCATATGAATTCTCACCCATCGATTCAAATATTTGCCAACCCAGGAGTTATTGATCAATGAATTGCAGGGTGCATACAACCTTGAACACATCTTCGCTGGAGTGCAATCAGGCTATATGTGCTCGCTCCTGTGCAAGAATACATCGTATTCTAACTGCGGAACTGGATGCACCGATCTTTCCGGCAAAATATGTGGTGGCTCCTAAAAAACTCAGTCTACAGAACGGGATAGTCAAATGAACTTACAGTACAATTTCACAACAGACAGGCAGACATGTTACTGTAACAGCCTTTTTTAAACGTGGTCTATTGGCAAGAATATTCGAGGAGAAAAAGATAGAACACTATCAATTTTTTTGCTTTATCTCGTGTACACTCATTTTTTAAAAGAAACTTTTTGGGACATTTTTGCTGCCAAAAGTTTCTTGAGAGATGAGAGATTCTTAAATTTGCAATGCTTTGAATGTAGAAACAGGGACGTAGGAAGCATCTCAAACTTGGGGAGGGGCACGACACTTGAAGGGCATTTTTTTCATTAAGCTAAAGGGGCACTTTCTGAAAATAAAGAGGGCAGTTCTTTATTTATTGCGAAATCTTGGGGGCACGTGCCCCCAGTGCCCCCCGGTTCCTACGTCTCTGAGTAGAAAGACTTCATTGTTTTCAATTTTGTTTTCTTAAAAAGCTTCCACCTTCTACAGTGCCTAATAAGATATCAAAATTAGTATGAAGCGAAATCCCACTCAAAAACAATGTCAATACATTCATCAATAGTGTACAATGTGAAAACAATTTTGATTGACCTGGAAACAACATGGTTTCTTAATTTGAGAAAAATTGACCCTACAGTTTCTTATAACAGGTTTCTTATAGAAATAAACGAGTGTACAACACCCATATAGTGAGGTTTACGCAAACCCCTCAGTTTTGGATAATCCATCATTTTCGAGAATTGCTGAGTGATGGAACATAATGCATTCAACATCGATCACTTGGAGAACTTGGTGTCCAAAAATACCATTCATTCACTGCAGCAAACAAGGTGGATGATAATAGCAACATAGATAGTTTTGACTTACGAGGAGGGAGTTCATGTTATTATCAACTTTCAACTATCTATCGAGTGAGACACTACCAACGGCATTACAGACACATTCAAGGAAACTTTCTACTGTAATTCACTATTGATAGTAAATGCATCACAGCAAACCGCTTGCATTTTATCCAGAAGATTTTGACATCCAATGAAATTCAGCTGATAAATTCAATCGTTATCTTAACTTTGTTAACAGACCTTTTACCCATGCTTCAAAGAGTCTGAATGAAGCGATAGTCTTATACATTATGATTTAATAGAATTTCTAATGTGAAAGCTCTAACGCCACTCAATCGAGCACTTTGTTTAAAAATGTATAGAAAAAAATATATCGCTTGATCCAGACTCTTTCTTAGTATAGCTAAAAGGTACTGTATATTGCCTTTGGTTTATTCCCTTTATTATTCATAAATTATATCTTTTCATGACTGGTTTCATTTCATGAATCTTTTCTTGTTGTGAAAGTTCTCTATCCGGTTTGCACAATGCTTCATAAAAAAGCAAATGAAGAAGTTAGAGCACGCTTCCCAAAACTACATGAAGAACTATCCAAACAAGGAAAGCCAATTTTGAAATAAAACTTGATTGGGCTACAGTATACCTGGTGGCATGAAATGATGCTAACAAATACATTGTGGCATCGAATGATGCCAATGACATGATTCAAAGAAATGCCTGAATGATCATACCACTGCCAAGCATTGAGCTCCTCCCCAGTAGAACAGGAATACCAAAGGTATGAGAGTGCCAACCTCCCTTGCGCAACCTTGACAGAAGCATGATTTTGGCTGTGAAGGAGCTTGAACTGAGCATGTTGAAACAACTCTTGGCGGTTCGCAGGTATGATTAGAGCTGCATCAAGCTTGACAATAATACGATGCTAGAATTATTCTGAAACATACCGGAATCATGTTTGATTGACCTTGCCTTCAGTTCAGAAGATGCATGCTGCAAACTAGCGCAGCGGTGCAAAATTCTTACTTGGATCAAGCTCTCAAACATACTCGAATCATACTGTACTTAAAAGTTAGTATCAGGCTTGAAGCATACTGCAAACATGCTCAATATTTTGCTAAGGGCTAGTCCCTGGGCCAAGCATGAAACCCCCACTTCTCATTTAGACTTACATTTAGGTTATGCCACAATGTCCATTTGAACGTAATTCATTTTCACAAATCTGTCATTTGTCATCAATCAATACTGCTCCAAGAAATTGATTGATATTTTACTGAATGATTACTTGTTCCATTAACAGTAGCTAAAACAACTGATTTCTTCACTCCACTACCAAGTCTGCCGTAAGCAAGCAATTCCATTGATGTGATTTTCCTGGTTGATGGGATAACAATCACAGTAAAATAAGAATGATACCTAGATGGATCCCCAGGATAGACCAGAAAATCACATCCAAATTTTTCACCAGTTGTTATGAAGTATCCTTTCTCCCACAGATCTTTATAGACAGCATAATTAAATTTTTCTGTGAGTGTTCTTGGATAGTTCCACGTAACAGACGTTTTATTTTGAAAGTCATGGTTGTTTCTAGAAATATCAGTAACGCTTGTTGGTATGTGTATCCATGTTGACTTTGAGTAATACTGCATATCAGTTTCAGTGATTTTAACAGCAGCTCCATTGGCAGTTTCATTCCTACGGTCTGTGTCTGTTGTTTTCTCACTGGTAATGACACCAGGAATACTCATATTTGAACGAACACATTCTTTTTGTTCCTCCNTTATGCCACAATGTCCATTTGAACGTAATTCATTTTCACAAATCTGTCATTTGTCATTAATCAATACTGCTCCAAGATATTGATTGATATTTTACTGAATGATTATTTGTTCCATTAACAGTAGCTAAAACAACTGATTTCTTCACTCCACTACCAAGTCTGCCGTAAGCAAGCAATTCCATTGATGTGATTTTCCTGGTTGAGGGGATAACAATAACAGTAAAATAAGAATGATACCTAGATGGATCCCCAGGATAGACCAGAAAATCACATCCAAATTTTTCACCAGTTGTTATTAAGTATCCTTTCTCCCACAGATCTTTATAGACAGCATAATTAAATTGTTCTGTGACTGTTCTTGGATAGTTCCACGTAATGGAAGTTTTATTTTGAAAGTCATGGTTGTTTCTAGAAATATCAGTAACGCTTGTTGGTATGTGTATCCATGTTGACTTTGAGTAATACTGCATATCAGTTTCAGTGATTTTAACAGCAGCTCCATTGGCAGTTTCATTTCTACGGTCTGTGTCTGTTGTTTTCTCACTGGTAATGACACCAGGAATACTCATATTTGAACGAACACATTCTTTTTGTTCCTCCACTTGCATATTGGAAACCTTAACAGCTTGTAAATGACTATTTTCTACAGTGGTAGGGCATTCCAAGGCACTTCGTGTGACTTGGTTAAAATCCTGCTTAGTTTCATTTATTTCTTGTTTAATTCTAGTGTCATTTTGAATATCTTCAGAAGTTATGACTGTGTCATCTTCCAATTTTTTAATCAAAGTATCACTTTGAGGGCTACTATCTTTCAAATGTTGTCCATGTTTTCCTGCTTCAAAGCAATTTGTGTCTCTTCTGCAATACATTTGCTTCTTTGCTTCCCTTTCTTTGACGAAAATCTTTATTTGCTCCCCATGGGATTGTTCTCTTAACTTTGTCAAATATTCAACCTCATCTGTAGTTGGACTTGATGAAAGTTGTGTTCTGTCAATTAGAATTGCATAATCTTTTTCAATAAGTAAGGTCACTTCTTCTGGTGTTAAAATCAACGGTAGAGACATGACTTGATTTTGCCATGGTTTGCGAGCAAGTGAACCAATCAAGGCCCCTGGTATTCGCAGTTGTTTCTTCAGCTTCAAAACATCGTCTTTGTCCCAGACTGTTGCAAAACCATCCACAGATATGAGAATATTAATCTTTGTTACACTGATTGCAAATGGTGATTGGCAAACAAGAGGAGAAGGGATTTCCGCGGAAGTGTTTCCTTCTTCGTTTCCAGCCGCCATTTTCTTTTTCTGGTTGGTTCCTGGAAACTAGAGATCTCAAACGAGGCTGAAAAGTATTGGGGATCATAGACAAGACAATTGCGCAATNAGACTGTTGCAAAACCATCCACAGATATGAGAATATTAATCTTTGTTACACTGATTGCAAATGGTGATTGGCAAACAAGAGGAGAAGGGATTTCCGCGGAAGTGTTTCCTTCTTCGTTTCCAGCCGCCATTTTCTTTTTCTGGTTGGTTCCTGGAAACTAGAGATCTCAAACGAGGCTGAAAAGTATTGTTTAAATCATTTTTAAATGAAATCGAAACCAGAAGTTGACGAGGAAAAGAACTGGAGACGAGGAAGTTGGGGATCATAGACAAGACAATTGCGCAATCTTTTGCAAGACAATAAAGCGAGAGTAACCACGAAACAAATTAAACAACAAACAACCTGGCTTTCTGGCTGGAAGAGAATCAAAGGTGCTGCTGAACTCAAGACAATGACAAATTTGGGAACTCACGACAATTTTCCAGTTCGCGCTTGGGAACTAACCCTTTACTGCTTGATCGCCGCTGCTGGTATATTCGGAAACATTCTGGTCGTTGTTGTTCTGAAGAAGAATAAAAACATGGGATCCACTGCCTTTGGCACTTACCTTGGTGCTCTGGCTGTAGCAGATTTATTGGTTTGCGTTCTTTGTGTGCCAATTTACCTCACATCAACTTCTTTGTTCGAAAACCACCCCACTGGGACAGCTGGTGACATAATGTGTAAAATTTTCACTGGTTATAATATACTTTTCTTTTTTGCAACAGTATCAGTTTATACACTTGTTGCAATGTCACATGAAAGACAAATGGCTATCTGCAACCCTCTGAAAGCACGTGCAAAATCAACTCCGCAAAGAGCAAGAAGGGTGGTTACATTCATTTGGCTCTTCTCTGCAATTTTGGGTATTCCTTCACTTATTGGCGAGAAATATGCTCCAGAAAAAGAAGCAAGCGTTGGTGCTCATTGTACATTTTCGATTGATTACAACAGCAATGTCACCCCAAAAGTTATTTACATTCTGGTTTTCAGTATTCAGTTTGTGTTTCCAATCATTTACATGATTATTTGTTTCCTGAAAATCAAAAGATGCCTTCATGCCAAGAAACTTAGAGCTTTGAGCTGTCCAACCAAACACGTGCAGAAAGGAGAGTTGATGATGATAAAAATCAGACAACAGAGCATCAAGACTGTTCTCATAGTCATTGTATCTTATTTTCTATGTTGGTCAATGAACCAAGCACTGTACTTTTGCCTGAATCTTGGAATTGTGAAGACATACATTGACTGGAATAGTCCACTGATGCAAGTCAGCGTCATATTCTGTTTCTTCTCTTCATGTATAAATCCTTTTATATACACATTGAGGAGCCAAGATTTCAGAGATGGATTTACTCATATTCTTTGCGTCCACAGTCATGCTCCTTGTGGTCAAGGTTACATTGAATTACAGTAAATTTATTTGTTGACTGTGATTGACTTTTAGATAATAAGGACTATAGCCAGAAATGGGTGTAAGCCCAGGTGGTACTTTCTGACTTTCAATAAAGGGGTCCATGCTGCTATATTGAGTCGCCGGGGAGAGACAGGCATTATTCCTTTGATGAAAACATAATTAACTGCAAGAGCAAGCGGTTGCAAGATAGGCATCAAGCTTCGCATTTTGCAATGCCAACAGATTGAGAAGGGCCTATTATCACCTTTTATCCATGCTGTATGTTGGTTCAGTTTGTTTTCAATGCTCAAAATGCAGCACTCACTGACTAATGTCATTTATTAAATCAATATTTGAGGTCTGTGAGTAACAACATCATAAGCGTACGGGAAGAAAAAATCTAGGGGGGCAGCCCGACACAAAGCCCATTGTTTACCAACATTTTTGCCCAACAGAGGGCAGATTTTTGCCCGATTGGGGCTGATTTTTGACGATTTTTCCAACATTGGGGGGGCTGCTGCCCCCTGGCCCCCCGCCCCGTACGCTTATGAACAACATGAACATATTTCATTATTTGGGAAGTATGAATCTGAAAAAAGGAGAATTGTGCAATTAGCTGCAATTCATTATGGTGATTCTGTTGATATGAAATTATATACTGTAGTGCAATAAATAACAATATTTGGGTTCCAGGACCCATAACCAAAAATAAAAAACAATATTTGGGGTCTCATAAAAATACTGACACCCTCGTTGTACCCTCGTTGGAGTGCAAGAACCTGCCTCTCGGTTTGAAAGGAATTTTGGCTACCATTGAATTTTAAAAATAATTTTAGCTGCTTTATACTGTATTTCATCTGAGGCTGTGAAATCATAAAATTTATAAATCGTAAACCAGAAAATGGAAGACTTTGCTTGACACCATACTGCAGACCTTAAATGGTTGTCTTGAAGATTCTACCAAGTATTTTCCAAAGTTTAGAAGTTACAAACGGTTTCCGTAAAAATGATTTTCATAATATCAAAAATTTCGAGAAATTCAATGTTGAAATAATAGCAAAATTAGCTAAAAGTTCCTTTCAAGCTATCTAATTCAAAGAAGCAATGTGTATAGCCATTTTCTTCTATCTCTGGCAAGTACTTTTATGTCTTTTAAAGATCTAAAACTATGCTGGCTATGGCCCTGTTGTTCACATTGAGTTTTGAATGTTTGCTTCAACTTTGCAACTTTTTCTTTGATGTAAGTTGAACTGCTAGGACTATAAGACTGATTAGTTGTTGGTAAAATTCCAGGAGGGACACTCAGAACATGCACATATAGGGAGGTAAGTCCTATACTTCTGGGTCCGAGTATTGCCAAAAATTATATTTTTTGATCCAAATAAACTGAGATTATGTTCATGATGTTTTCTGGCATCAAATATAGTTATACCTGGTATTTTTGGGTTCTTCGAAAGCAATCCCCCGAGACATTTATGTTTCCGGGTATGTTTCCTTACAGGTGTCAGCTATAAAATGAGCTGATATTTTTGGGTTGCAAGGAAGCTGAAATGATAGTTTTTGATTGCTCTAATATCTCTCGGATTGACTCTTGGTATGTTTACTGAGTGGTCCCCTTGGGTAATTATTTGAAATTTTGCAGTTAATGAAGGTCTATTTTCTTGTTTCGTATTTAACTTTGAAATACTTGGAGAGCAGAAATTTAAGTTTCACAGCAGTGGTATGCTAGCATAAATGAGCCAGGAAATTTTCCATATTGCCGTCATACAAATCAAAAATACTTACAACTGAATTTGGTGTCTTCTATTAAAAAGATTTGGTGGACCGTGGAATAAATAACTATATTGCGGATGTTCAAAACTAAAATGCTGATCTATCCTCAAAAGGCAAATTTCAATGTGAACATTTTGTTTGGTAAAATCATTCATCTTTTAATAGACCAGACTAGAAAAAGAAGGAAAAAACTGGTAAAGGAACGAGAATTCCACAATCGAGTCTGGTCCATGATTTACTTGCCTATTGACATTAAATTCTATTTTTGAAATAAGCAAATTGCATTTAAGTCATATTTCAATTCCAAGTAAATCATGGACCAAAACCGAAAGTGGAATTTTCGTTCTCGTGAACCCTTTTTTAGCTTTTAATTTATTTTTGGGTCTAAAGAATGAGTCATCTTACGAAAAAATAAATTTTCACATTTCAGTTAGCTTTTAGCGATAGATCAACATATTAGGTTTGAATATCGGCCACGGGCCACGTACGTTTATTCTACAGCCTGTTAAACGTTTTTTATTTTATGTTTTATTATATTTTAAATTCATTAGGCACGGTGGCTACGTCAGTCAAAGAACTTCAAACAGTTTTACTTCGTAGGCTTGTAGTATGCTTGAATTAGCTTGTATTCTAGCTACTTATGTATATGCCTACTTTAAAGAAATGGATAATGATAATAATAATAATAATAGTAATAGTAATGATCAATAATATAGTATATAAAAACACACTGTTATTGGTCAAGACGTTTCGATTAAAATCTTCATCAGTTTATTTTACGATTCTGGACAGCTAGGTTTATATACAATGTAAATAAAATTAGATTAGCATAAAATTTACATAAAATCTAAATTACGATACCCTTGATACATTCCAAACTATAGACTTACAATAATACAGACGTTTTACAGCGTAAACAAAATTAACATAAACTTATTTAGATAAAAACAAAAATACCCTAGACACATTCCAAACCATAAAATTACAATCATACAGCCTATCTTTTAACCTTTTACCCACATGGGATTGAGAGTGTCAGCCGAAATATAAATGTTTACAAGGAAACAGGAAAACAGACGCCAGCCATTAACCCTCCAAGGATTCGCTCAAGTTGCTAAATCCCGAATGGCCTGATGGGGAATTCCACCCCAACACCACGTGCAAATTGCACGAAGTTAACCAGCCAGCATCTCCTCCCCTTCCCCTGAGATCTAAGTTAATAATAACTGACAAAATTAAATGATGTTATTTACAAAACTATGTAATACACAAATTAAAGTAATAATGCTAATTATGGCATGAAAGAGAGAATCAGTTATTTACTTATCTT